>VZRW01005389.1:234182-364840 GCA_013398125.1 Aegotheles bennettii
CCAGCTTTGTCTGAGCCTCAGGGTGGAAGAAGTGGAAGTATGCAAAAAAACTTCTAGTCACCTTTAACATTTATATTTAGATTACTTCTCCAGCCTGTCCTTGAACAGACACTTTTATCAAGACAAACTAGGTATAATACCAATATGCAACATCAGAAGCAATCTTTCAGGAGCATTGCACTGGCTAGAGTTAATGAAGGAGTGTTAACTACTGGAAATACAGATATGTGGGGGATATAATACAGCTTCTAAGACAGAGAATTCAGTTCCATTGTTAAGTGCTCAAATGTCTTTTGAAACTGGTGCTGCCCCATATTTGCCTTAACCCAAAAGAGCAATGGATGTTTTTACTGTCACTTTCTTGATGTGGCCCTTTAAAGTTAGCAGAGGCAGATCAAGTGTGGCCATTCTGCACCTCAGGAAGGTTTGTTTTCCGTCTGGACTATGAGCTTTACTCTCCTTCCTTCCTTCTTACCTTTGTAGAGGAGATTGTACATTTATATTTCAACACCTTTCCTGTGTTCAGAGATTAGCAACCGTTTATATCCCGAGTAGAAGTAAGAACAGACCAAGAACCCACGCACACAGGCTGCTGACCACATTTTACATACAATAAGAAAGAAGTATCTGTTTGTTCTTTGTGCGTGAAAAAAAAATCTGTTCATATTAAACCTGAACTTTTGAACCTGCAGTGCTCATGTTAGGAATATCTTGTTCACCTATTCCTCTCCTGGAATGTTTTCCATAAAGCTTTATGATGGAACACATAGTAAACAGGAACAATCTTCATCATTCACAATCATTTAATCTTGCTCACAGCACACAGTTCATCCCTGCTGCACCCTGGATTTTGTGTTTCTCTCCCTCCCTGCACTGGACAGATACATTTAGGTAGGCTCTGATGTGCTTGGACTTCTGCTTCTGAAAGAGGCAAAGGGAAATGCACCTGAAATAAAGTCATTTCTGTCTCTGCAACAAAAATACCTCATGCAGAGTCAGGCTATTTCAAAATAGGAAAAGTAGGATTCAGTTTATAGATTTAAGTGGTGCCTTTTTTATGCTGAAGAAACAATGTTGCCTTGTAGGTCGAATGTGTGGCTCATACTACAAGGTTATTAGGTGAACTTCCTAAAAGCTGGTTGGATTAAACTGAGTATGGAGTAGGTGGCTCACTGAACAATTGGCTGTTTTCAGGACAGACAGAAAGAGGCTACGTGAGACCAGAAGCTCATTTCAACCATTCTTCTACATAAAAAGCACTCTGATTTCAGCAGGATTGGGGTTCCATGTGAGGAGCCATCTGGAGCTATAACCACACTTAAGGATCTCTGGAAATGCCTTGTGGGTATTCTTTGTGCTTCTGGAAACTCAATGCCATTGAGAGGCTTCATGAACTTTTGTTCTTTAATGGAGAGCATAGTTGTGGTTGATGGAGGGCCAGCAGGCCCAAAGGGTGGTTGAAGCACAGTAGCCTCCGTAGCCAGTGGCACACAAGAGAGTATTGTGTCTCGCCTAAGTGTCTGCCTGCTGCTGACTCCTGACACTGGACAGAGACCCATTTAGAAGGAGCTCTGGCCCGATGCCAGGGGCTGTCTCGAGGCTGAAGCACACATCTCTGGGACACCAGCAAGATGCTTTAACCAGGCTGCCTCAGGAGCAAGCACGCCATTTTTCACAGAGCATCCTACACTTTCCTCTGGGGCAAGAGGACACATGGTCCTGAAGAGGAATGATTTATGCTCTGCACATGAAGAGCTATAGTAAAAAGCTGGCTTTCTGCTAGGATGGCACTCACTCCAAAATTTATCCAAGTCCAGTATCATTTCCATCAGATAAACCTCCAGGTTTGGAGTCATTTAACAAAGAACAACTTCATAATGAAAATTAACTTTGTGTTGGAACTTGGCATGTGCACTGTTATGCCTAGGAGCCAGCTTCCCTTTTCTCCATATGTACTTTCATATGTTGATCTGTTTTCAAGCAACAGGGATCCAAATGGGTCAGCGTATATTTATATATCTCAGATCTGCCCTTCTGCCTCTTACATTAAAACTGCAAATGTGCCAGTGCTACAGCTTTTTTACAGAGTGCCCACAAATTAGCAGATACCCTGACCTGTAGATATAAAGGAAAAAAAAAAAAGAAAATATAAGACTGTGTTACAGATCTGAAAGAGTAAGGTACGGTGGATGCTTTGATATTCTGTTGATTTCTAGATGGAAAAAAACCCCTGAATTTAAAAATCTCCTCTTCAAAATTACTTTTTGTGTCATGAAGTATGCCTGGCAATCATTAAGTATAAAACAAGAGAATTATTTAAGCCAGCAAGCTTGGCAATACCTATAGAACCTTCTGTTATGCTTCTGCCTATATTTAGCATTACAGACCATATTGTTTTTTAAAAACTCCTTATTTTTCTCCATATGGTAAAATCAGTATTTTGGGGATGGATGGGGCAAACTGACTGTATGCAAAGCAAGCAGGCAGGACCTGCAAAGCCCAGGGTTTCCAAGAGGTTTCAGGTTTACTGTACAGAGGCGCAGTATCATGGGTGGGAAATCTGGTCTTCCCTGAAAGCACTGGCCTTCTACCACTGCTCAGAGCAGCACAGTCACAGAATCATAGAATAGTTTGGGTTGGTGTTGGAAGGCACCTTTAAAGGTCATCTAGCCCAATCACTCTGCAATGAGCAGGTACAACTTCAACTGGGTCAGTCCTTGGCTTGAATTCCATACATAAATGAGCTCTTATGAAAAAAAAACAAACCAAAATAACCCCCAGTCCGTGCACTCTCCATAGATAACATGAGCAGAGGACTGTTTAAGGTCTCATGAAGACATTCAGAAAACCTGGACAAATACATAAAGTTATTGTTGGAATTGAATTACTGACTCATTTAATGGCATTCTTGCCTCCAAGTCAGTTTGAGCAACATGCAAGTTCAAGGAAGGAGGTAATGAGATCAGGGAGTGATAATGCACATCAGATTAAGTGTGTGGTTAAGGGAAAATGCAGCAACCAAAAAGAAAACCAAACACAATTCTGGGCGGCATGACAAAGGCAACAGCTCTTTCTCTTATACATGGGTGAAGCTGCTTTTAGGGTATTGTGTATGACTTGAGGCTTGCCTGCCATGAAGAAAATGATCAGCCACTTCTTTCTGTTAAACCTCAAGAACTACTTCCCTCGAGGTCTTGAAAGGATGAGAAAAATAAGTCTAAGTGCTTGAAATTTAAGACAGTTTGAGCAAATTTTACTTCTTTTCTTACTCCTCTATCCTTCTTTTGATTCTTAACAGTATTTTGTGCTAGGCACTTTTGGTGTGACAATCACAAATCACAGAGATCACATGTTGGGAGAGAATTTAAGATGTGGGGTTTAGAAATCTCCTTTATCTCAATTCCCTAAGCCCCCAAAAGTTGAAAGAAGCATTAACAACTGATAGCATTGAAAAGGAGACCGAGTCCAACCAGGAAATTTCAACCATCATCTCTAGATTCAGCTACTATATAACAGAGGCACAAAGTCTACCTCCAGTACAAATATATTTATATATATATATATAAAAAGGAGAAAGAGTGAGGTTTTTTTCCTCTGAAATGTTTCTTTCTTGGAGTAAGGAAAGGAAGGAAAAAGCAAGGAGTTGGGGATTGTGCTTTTGAAACAAAACATTGCAATATGGGCTGAGCCAGAACTGCCCGTTGCCTCCTGAGTGCTACAGCTTGATGTTCCTCCCACCTCTCTCTCTTCAGTGAGCCCCATTCCCGAGAGACCCCACAGTGCCTATCATGTGTTAGGTCAAAAGAAAAAATACTGATAGTAATGGCCCATAAAGAGCACAGGGGCATGAAGCATCCAAACCACATCTGCCTCAAAATGCTTCTAGGGCTCATACAGATACGTGACTGTATCAGACTACTTCCAACGCAGTGTTTCAGTTCAATGTTTTTGATGTGGGTCAGCTGGATTAGAAATTATGCATTTAATAAAGCTCCCCCCACTGCTAATTTAAAAGACTAGCAGTACTGAAAGTTTTTCCCCTGCTAAAATTATCAATTTTGCAAAAGTTGAGTGTTGCCAAAAGGTTTTTGAGGACTTGTCAGTCATATAACGGAAAACAAAAGATCATATGACCATACCAACAAAGAGGTCCAAGATGCGATTATTAGGGCTGCTGACCTCTTCTTCACCCTTTGCCTGCATAAGGGGAAGATGAATGCCACTCACTGCATTAAAGAGAGAGGTCAGGATGTACTTGGTCTGAGAATAATCAGGACAGTCTAGACTTTCATCTGCATTGCAAGTTGGGAGAAGAAAACAAAAGCAATAAAGCTGAAGTAACATCACAGCTTGAAAGTCGTGATGAGAAGTCTGAGGGTGAACAATCAATACAAAGCATCTGTTTTTTCCTTGGCTACAAGGCTCGTTTCTGGTTTACTGGCTATCCCAGGTCCTCTTTATCCCAGCTCACTGCTTTTATTCCTTCTGCTGCATTCCACTAATTTTGGCTGAGCAAAGCCCTATCAGCAATTTAGCAAAGGTTGCCTTAAACTGAGGTGGAATACTAGATCTTACAGATCCTCTGTGCACAGTCATATGAGTAGTCAGTTCAATTTCAGCATGTCTAACTGCTTTGCTAAACTGCAGCCTGAGAAGGGAAATGCAGATCAGAGAGGAGTATTTAAACAGCGATCTGGATCCACCATGCCCCAGTAGCTTCCCCAGTAAAAACCCACCTGGTGTGCTGAGTGCCCCCAGAGCTAAGTACCTAGAGAAGCCGTGTGGCTGCACAGCTCTCCTGTCCAGTCAGCAAGTCTCCAGTGCTGTGCTGGCTTGTTGAACCTGGGATAGATCAGTGGAGAATAGGGATCTGCATGGATATAATCTTGCTGACCTGGTCCCAGCTCCTTCTTCTCACAATCTGTTCTGGGGAGATTTTTATGCTGACAGTGTCTGTACTTGTTTTCATTTGACTGCCATAATCTCCTCCCCAGCGGATAGGCTATGGCACCAGGGAAATGATTTTTTCCTGTGTATGGCTGGCTGACATTAACACACAGATGTTTCAGTACTTGTGGTTCCCTTCACCTTTCCTCTTCCCTGTCTCATCTACCTCTTATTTTGCAACCTCGCATTAATTTCGCTAGAATTGGAGACTTTGCTTAGCCACAGAGAAATCTGTGGTTTAACACCGGCAGCAAGTGACCACAGCTGTCATTTCAGAACATGACAATTCACTCCCACAATACAAAATATATATAAATAAATAAATAAATAAATACACACACACCCAACCCCAAAACATTCAACATCACCCAAGATATAGTCCCATACATGAAATTCAGATAATACTCTGTGGGCATTTGCTGTCAAATGTTCCCCCATGCCCCCAGCCACCAGGCATGAAGCAGCTGACATGTCATCTAACAGAATGATAGACCTCATAGACCTGTTCTATTATTTTTTGGAGGTAGCTCTGCTGGGCAGGTGAAGGGGAAGTTCTGTTTATGTTATTTTTCAGTGTTTATGGAAATTTTTGCCCTTTTTACATGGCTGATATGCTGACCTTTTGACTTCTGCAACTATTCTGCAATAACTAAAGTGCAAAACCTCTCCTGGTGTGCAGTCACTTTGGATTTTCCCATATGTATTAGCACTCTAGAATTTCCCAATAAACTCATACCAGTTAGTTTAGCATATGGTAAGCAAAGCCTTCCTGCATTGCATTTTTTTGCCTATCATTTGTCCTTAGCAAATAGCATAAGAAAGAATCAACTTCCTAAAAACAGCAGCGTGTTCTGTGTCGAGAGCAGTATTGCTAAAAACACCTGGCATTAAGGAAATGCAGTATAGCCTGGTAGTCTGTGCTGGGAAATCTCCCATGCTGTTTCTACCACCCCCTTCCTATAACCTTTGGTTATCTGAGAAACTCAGTGAAAGCCATGAGGATGCTCACCAGAACAGGGAACTGGCACCTGTTTGCGTCCCAGGATGTTGTGCATTTGAACTGACACTGCTCTGGGTGTGCTCAGGGAGACCCCGACACGCTCAGCTCCGGGGGAGAAAAACAATCGGCCTTTTGCATTTCCTAATTCCCACTTGCTTTAGGTACAAACAGGCTGAGCCGCAGTGCTGAAGAGATGCTCCCAGGCTCCAGAGAAAGTGAGAACACCGCCACTCTGGAGTTATGGGAGCCACCACAGCAGCTTGAAGTCCTTCAGGAGTTCCCCCAAGGACAGTGCACTCCTCCACCGCTCCATGGAGAACTAAATCTGTTTGTCACAGGCCAGAAGTTTGTCCCCATTCCCAATATGTAAAGGAAGGATAATACTATTTATTCCATGGGGAATTTCTGAGGGCTTTGATAATGTGTATACATGGCTTTTGAAACATAATCTGGTCCAAGGTCAGCCCTTCATTCGTCTTATTGAGCTGCATGTGCATGTGTGCACACACATTTCCGAGGGAGCTCCGAGGTCACCCCAGAGGTGGCCATCCCTTTGCCAGGAGCCACCCTGTTATCAGCTGATAATCGGAAGGGGCAGAGGCAATCAGATCGTTACACTGGCACGATAACGTGTGTTTGATGAATAGCTGTGTACCCAGCAACATCATCCATCCCGGCCTATCAGAGCATAGAGAAAAGCAGTGAATTAGCTCCATGCTGAAAATGAATGGTTGGTGAGGACACCCCGATAAGGTGAGACACACATCCTGGTGATTAGCTGGGTCGGTACTAAAGAACATTAGGAATTCACTTCTGCTGCTCTGATTGGTAATTAAGTGACTCGTCTACTGGCCGACAGTCCTGTGTGCTTCCCCAGGCAGTTGTTAGTTCTTGGAAAACCACTCCTGACAAAATGAGGTTTGCCCTTGGTACACAGATAATGAGACTCAGCTTGACAGGTGTGGCACGATTAGAGCCCCGCTCCACCCGGCGCTTCCCGCTATAGCCACTCCACAGTAAACACACTCATTACAACCCGCCGGTCCCTGGAGGCAAAGCATGTTTGACATTATTAATTGGCTTTTCTGTATAAGGAGTCAAATAGATGAAAAGGTTTATCAAGCTGAAATAATTAATTTTGCCTGAATTCGCTGACAGTTCAGTTCTCCCGCAAAAGACCATTTCAAGGGTTTGGTTTCTCTTTTTTTTTTTCTTCTTTTTTTTTGAATTTCAAAGTTCAAAAGACATAATAGCGGGAAAAGTGGAGCTTTTTAGTAAATTGTAATTAAAGGGAATTTAATTAATTTAGACCTGAGAAAAGGGTGTGTGCGGGGGGGAACTCCTATCTTTGTCTACACAGAGGTCTAGATGGTAGAACATATCATGGCTTAATAATGCATTAATTTTAATCTAATCAAAATATAATAAAAGAGGTAATTATGTTTAAAAATTATCATGCTCCAATATTGGTATATTTAAACATTTAATACTTACACTGCTTCCAGTTAGCAAAAGTTGTAATTGTTGCACTCAAATTTAGCTTATTTAATGATAGGGCTTATATTCATGAAGTTAATTGAATAAATGATTTTAATAACTCATGGTGAAACTATGATTATCTATTGGGTTCTAATTTCACTTTCAAAAGGAGGAAAAATCCTCAGAAGTTTTTTTTTTGGTTTCTCTCCCCAAAAATGAGTAGATATTCTCCTCAAAAAAACTTGAGCATAGCATTTGATTTAAAAAAAACCGAAACATACTTTTTATGTACTTCTCAAATGACACACTCTGGTTTATTTAGGCTTTTCAAAGCAAACCAATGTCACTTAGCAAATGTTTTGGACTTTCAACATTAAAATATCCAGATAAATATTGTGTAATCATGTGTACTCAGTCTGTCTACAACCCTTTCTGCACTAATGAAAACATTCACCTTATAATCGCAAAGGCATAGGATTTGAAGTTTCAGAAAAGCCCCTGTAATGTGGAAGTGAAAAAGAAATAGAAAACTGGGGAAAAGCAAGTGGGTCAGCAGCTGCTTTTGTGTAGTTGCTCTTTTATACATCTGCTGCTGCACTTATTTGGAGATTTTAAAAGGACATCTTCACACCCATCTTTTAAAAATCCTTTTGACCTTTTCTGACAGACGTGTGCATACCACTGAGCAAAGCAATGGAGAAAGTTCTACAGTAAACCAGTTATTTCTGCTGAAACCTCAGTGGCCCATAACCATCAGACCATTTCACTTCATACAATGTGTGGACTGTTCCAAAACATTCAAAACGTTTCAAAACAGCAATGAGGGAGATTTTCTACTTTTAAAGCTGACTCTCTACCATCAAACACTCCAGAGCTTGTTCAACAGTGTTATAATTCATCAACATCTGTTTATTTGTTCCAGTTAAATAGAGAAATGTAGGAAGCCTTGATTATTCATCTAGCAGAGCCTGAGAACCTAGGAATAACACACAAGTGTCAACATGTCAGTATATTTTTGTTGCCATTTGAGAATGTTTGTAAATTTTATATTCTCCCATGTCTATATAAATGTGTTTCTGAGAGGACCAACGGGAATCTCTGAAACCAATATTACACCTGTAAAACCAAAAGGCAACCCAGCACTCAGTTTTCATGGAAGAGGACACAACCCCCACTGGAGAGAGCAGCAGATGGGCTCCTGGGGATAACCTTACAGTTCATGGTGTGACCCGTTTATCTTTTTGTACCCACGTGGACAGGAGAAAACATAGGGAGAGAAGGGAAAGCAGTGGGACCGTCTTTAAAAGTCACATCCATAAAAACAAACCTAGCAGTCCTGCACAGTAACAAATTGTAATATTTAACAGCGACTTAACATTTGGTTCCAGAAATGTCATCTTCCAAAAATGCAAACATCTGTGCACTCAGAGCAGAGCAGTCAGCAAATGCATCAAAGGGATAAGAAAATAAGACCAGTCATTAACAGCATCATTTTCTCCTTTTGCCACACTTAATGATACTTACCATACTTTCTACTTGCATGTTCTATATTAAACTTACTAATTGGCTACATAATAAAGCTCAAAGGACATTATGTTTAAGTAACTGGGGAATTGAGAACTGGGAGAGAGGAACGTGAGGGATGTGTATAAGCTGATCTGTGGTTATTGACCAAGTTTTCAAAAGATTTTAGCTGGCATTTTCCATAAGTATGTTTAATCCTTGTGCCTTACAGAAATTAATTCACATACTAATTCTAGAAGTAATTTATTTGGGATTTGTAATAACTTATCTCACACTAATAAATCCCATCTTAAAAAGTCAGGCAAAACCCCGCACACAACTATAACAAAGACCCCAAAGCCTTATAACACATTGTTCCACTAACAATTAATAATTCTACAACTTATAATTCTTGTTTTCAGCAATTTTGTTTGATAAAATTCTCCCACCTAGAACGATTCTTTGTCAATGTGGTCAGTAGAAGAATATCCTGGGGGAAAGCACATCTGCCCAGCACCTCCCTTTCATTCATTAACCCACCAGGGGCTAACACTAATTAGATCAGGCTGCTCATTTTAAGCTGATAATTGATTTAAATAGGTTGCTCATTTAAAATAGAATAAAAACCTGCTAAACATTTGGTGCTTGGGTTTTTTTCATCTGCAACTTTCAATTGCTTGTGCAATGTAGCATAAAATGTAGAGGTCTCCCTTTGATAAAAAGGCCATAAAATTAATTACAATGAGTATCAATTGTGCAGGGTGGGGGGGTGGGGGAAAATGAGTGCTGGAGTTAACTGGTGATGACTAAGAATCAAAAGAGCTTGTTTCCTTTAAGTAGGATTTTTAAAGTAACTTGGACGTCTGAACCAGTCAGTTTTATGGACTTTTATCCCGTCAGAGAAAGAGTTTAACATGCTCAGCAATGCTTTATCCATCTTCTAAACTGGCATCGCTGGGTGCACAAACCTCATCACATGCTGCTAGGGGTTTCCATTGTCTCTCTTCAATTAATTGATATCTCAGCTTCTGTCCAAGCACGTAAATACAAAGTCTTCATTTTCTTATTAGGACAGTACGAATTCCCAGTCAACATAAAAATATTCACTTGGTGAAGTTGCAGATCAAAAAACTTTAGCTGCGTGTGTCCGTAATTCACAACTTGTTTCTTCCTAATGTAAATAAATCATTACCTTTTCAGCCACCTATAAGTAGATTTGTTTGTACAAGGCTCAGACTTCAACCCAGGCTAACACCCAGCATTTGCTGTTTATTTAGCCTGCATAAGTGTCTAAATCTGCAAGCTAGCAATCACATGCACACAAGACCAAACAAGTAGCAGCAAGTACAAGTAGGCTGAAATAGCAACTCCTGACAAAGCTGCAGGTATCTTAAAGCAGGATTAACAGTGGGCAGAAATAAAAGTGACTGCAAACTGCAGAGATTGACAGCACTATTATGTTATTTTTTAATCCCACTCACTAAAAAACAAGTCCCTGCCACTCCACCCGTGGCTGTGGCCCCGTTTCTCGTCCCATCCAGGGAAGTTGCCTCCGCACCGGTGGCACCGCATTTTCCCCCTCATAAATCGCATTCTTTCTCCGGCTTCCGACAAATTCAAACCAGAGATTCAGACTTTATAGTTCAGGGGGGTTCAAGGACTCTCTGCCTTGAAAAACTATTCAAGAGCACTCACTAGTGGCTGAAAATTAAAATGGCATCGTAACAGGCCATTACTCAGCCTATTTCGTTCATGCCTTTTTAAATTGTAGGGACGACAGCAAGAAGACAATAAACACCCTTTCGATAATTCTGTATTCAGGCAACAGATCATTTTCTCAGTTAATGGTAAACATTATATACCAGTAAGCAGTTTTTCAAGGCAACCAGTTGTGAAATACATCGAAAACAATACCAGTTCCCCAATCGCTACCAAGAAATATTGAAGATAATTCAATTGCTTTCATTTTACATGAATGCCTGAATTTCTCCATTCAGTTTTGAACAAAACACATGTTAATAAAGCAAGCTGTTTTTAAAGGAAGATGCTAATTTATTCCCTTGCATTTCAATTTGTTGCTGAACACACATTAGGTGCACTAATATATAAGCGTGCAGCACATGGAAATGCATGTGAACAATCAGTTTAATTGACAGCCTGCTGTATCTGAAATGCACAAACAGGATGAACTTGCTGACCATACCACAGCGGTCCGGCACCCCGTTCAGTTGCACTAAAACTTCCAGTGCAAGAAGACATCTGAAAGTGGATTACCAGGGTAATTAGGTAAAACTGCACTGCCCAGGGGGGATGATTTTACAAAGTTTCCCCATCACACCTCTCTAAATGGCAGTAACCTGTGCTGGTCACCTCTGAATGTGTGCATCAGCACCCCAGTACACCAGGGTGGGGATGGCCACTGGGAGCCGGGAATGTGGCACAGCGCGGGGCTCTCTGACCAGGGGGGCTGAGGGTGATGGGCTCCTCTTTGAACCACAGTGCTGTGGAGGAACAGATTGCCAGCTAATAGGGAAAGCTGCCCCTTTCCTAGATTAACGATGAGGTAATTTAGAATTTACATATGTGTGGAGAGGGACTGTTTTGATCCCAAGGTAATATATCTGTGGTATAACAATGTGGGCAATAGAGAAAAGGTGAAGCAAGGAGGCCAGATAAGAGGGAAGCAAAGTGTCTCTGGTGCCAGTGCCAAGGAGAGACCTAACAAAACACAGGGCCCAGCTCGGTGATAAGTAGAGGCATTGTTGGAACAAGAGGGATGTGGCTGAGCTGGGGAAAGGTGAGTGCACAGCAAGGGACATTGCAAAGGTCAGTGAAGCAGTTTGCACAGCTGTGCATCCAAGTGGGCTCCTCTAACCCCAAGTTCTCACCCCTGACATTTCAGTAGCTGAAAACCAGACTTTGCTGTTACATTTTCACTTGCCTCAACACCTTCAAGTGCCACTGGGAGCTGGGATATTTTAGTCAGGATAAGGCTAAATGCACTTGACTCGCCCTTAGCCTTGTATTCAAGAAGCTTTAACACATTTGCTCCCATTGCAGCTTTTTGGATGTGCTGCCTCAGACCTGAGACCTGGAGAGGCAAAAGTTTGCCCGTGGTGCATGGGCAGCTGGCAGCAGAGCAGGGAATTGCTGCTGACCCCGGGCAAATGTTTTAAGCAATACAGTGTCCTCCCCAGACACAGGACTGGGACTGGAAACAGAAAAGAAGCTTGCATTCATTCATTCATTCACCAAATCCTCAGTGATGAGGCAAGAGCTGATGGCATAGAAGTGATCAGCTGCACAGTGAAATCTCAGCATCGCTCCTGAATCCTAATATATTCTATATCTATTTTCAATATTGGCTGCCCCACTCTGGCCTCTGACACAGGAGTTTTGAGGGTCAGGGAGGAAGCTTGAAACAACCATAATCTCTCTTTTACATTCTGATTAATATTTGTATCTTCTATCCAATTTGGAGTAGCAAAAATAATTCCATTGCAGAAATATATCTTGTGCATCACACATGACCTGAGCAGAGATAAGTAGCTTAAACCTGAGACACTGATTCTTCCTCATTCAGAAAATCTTCACATGCTGAATTTGCCAGCACTAAATGTCATCTGCTAACATGTGTCCAGAGTTATATGTATAAGTGAAGGCCTTTGTATTTGCACTTGCAGCAAAAAAAGATGGCATCAAACTTCAGCTGAGTGCTAGGGTAGTCGATCATTCAATTTGTATCTCAGCTCCTTTTAGTCCATGCTTTTCCTTCTCATTATGCTTTCTCTCCTGTTTTGCTGTCTGCCTTTTCTCTTGGTACATTTCATTGTCTGTATTTTCCCTTGGAATATTTTTCCTTAATGTATCTTCTAATTTTGCTGTAATTTCTCTCCTCTCTATGCATGCCTTCATCTTGAGATGCAATTTCTTACAGCTTTCAATTATCTCAAAAAAATAATTCTCTGCAACTTCTGTTTCTATCTCATCTGCACATTCTTCTTAGTCTCATTTCCAGCTGGTTTTGTAGTTACTAAAAATATCATCATCATAATAGTAATAATACTACTAATAAATAAGTTTCTTCGCTCCTTCCATTTTCTGTTGATAACTGTGTACCACTGTTATTTCTCTTTGCCATCTCCTGAGGACCATTTCTAAATGAAACTCCACTTGTCTTGTTTTCGTTCTGCAGTGGTAGGACAGGAGGGGACACACTGCTCCTCGTCTGAGGTGCTGATAAAACTTTGTGTTTCCATGGGAGAACCACCCAGATTTCTAGGAAACCCAGTTAGATTTCATTTATTTGAAAGTCCAGTATATTGTTTCCAATTCAGGACATCCATCAGTAGTTCTGGAAAAAGGCTTCTGCCCAGATGACTGCTGTAGTTATTGAGGTTCAGCAAAGAGTACCAGAAATGGGATTTATAATCAAATCCTCAGGGTAATTTCTGGCACAAATTTTGGAGAAGGTTGCTTTGCCTGCAATCAGTAATCTCCCTTACATGGAGGTTTGGTGTCCTCTTGAGAGGAGGTAAGAAGGTAAGGTGAGTGCTGGGAACAGTTTTACTAACTCTGCAGTTTAAGTAGACATTGAGGGCTACGAAGATTTTTAAGTGCTTCTCAGTCCTGGTTCTTAGACTCAAGAGCACTTAAAGTTAACACCTAAAAGATTTTTCCTTTCTATTTCCACTTTCTCCAAAAAGGAAGAGATTATAAGGAGTGTGGCTTTCTGCTTGCTTGTTCGTTTTTTACTTGTAATCCCGGGGGATTTAAATTACCTGTATTTTGGGGGCCAGCTCAGCAGAAACACACAACAGGAGCAGTGTGTTTGCAAGCGGATTGTGCAACTGTTTCTTTTGTGGTGTGTTTTCTTTTGTATTGCTGTAGTCAGTAACTGCTCTGGATCCCGTTCTAGGATACAAGCCAAGAATGAGAAATCAGACTGCAAGCGAGACAACAATTCACAACCACAGTATTGTTTGGCTTGGACTACACACCAGGGCAAAACCTACAACAGGAATACAAGATGCTTCAAGTAGCAGATGCTGAGATTTTAATCTTTCTGGTACTTAGGAAGTCCACCTTGCAGAGCCGCACGTGGTCTGTGGAGCCACAAGGGACCTGGCAGAGGAATTTCTTCCTGGTTATGTCAGCGAGGAAATGACAGCAGAAGCAAGTGTTGGTAAGAACCCAAGATGATCAGTAGAGTAAGTAGGATGCATATGAGTGTATGCTTTGTTAGGAAAAGGGACTGTGTTATCAGTGAAAATAAGCAGCAGCAGATTAAGAAGGTGAATGGTCAAAACGGGGAAAAAAATATCTGTGTTCTAGTTTGCTAGGAATTTTTAGCCAAAAACACAGCAGTCTGAACCTAGACGCTGCATGAGAAGGAAAAGATAAAGCTGCTTTGCTACAATTTGGAGACAAAAAACATTAGCAAAGGAAAATAGATGCCAAGGTTTTGAATCTGCTTAAAGAGGAAGAGAAACATTAAAAATTGATGCAAAAACTCCAACATCAAAGTCGGATAAAGCAACAACAGACAGTAACCATCACAGTGCTATGAAACTGTATAAATGTCTTAGAAACATGTATCCAAGATTTTTAAGGAAATTAATGTAATACAAAGTAAACTCTTAAAGAAAACTCCTCTTTAATCTTCTGATAATTGGTAAGGTTTATGATGAACCTTTAAAATTATTTAGGAGACATTATGGTATGAAAATTAATTTTCGGAATGTAGCACAAATTACTGTAAAAGACAACATAATCTCTCTAATTTCCACAGCAGTTTTTGTTTGAGCTGTTCAGAAAATGCTGACAAAAATTAAATTTTGATGAAAAAGAAATCCTCTCTCAAAACTATTTGTCATTTTCTAATCCACCCCACACTCCCAGTTCCTGCCCGTCTTTGAGAATGCTCTGGGTGTGATCCAAAGCCTGTGAAAGCAATGGACAGGATCCCACTGGCATTCAGCAGGTGGGACACGAATGCCAAGTCAGTGTCGGGATGTCTCTTGAAAGCCATATCTCTTGCAGCAGATACGAAATATTATATCTGGGCCTGAAATAATCCTCTGTAAACCAAGCTACAAAGGCTTTGGATATTTTTTGGTCAAACTTGCTAGTGCAAACAAAATGGCAAATAGTAAATTTGTAAGGATGGCAATTACAGAATGAAAATAGCCCAGGCATATTCAATGGGAAAGTTATGTACCACGCTATCCAAGAAGGGAATGCAAATTTTACTATTCAGAAAGGCCCAAAACTATCGGCTCGAGCAGTGTTTGTACCCTGGCCCTGCATCAGCTGCAGTTTTGCCATGGGAGGGAGGCTGAAGCTCTCCACATGGCGTGCACAGCCTCCCGCAGCACACAACGCATTCACTTCTCCATTCAGCTGAGAGCAACACCCCTCCAGTTTGTTTCACATGCAAACTGGAGTGCTCCACATGCACTGGATCACCCCAACATATGTGTGCTCTTTCCCTTTTCCCACCTGAAATCCAACCTAAAACAAACTAGGAAGAGCAATGAACAAGTCCTAGAGGAAAATGTTACAATTGCAAACCTACTGTAACTGCCCACCTGGGCTAGAAAGGAGAGTGCCACGTATCTGCTCACAAAACCTGTGCAGATAATCCAGGCAGTCCTCTGGCTCCTCCACAGCTATACTGTTGGAAAATATTTTGTGTGAAAAGGACAAAATACGTAAGATTAAATATCATTAAGATAAAGCAAGATTATCCCTAGCAGCAATAGAATGTTTAAGAGCAACATTTACAGAAAATAATTCTGAAAAAAAGGTTAGAATTAGCTGCTTTTTTGCAAATTAAAAGGTTTACAAGCAAGATAGGTTCAGGATATGAAATGCTTAGCAAAAGCAAAGCAGATGAATGTTTACGTGAGAGAAAATCTTAAAAGCAATATCAGAAAGATGCAACAGACATTCTAGTTTTTGAGATTATTCTATTCTTTTATTAGGCACAGGAAAAATGCACACAAAGTAAAATACAGCCTGCAGAATGGGAACCATCTCAGGTTCTGTCTCTTGTGTTACTTTACAGGACTGCCATAATGGTATTTGCTGGCTTTAAAATCTCTGATTATACAAGAAAATTTCTAGTCAAAACACTCTATGAGAATCACAAATAAATTTTATTTGCTTACTGGCAGTTTTCATCAAAATGAGGTAGGGTTTTGTTTGAGTTATGTTTTTAAAGGGAAATTTATTACTTTTGTTAAAAGAAACAACGAAACCCTATAGTTGTAAACATTTTGGCCAAAGCTGGTCAAATGACTGAGTTTTCACTAAACCTCTCAATTTTTAGTAACTACCTTTTAGCAGCTTTATATCTCATGTCATGAGATGCAGAATCACAGTTTGGAGAAGGAGTCAGTTGACCTCCACACTCTGCAAATTCACTTTTATGTACAATTTTCTTGGTCTGTACCAGAAATGAGGCAATAAGAGTTCTGTATGATACCTAGCCAGTGCAAAAAAGACTTCAACACTACACTGACTTTGTACCCTGAGCTTTATGATTCTTTGACTGAACATGTATAAAGCAGAAATACAAAGAAGAGGAAATGCCAAGGAGGTGAAAATCTTCTGTAATTTTAAAACAGTAGGTAAAATTTTCCATTTTCCTCTGTGGTGACTTCCTAAACTAGATCCAATTTGTAGCACTGATGGTCCTCCTGGGAGGAAAAAAAAAAGCTTTTCATTTATTCTCCTTTGTTTTATTCAGGGATTCTCAGTTGTATCTCACTATGCCAATGGTCCCTAGCAGTGCCAGCAACCATCTGATAGTCCAGGATCAGAGCTAAGGAAAACTTGCAAACGGAGAAAAGACAAATCAACATTATCTACCACAGTCAGATTTTTAACCAGCCTCTTATATGCCCTAAAGCAAGGAGTCCCATCAGTTTTCCATAAAACAAATGGTGCAGATTTTTGATCTCCTAGTTTGTGATGAGGTCCAATGGCACTTATTCTACTGGATGAGCTTTGTTTTAAGTCTTTGCCTCATTTGGGTTCTCTATTGTGCTGCAGCCTCCCTTCAACCATTCTCCCTATCAAGGCCTTTGTGGGGTATTTTTCCCCTATCATGCTACATGTTTTCACTGACCTTCATGGAAGATTTATCCACTCTCAGATTTAATTAAAATGGGTCAGATTAAAAAAACTGTTGGTGAAGAAATGGCGTACACAAACACAAGCAAATACACACATGAATATTTGTCTACAGATTTTTCTTTTTTCTTTGATGTGAGGGAATCAGCTTTAAAATCTGTCTAGAGGAATGAGATTTTCCTCCATCAGCCACAGTGAATACATGTACTCCTATTTCATTCATAGTTCCAGGAAATAATAATAATTTTTGTAGTAGGAAAATTAATCTGTCAGGATTATAGTATTCAAAATGAGCTGCAAAGAGAAGGAAATAACCATAAACGATAAATACATGTAAACTAATTGCTGGTTTTATTTTATCAAGCCACAAAAATGTAAAATACTCAGCTCCAGGGATTCTAAATGGATTGAACAATATTTTTTTTAAGAAATCTTTCATTTGTTTTATTCCAGGATAATGAGTAAGTGCCCCCAGGACAGTCTTGAAAGAAGATAATGCATCTCAAGAGCTGATTTCCTTTTTCTGGCAACATATTCTAACTGTAAAAGTATTTGGATTAAGTAACTAGACTGACTGGCTGTCAATACCACAAAGCAAGTTTACAAAGCTACCTCAGTTGCACTGCTCACCTGCTGTTATCTTTCAGTATTCAAAACTGTCAGGTGTACTTTCTTCTCACGTGAAAACACAATTTTCTCTTCAAACTTCAGGGGCAACACGGAGAGCAACCCCGTAGGTGAGCTGCTCAGGAATCCAGAGATTTGTCCCCCTCAAAGCTTTGGCAAATTATCATGGCTTCCAGCACTCACTGAGGGGACAGTACTGGACATCTGGATCATCACAAAAGTACTGGTGACCTGGCCCTTTTTGCAGAAGGGAAAGAGTGCATCTAGCATTCATGGCAGGCAGTCAGCAAGCTGAAGAGCAATTTTTTTCCTTTTAGTTTAGGGTGTATAATGGTGTTAGATGCTCAGAGTGCTGAGTATGAGTGGGAGGTGGGCTCCCAGGGAACTCAGGAAAAAAGCTTAGGAAATTAGCTGAATAGATATGCAGGGAAATTTTTACAATGTGTAAAAGGAACAGAGGAAGTAGGATTGTAAGAAAGGAGGACAGAAACATGCTCAGGGTGACTGAGTGTTGATCTTGAGAGGGCATCATTTTTTGGGGTTGAAAGAAAAAACTTAGCCCAGGTGTTACTTAAGTGTCTAAATTAGTACAGAAGAGACAAATTCAGAGATTCAAAAGCCAGATACTGTAATGCCTGCAACCTAAAATTTACACACAACAAGATGGAACCTAATATTACAAAGTCCATTTTACTTCTCAAAATTTTTTAAAAAACTTCTTTGTGCATGTGACACACAGACAACCATGACTGGCTGGTGTCTCTACAACTGTTAACACTTCTATACAATGAAGGGAACAAAAATGCAAAGCCAAATGGAGCAGGCAATATGAGCAAGTGGATTAGAAAAAGAATCGGTGATTGACGGATATGGGTTTACACACAGCTCTGCCTTGCTGAATGATGACAAATCAAGCTCCTGCTGCTTTAGATCCCCAGCTAAACTGAGTGGTGAGTCTTGAGGACCTCAGACAGGAATTTCTGACCTGCTGTGAAACCGGACACTGCTGCAGTTACTGCAAACTGGGAGCTTCAGCATTGACCTTCAGCACTGACCTTGCACAATAACCAGACAGACAGATGTTGCAGTCTCATCTTCATCCCCAGATTGAGGACAGTGTTTTTGCCACTAAACTTTGAATCCCAAAGAGGCGCACCTGGTAGCAGGGTGGGCCATAACTGATAGATATAGCTCCAGTCTTCCATAAGGATAGAGGTGGAAAAGGTACACTTGGGATTGCTACACACTCAAGGGTGCTTCAGGTAGAATTATAGAGTCGTGTTTCATATTGCTCCAGTAAAGTCATGGACCTTCCCAATTCTTCTGGCAGCCTCATTGAAAAGACAGGGAAAACACTGGGAAATGCACCTAGTTATGTGTTTAAAGACCTGGGGTGTTCAGTTCTCCCAAAGAGAACAAACCATTGTCTTAGTCCAGTGATTTGTAACACCCAGGTCAGAAAGGCATACACCAAGTCCTGCAAAATCACTATTGTGGCAGATGAAATCCTCAGAGATATCTATGTCCCTCCAACACTTCGGTGTAAAGTCAGAGAAAACTCTCCATAGTGGACAATTCAAAACAGAGAAGTAAACCTGTTCTCCAAGGCTTAGGTGCATTCGGACCTCTATAAAAATCAAACTCAGTGAGTGTGTCAGAAAAAACAGGATCAAAGTACTTTGCTGCTTTTATAGATACCAACAGCCATTTGTTATCTAATGAAATCCACAGCCTAATTATGGTTACCTTGTATATAGTACATATATATTCTCTCTTTGTATACACATGCCTCTGAAAATACTCCTTTGCCAGCATGCCTCAGTTTCATTGAATGTGTTGATTTTTATAGCTTCCTTTTAAAATCACTAACCTTCAGGAGTGAGAAAGCATACAAGTACCTTAAGAAATGTTGATTTATGAACTACAGTGGTCTTTATTTTTCTTGTAAACCTGGGTGGAAAATTGATCAGTTATAAGCCTGCTATAGATCTCACAGGTTTGCAAGATATATTATTGTATTTCAAGATTATCTGATATTGCAAAAGATTTTTTTCCCCTTCTTTTTTTCTTTAACATGGTCATACATTTTCCTGTCTCCATTTTTTTTCTGCCTTTGTTAGAGTTAGGGAAGCTATCAGAAAATGAAAACAAAGAAGAAGAAATCATCCTAGAGAAAGTAGCTTTGGGCCACCCCAGGTTTTTCCAGTCCATCATAATGTGGGTTTTATTTCATACCCCACTGAGGTGGAATTTGCAGAATGTTTCTTGAATTACCATGAGGCTCTCTTATAAGACAATTACTGTCTTTTTTCCCCCCTTTTGCTTCACTCTGCTTTTGACAGCTGTTGGTGTTTACTATATAGCCAACGGACCCGGCATTAATTTTCAGTGAAGAGCCCTTCTGTAGGATACAGATCAGTTAAACTGTAAAGTAAAATGTACAGACTAGCACTGCCCAAAAGTAAGAGATACATGTTGTAGAAAACAAAAAATTTTTCAAAATCTTTTGAAATCCAATTTTGGGCAGAAGGATGAAATACAAGAATTTTACCAAAAAGTTCTAAAAAATAATGTTTTGACAATGTTAGAGTAAATAAGAATGCTGATCTTTTTATCAGAACAAAAATAGCATTTCAAAATGTCCACAGTTTTGATAGTTCAAAATCCAAGTCTGTTGCTCCAGATTTTTCCATTTAGGGCAATATCAGGGTGATAGGGATCTCTTCAAAATGTTCCCCAAAAGTCACCTCTCTTGAGAATCTCCCAAATGATGAAGTTTATCAGCAAGACACCATCATTAAACAGTAATGCATATACCAAGAAAAATTATATTGTGAGTCACTTTATTATTTACTCTAATATTGGGTCATATACTTCTATTATTTACTCTAATAATCTGTACACATACAGATCATATAAAAACTATGGTGTGTATAATGTTATATGCTATTTCAAAAGGCACATTCAATGCATTTTGGGAGCTTTGGACCCTTTGGTTATTCCAGATTCCTTTAAGTATTTGGGTGCTCAGAGTGTGAACAAGATGTCCTGTCTCTGCCTGGATGGAGCTGCAATATCTGACCTTCTATTAGAGAACAGGTTCTGAGCAACTGGTCTCCAACTCCTTAATATCAGTGGTGCCAAAGTGAGTCACAATTTGGCTTTCAGTTCCTAAGTCTTGAGCTGAAGGCTAGATAAGAACTACAAGCTGTATTTTGACAAAAGCAATAAATAATCATCACTTTCATGATACAGTTCTAAAACTTTGGCAGTTCAGTTGTGATCATCAGCCAGGTATCCATCCAAATTACCTGCACCTTTCTCAATCCTTTTCCATGTTCACTTTATGCCTTTGCTGAGATGCTGCTTCCCTTTCCATGTTGTACTTACAGCACTTTCTAGGAGCAATTGTTCTTCTCTTGCCCTTGAATCAGGAGCTAACAGTAAGCAAAAAGTTCCTGGTGCTCTCTCTAGTTGGAAGGAGCCCTTTTGGATCTGGGCCAGAATGCAAATGTACAGTTTCTTAAGTGCTCCCCTACTAAGGGTCATACACTAATTGTTTTGCAGATGTTGAATTCTGTTTTATTCTACTGGAATCTCCACTAGAGTGACATCAACAAGATTTCTGGAAAATTTGGAGGTTTTTTTATAACAGAAGTTATAATCTAGACTGAAAAGTAGTTGTTGCCTGAGACAGAAGATTAGGACGAAAACTTCAACTAATCCTCACATTCATTGAACCTAAACACGTTCACCATTGATTTTGACCTACATCTGCCCAACTCCTCAGGTGTGTGTAGGATGGCTATTCTGCCTATGTTAGTCTTAACAGTTGTACAGGGTTTTGTTTTGCGTAGACAGTGATTTTCTTCATGTCTCAAATTCATACCTCTCCCGGAGAAGTTACTGAACATTTACAGTTGGAAGAGTATCTAGCAGAAGAAATCTACACTGAGGTTTTATATCCCCATGTAAAGTCTACTACAGTTACTGCATGAGCCAAGACCGGCCAGATGGAGCACCGATCTAACCCAGCTGGTTCTAACATTCTTGTTGCCACCTTTCTATCAATAACATGATAATTGTTCATACTGAATAAGAAATATCTTAGAAGAATTGCTTAATCAAGAACCTTACTGATACAGCCTCCTGCTGGAAACATTCTTCTCCTTGCCATGAGCAGGTTTAAGCGTATAACACCATGATTTGTTAGATGGAAGAAGCTGTATGACAAAACACTTCAGAGATGCAATGCTTTTTGCCAAGCAGCTGAAACTGTTTTGTTGATAAATGTTCATGTCTCATACTATTAACACTGTCACACAGGTAAAGTTTGATCTCCTGACAAAACGTCCTGTGGCTGTCTCTTAATCTATTCAGTAATCAATATTAACACTGTCAAATGTCTCAAAACATTCCTTTTGGCTTGTTTGTTTCAGTATGTGCTATACACACATACACATATTTCACTCCATATATTCCTTCTGTATGTGTATATATATTTTGTTCCAAGTGACAATTTACACTTTCTTTGGTAACTGCAACAAGCCAGAATATAACAGGAAGATGAACGCCTATATAACCTGGCAAAGAGCATGTTATTAAATATTTGGAAAATAGGAGAGGCAACTGCTTACATAAACCTGCAGATCGTACTGGCCTTCAGGCTCCATCAGGATCTCAATATAGGCTGACAGTTTTGTTTGCTGTCTTAGGGATTTGTTTGGCTTTGTCACCTCAACTCTGCCTGACACCAGCAAGAATGGACAGTGCTCAGTTTGCTATGGAAGATGGCCACCCCTCTCACGACTGAAGCTATCACATCTTATATTTATGCAGCCAAGTAAGAAAAGATGCAGTTTTGTGATAAGCGATAGATGGTTTGTCTGTTGTGGAGGTCTCATAATATCAGCTGTGATGGTACATAAACCCAAATACTAGACTATGCCCTCACACCTAATCAAATGCTGGTGAAGACGACCTTTCCAGATTAATCACACCGGACACCTTGACTCCTTCACAGTGCAACAAATTCCATTTCTCTCTTAAACACATTTTTCCTCAAGGCCATGAGCACTCCAAAGTTAAAAGGAAATTAGCATGTGTCTTGGCTTAACCGAGACCTAGAAGAATGGAATGGTTATTTCTTGGAGACCAAATGAGCATAACTTTGTAAAGCTTGAGTTTTCACAAGCAGACACTGCATTTCAATAATTTATCTTCTCGAAGGAGCATATTGTATCTTGAAGTAGAGCCTGAAAGGTTTTACCCTGTAGGGAATGCAGCTACAACAAAAGAAAACTGAAAGCCATTTGGCTGCTTGTGGCCAACTCAGAGTTCAAATTGGCCAAATTCCACACACAAGCACAGAGACACACATACACACAGCGGCTGCAACCAGCTCACAGTGCCAAATTGCAACCATATTTATAATCATTTCAAAACACTTGGGTTCATTTTTGTGGGAACAACAAACAAAAATAATGAAAAAAACAATATTTCTTTTAGGAAGCAAAGTGTCCTCTCTCCCACGTGCCCAGTAAATGCAGTCATGTTGCATTTCCTGCTGTTGAGCTGAACAATACCAGCCGTTAATATTTGTAGTTTCTTGTAAAGATTTCTTTCGCATAAACATGTTAAAAAATAAGAACCCTTAAAGTTTTGATATATATTGGCTTTTCTGACAAAATAAAGAAAAATCACTCATACCTGGCTGTGTGGGCAAACGCTCTTCCTAATTTAAATCCCTGTTCTCGTGAAGTTATTGTTTCAACATCAGAAAGACACTTTAACATGCCTGCAAATTGCATTTAGCAGCTGCCCAGAGTGAGATTTTGTACCTGTGCTAAGTGGATATTAAACTTGTAATGACAACATAGATTCTCTCTTGACACTCAAGCACTATTGTAAAGAACAAATTCATTTTTGTTGATACTAACACCTCAAAATCACAACAGCATATTCATATGTACTGACACATATATTCAATATATAAAAATACTTTACATTTATACATAGCCAGGTTTGAGGACAGACCGTTAACCAGTGACATCAGTCAACACCATTTAAAATTTCTACCACATTAGACACTCTCCTTTACACTTGTGCTGTGCTGATATTTAAAATTTGTGTTTGAAACTCTGTTTGAAGAGACTCCCACCAAGTTCCAAGAGACCAGCTCCCTCCACTCCTGTAAATCAGCCTGCAATAACAAATTTCATCCTCAGAGGATAAATCCCACATGATCCAATAATATTTCTGACAGCATCAGAATCCCAGATTGCAAGTTGTTTTCATATATGAAGTAGCAAACATTTATTGAAGAGAGGGTACCAATCTACCCAATAAAAGGAAGAGAACTGTATTTTCCACTGAAATGTAGGGCAAAAAGAAGGAAGGGAGAAGAGGGAGAAGGGTTATTCCCTGAAACTGGGCAAATGTGGACTGCCCGATGCCACTTACAATTCTGAAACATGAAGCACAGCGGCAGTAAAATGACATTAGCAGCTTTCATATGATAATACGTATAGAAGAGAAGGTTGTTTCTGGGTGGAGCACTCGCCAAGACCAAGTTCACTGAACCTAGGACACCATTCAATCAGCCATGGAAAAAAACAATGGGAAATAGAGATGGGGGAGACTTTTATTTTGACTTGTTAGCAGACGTGAAGGCAGGGGGTGAGTATAGGGAGGGGAAAGTATGCAAAAGTGAGAATTCAAGAAAGCAAAATGTTAGCAATATCTCTGAACGCACATATATTATTTATAACAATAAAATAACAATCACTCCTGCACTGATATACAGGGTGGCAAACCAAGCAAATGCAGATTTATACGATACATGTAACATATGAAATAATGAAAGAAGATAGTGGCAGCCTGCCAAGCCTCCCCCTCCCCACTGCCCCCCTCTCTAGTCATTGACTTTCAAAGAGGGAAAGATTTCATACAACAAAATCTACCCTGACTTCCAGGAGATGCAATGAGAAGGGACTTAAACTTATTGTATCTTCTAAATAGTCCCAAATAAATTCAAGTTTCAAGCAGTTCCTTGCAAGAAATAAGTCTTTTTACCTTGCTAGGACAAACATACATACAAGTTGGGATTTTCCTGCCTATATCTTTTAGCTGGGATTTTTCACCCCTTTTATTTGCTGTCTTTTGGCATAATTTTATTCTGATTTAAAAATAAAAGCTACAAAAGGCTGTTCTATTTTCATGGAAATTGCCCAGCAGTAAGATTTTCAACTCATTTCCAGAAGAATAATCTTTGTGCTGGTCAATTCAGCCAAGATAGTTTGCTGGCTTTCACACAGCAATTTACTAATTAATGACAAATTAAATAATGTTCTATATGAAGATGACTTCAGAGGTGGTGTATAAAGTTTGGGATTCCTGGAATATCTTCAGTCTGGTTACAGTCCATTTGCATGAAAATGTGGCTGTTATAATCGTGCTGCATTTTTTGTGCTAACCAGCGCAAGATAAACCCTTCTGATGGATAAGCATGTTTCCTTTAGTCATATAGATATTTACATTTGATTCAATACTCTTGGTGTGCCTTAAAACATGTTTATAATTCAAAACCACAGAGCTATCATATTAACACTTTGCTGCACTCTTTGGGAAAAATCATTCAGGCTGCTCTGAGAGATGTAAGTCATGCTATCAAAATGCATTGCTTTACAGCATGGCTTCATTTTGAAGGAGTGTGGGAATCATTCACAGAGCTGCACTCCTCAGGGTGTCTCACCAGGGGCATCATTTCAGAGTTAGACATTTCAAGCACTCTGGATTGGTATAATTTTCGTCTCACTGAAACAAACAGGTAGCTGGTGCTTGACTTAATGGGACCTCGATGCAATACAATGCTTATGAAAGAGTCCTTGAATTCCCATCCTGAACTGCCTCATTTCAGGATGCCTTGGTAGCATCAGCCTCCCTCAAGCCCAGCCACACCAGTGGAGTCCGGCATTTCTGCTAAGGTGGCGGCACAAAACAGCTTAAGGAGCTGCGAAGCTTTTGCACAGCACAGTCAGTCCTATGCCAAAAATTCAGGTATCTCCTAGTAGACATTGGATGAATGTCTGATATGCAGCAGCTCTTGACCTGATGCACACTGTATTCCCAGACTGGGTTTCCTGGAATATCCAACAAAATGTCAGGAACTATTATATTTTGACATCTAATTCTAGGAGGGACCATGAGGCTGTAGGGTGGAAGAGAAAACACTGCAGTGGAGCATTGTTTAGGGGGAAGAGGCCTGGCTGAAGATCCTATACCTGAATCATAGAGGTCAGCTATTGGTCTGAAGCAATTTTGGTTGTATCTCAGCTGCTTTGTAGCACTAGAATTTTCCTGTGCATCATACACTAGGTATGAAACCATCGACTGCAAGAGCCTGTGTTTTCTCTAGTGGCAGATGGAGCTTCATGCTGGGCTAATTTCCCCAGACTTGAGGAAATGTGCAATAAGGCAGGAAAGGTTTTGTTTTTGAAATAAATTGAATGTTTGATCACCAGTTAGCATTCTGCAAAGCCACGTGCTGTTACTATGACAAGTTCTTAAAACTAGAGGTAGCTAATAAAAGAATTTTATCGATTGTCATGCCACATCAGGTCAGAAACTCATTTAGTGTTTTATTGCATTCCTAGCACCGGATGTTTCAGAGGAAGGTGTGAAACTCCCATAACAGAGAATTATGCAATAACTTGCTTATGAGAGAATCTTCTTCCTAAGCCCAGTGCTTAATAGTTAGCATTATCATTCCTCTTCCTATATACTATCATCCTATTTAAAGTGGCTGCAGTTGTTTTTTCCACATATAACCAGAGAGTCTTGCAGTCTTTGTCATTCTAATGTTGTCCAAGTGCAGTGAGTTCCACAAGTTAACATATGTGCAAATGGTATTTCAATGTTTCTCTGCCCTTTTAAAAAAATCCCACCTCCTTTGATATCATTCATGTCCAAAAAACCTATTTATCCTGCATTAATCCTTATTGAGGATTTTTCTTCCACTTCCCTCAGTGTTTTCCTCTTTAAACTCAAACTGATTCAGTAGAAATGAAGACAGTAAATAAAGAATGAGTCATATTTGCAAACTTTTGTCTCTCTGTACATTCCTGTGTTAGGTATAAACAGATCACAATATATTTGAAATTATTTCTGTGAAAGATTTCAGTAACTAATATATGTTCAGTGTTTTATTTAGAAGCTTTTAATCTGGCTAAGCAATGCAGATAATTCAAGTTGTTTTTATAGCAAGTAAAGAAGGATGAGTATGCGTAAGCCCATGAATGAGAAGCTAGGTTACAAAATCAAAATTTCTGCCACTGTTCTTGAATGTCTACTAAAAAACAGTACTTTCATAAACCTTCCTGACAGAAGCTCCCTTTCAAGAAAGCTAATGAAACTGAACCCAAAGCAGATGGGAATACAATCAAGACAAATTTGTTTTCCAATTCCATTCAGTTGTTGTGATTTTTTTTTCTCCACACTTCTACTTTCAGATTCTTCATTTGTTTTATGGGTTGCTACTACTTACTCTCCCCATAGTGAAAGATCAATACATTCATATTTTTAAAGCATTTTCAAATCTCTGAGTGAAAGCAGCAACTATATAAAATTCATTTTGTGTTTATAAAAAAGAAATTAAAAGTTACTTCAGCAAAGGCTTCAAAATGCAGATCAATACAGATCTGAAAACTGAATACAGTGAATCCGAAAATAATGTTATGTATGTGTTGCTCAGTTTGGCTCTAACCCAATAAGGCACTTAAACGTCTGCCTAGTTTTACTCATTGTAAGTAGCATCATTGATCTCCAAGGCACTGCTCAGCCCTAAGTGTTTCACTGGATTGGGGCCCTCTTGCCACAGGGCAGAAAGGGAAGTGCCACAAACCATTAAGACAACGCAGGAATCCAATTACATTTCTCTCCCAATAGATCTACCTATAAGCTCTCTGTTTATCACCCTGACTATATTTTCTTCCACAAGCAATGCTGTTTAATTTACCAGCTTCCATAAGGGCGGGTGTTACATGAGCATTCCTTTCTGCAGCTTTGACATCCTTAAAATTAACCACCAAATTTTCAATAGTAGGCCAGGAGAAACTATTTCAGAAATAAAAGCCAAAATGTCTCTCTCTAAAGTAAATGAAAGTCAAAGTATTCTGCTCACATTGAAAAATTTTTTACAGTCTATTTAGACACAACGAAAGACTTTGTACAACAAAGCTTTCCAGTGCTACTGAAATACTGCCTTTGGCTCATCCTTCCTACGGAATAAGAACAAACAAGCACTCATGCTTCATTGAGGATTTGAGAAATGCCTCTGTCCCATTTGGAAGACAAATATAGACTAAATTAAGAGCTACCTTATTGGTAAACACTTTTCATCAGTGTAGGGGATCCAGGCGAGGCTGGGCGATGTAACACCAATCTGGCAGCAAGCCACCCCAGAGCACGAGGTGCGCAGAGCCAGCTGCACTTCCAGCACTTGATGTCCTTGCTGGCATTGTAGGATTAGCAGTCTTCAACATCCAACACACAGAGCACATCCTGCTCTCTCCTCTGGTGCTCAGGCACTGAGTTACCCTGGTGCCCCCAGCCCTGCCTTTTAAGGTCCTTAGCATTGTTAAGCAGTTAACCTTACTATTACAAAACAATTACCACCTGAGTGTGATGGTCAGTGGGGCTGCTCTATCAATCAACAATCAGTTAGCACTCTGATCAGCCTCTACACATCAGTTTCAAACTCATTTGAGTTCACCTCCTGGTTGCTTTAACTCATAGGAATATGAGAGTTTGTGCTCCTTTGCCTGAATGTATCGGGTACCACCTTGCAATACAGGGAGTTAGATTTCCACAAGGGCAGTAGCTCACATTTATTACATTGATTCCCACAGGCCACAGGTGAGTCTATATTCATATCTTAGGTGGGACTAGGAACTTTAAAAGGAAATTTCCTAATCGTACTGACTTGCCACACCTTTGTTCACAACACAGAGTAAACTCAGAGGGCACAAACAGGTGCCTTCGTGGATGAAGCTGATGTGGAAGAATTGCTCCGGAGGTCATCTCATGGTTTCCAGGCATCAATGGGCTAAGACTGGACTTAGTCCAGAGGAAAAACCTCCAAAATGCAGGGTGTGATCTTTCATCCTTCAGCACCAACATCTTTTTCTACAGGCCTTCTCCTTTTGCACTGCATTGCACAATAGTGTAGATGACAGCAGTAAGCCATAACTCCTAATAATAATTGCTATTCCACCCAAACATCAGTTCTCTGCTGGACAGTAAAATCTGATCTCATTTCTGAATGATGCAAAGCACCTCAGTGAATTATATTTCTGCTGCAGCAGAATACAGGTGTGGAAAGGCTTTAGGGAGTCTGCAGTAACAGGCAAGATACTCTGCAGTGGGACAAGTTGGCTCTCCTCTCCCAGTGGCACCAGGGGCAGACTGGTCTCCTCACCCCCTGGTAGCAGAAGGAATAGTGAGCACTCCAATTGAGATTTTTTCTTACCCCTGTAAGTTTAGGACAAGTTAAGTATCAGAAGGCTTCATTCTTCTTTCATGCAGGTCTGAGAGAAGAATTTAGATTTTCAACCCAATGTTATTCTGTTCTCCTCTTTCCAGCTCTTGCACCTCACAGTAGGGGAACTCCCTATCACACACATGGGTGGCATTTGTGTTCAATCCTGTGTGATTACTTTTTTCTGAGTCTTATGATACAGAAGGTGCAAGCATTGCAATCAAGTTCATAAAGGTGATCCTGGCACACGTGTTCTGATAGTACATCCATTTCAGTTCTGTGATTTCTGTGATCAGATCAGCAACCTGTGTGCACAGGGGCTACGTTCCACTCACAGGTCTGAGGAACTGGCAGCATGATACGAACCTGTCCCTCTTCTCACCCAGTCGTAACACAACTCACTCTTACTTCACTTTGCAAGAGTCACCTTCCTCACATTTCCTCCCCTATGTTACACACACATAAATACCACCTGCAGTATGGATTTCCAAGAAAACTCTTGGCTGTATACGATTAAAATTAATTTAATCTCATTTAATGGATCTGTTTGGTGTACTGAAACTTTTTAAAGGGCTGCTACAAGAAACCACCTTACCTCCCTGAAAGATCCCATGCTGTGCTTTGTGGAGTGATGCACCCTCAGTTTGGCTCGTCCTTGGTTCTAGAAGTGCCTTAGAAACTCTGCAAAACAAAGCACAGTTACCAAAGTATTATGCTTTATTCAGTATTATTTTATTTTCTATTTACGTGGAAGTTTAATGGAAAGCTTCAGCACTTAAAATATTGTACTTCCACTAAGAGCTTTCTCATATCTTTTTTTCAGTTACATCATTAGAGTATATTCACAATTAAGCCAAAACAAAGATTTTTTTTTCCCCCTGCAAGAAACATATAAAAATATTTATTTTACACTGTGAAAGCAGAGCTATGTTCAAATCCAAAAATTTAACCTGGGCAGATTTGCAGTAGAAATGTGTCTTTTATAATTATTCCACTGTGTAAGAACAATTTCAGCCCAGAATCAGTCTGGTTGCGGATTCCTCTCTCTCATGTGAGGCTGAGTGGAAAAGCAAAGATGAAAGCAAGGAAGAGGTTTTACAGTGCCTCTTGCAATTCTTTCTTTCTCTGGCTAAAATATGATTAAAGATATCTCATGTAAACCAGGAACAGGCAACACTTCCTAGCAGCTATTTCAAATTCTGCCCTTGAGGATAATGAAAAAAAATAAATCCTCATTCTTACACAGCATTTTTCACTCGCAGATTTCGAAGACATTTCTTGTCTCACTATTAGGGTATCCTGCTGTGTGGTGAAAAAGTTTTCCTCTCTTTGCTTGCTGGCATCCCTGAATGCCTGGAGGGGCATGTGTGTGTGTGTGTGTGTGTGTTACATGACTAGATGTGGTCAGAGAAGGTGCCAGGAGAGACCTTTCACCATCATATGCCAGAGCACATGACACTGTTACAGATGGGCTGTGGTGAAGCCTGGTGAAGCTGGCCCTAGCAGAGGGCATGCTGGAGCATCACAGCAACAAGGTAAAGGGGCTCTTTTGATCTCAGAGGTGCTCCCTGGACCACTATTCTGACTCTATTACAGCTACAGTGGTGACTACTGAAGTCTCCAAGAGAGAAATAATTTCTTCATCATATTATTGTGCAATTCCTTTTTCATCTGTCTTCTTCACTTCTAAATCAATTCTCACTCAATGTATTCTTTTTTTTTTTGTTCATTAACTGATGGTTTAAGGACTCTCAGTGTTGCATAGTTAATAACTTTTCTGTAGGTTGACTTTTCCATCAGTTCACATTTCCAAACCAATTAATTCCTTGTTGTTTTCCAATGGTTATTAAAAGGTAGAGAAATCCAGTTTAGCCCAGCCTACCATCTGAGGGATGCATCTATATGCTAATTATTTTTCCAGGTTGCTAGCAGAAAACTCTGCATTATAGAAAGGACCATTTTCTAAGATTATCAGGGGCCAGACTTTTAGAGGTAGGTGCTTAAAGATCTGTAAGTCCTAGCGGGCTTTTTAGAAGTGCCTAGAGATGTAAATCCTATTGAAATCAGTGTGATTGAACACCTTTAAAAGCCTAGCTCCAAAAGATGCAAAAAGAGGGTTTTTAAGAACCATAGTGTTTAAAAAATCATATTTAGTGATATAACAAGGAAGTTAAATATTTAAAAGAGTGGGGTGATTTCTTTTTTCTTCAGTTAATTGCATTTCAGGTTAATCAGCAGGATTATTCAATTCATGGTGCATTCAGCCAAGTGACTTCAGCTAACCGAAAAAATTGAAAACATTTCATTATTGCCATTTCCAAAAGATAAAGTTTTTTTCCCATTTGGATTGTTTCTTAAACAATGCTTACATTGATTTTTAGAAAGGATAGTAACCTGTGAGCTAAATAAAATTATATTGTTTTCCTCTTTCACTAGGAAGAACTACAGAAAATGTGTTTTTAATTGAACTTCACCCAGTTGTACACATACTTTATTTTTTTTCCCCAGAGCTATGCTCCCATTGACTCATTTCCATGTAAGAGGCTCCCAGGCTTAATTCACAGCCACTCTTCTTGTCTGTTCACATTGCTTAATTGAAAAGGCACCCTCAGCACTTGTTCTGTCCCACCTTCTTCTGCAGTCATATCACCTGAGCAACACCAGACAGCTAAAAAGCAGCTTGAGGTCCTTTTTCAGACAGGCACGGGGAGAAATGGTTTGCAGGTGGCCATGGGCTTTCAATGGACTCAGGTGAATTCAGGATTTGTACATAAAGCACTGGATCTCAGCAGAGTACAGAAATACAGGTCACTCCCAACACCCACCAGCTATGTTTCTACAGATAACTAGACTTTGAAGACTATTTCTCCCAGGTGTGTGTAGAAGAATACATTGTCTTGCCTTTCTCTTAGCACTCTTCAAAAACTGGGCTATGGGTGAAGTTTGAAGAAGAGCCTCCATAAGAGTTTTCAGAAGTGACATATAGGTGAAAGGCCAGAATCACCAAAGGTGTAGGTGTTACATTAAGCTATAGATACCCAGATATCTTCTGGATCTTGTTGGAAAACATGGGTTGGCTAATTTTAGAAATGGTAAGTAAAGTGCAGACTTGATAAAGTTGGGGTCATCTCTCAAAGAAATTTGATTGAAGTCACCTGAACAAGACCTCTTGACATCTACTGTGTGAAGAATTTTTAAAGCATTTTAGCATTTTAGGATAGACATCATTGTCAAGGTAGTAAAACAAGGTTTATGGCCTCAATCTATGATTTCATTTCATTCTAGGACACAATGACCATGCATCTCTTAAGGCTATCATCTCAAAACCTTAGAGTGCATCTAAGCATAAACACAGGAAAAAATTTTATTTTGGAAGAGTTGTTCACTGCTTGTTTATCTGATTTGTCCCTTAATCTACACCTTGTATTTATTTCTTCCTTAGAAATGTTGCAAAACTGCTTAAAGACAGGATGGCTCAAGGTCTGGTAATGGGATTTTTAGCCTTTCACACCCAGCTCATTTATCTGAGCACGGGTAGGTCTGCAGGTCAGTGAGTTGTTACCCACTGTCTCTTGTCCAGTGGCCTCTGAAAAAATGAGCAACTTTCACACAGTGAACAGTTGTCTACTCAAATGTTTTCTGCCAAAAAGGGACAGTAATGGAAGAAAAAAACATAACTACACAAGGGTAGAGCCAAAATTTCTTTATGAGCACAAAAAAGGGTGACGTTTCTGAGTTACGCTGGTAGATAGGTTTGAGGAAGCCAGCACCATCCAGCCCATCACTTCTGGGTAGAGAGATATTTTACTGATCCCACACTAAATCAGATTTCTGCTGGACTTTTTGTAGGCCATAGATTTGGAAAAAATAGGAATTCCTATCCTTTAAAGAAAACCCCAATATTATGAAATAAAACTTTGAGAGATCAATAAAGCATCTAAGAAATACTTGGATTTTTAATACCTAACACTGTAATAAAACCAAAAAATCCCAAGCTACGTATACACTCATACATACTCCCACACACATACACACTCACAAAAACATCTGAATATGATCTTAAATTGAGTATTTTAAAAAAGAAAGCACTAAAGCCATAATAATAAGAAAAGAAGAAAGCTTAGGCAAGACATTTCATTTTGTTTAAAACTTACTGTGTTATTTTTCCCATCAAAAGTATTCTGAGCAGCTCTACCAGGTACAGATTTTAACAGTGAAGTGTGGGCAGAGTCAAAACTAACTCAGGACTGCAGGAGATGACCTAGCTGGGATTTCTAGCTGCAAGTTTTACCTTACGCTTTTTGTTCAGTCTTCTGCTTCCCACCTCATAAAAATATCATAAAATCATAGAATAGAATAATAGAAAAGACCTTTAATATCACCAAGTCAAGCTGCTAACCTAACACTGCCACATCCACCACCAAACCACGTCCCTAAGCACCACATCTACACAGCTTTTAAATACCTCCAGGGATGGTGACTCTACCACTTCCCTGGGCAGCCTGTGCCAGTGCCTGGCAAGCCTTTCTGTAAAGAATTTTTTCCTAATATTCAATGTATCCAATATCTAATCTATCACAGGCACAACTTGAGGCTGTTTGCTCTTGTTCTATTTTTTGTTACTTAGGAGAAGAGACTCATACCCACCTCACTACAACCTTATTTCAGGTAGTTGTAGAGAGCGATAAGGTTCCCTCTCAGACTCTTTTTCTCCAAACCAAATGACCCCAGTTTCCTGAACTGCAACTCATAAGACTTGTTCTCCAGACCTTTCACCAGCTTTGTTGCCCTTCTTTGGACACATTCCAGCACCTCAATGGCTTTGTTGTAGTGAGGAGCCTAAAACTGAACACAGTACTCAAGGTCAAGCCTCATCAGCGCTGAGTACAGGGATGCACACAATTTATCCTATATGGAACTTTCCAAAATAAATTAAATTTTATTATTTATGCTATTTCATCAGGTCAAGGATTAAATCATGCTCTAATAAACAAATACATGTGTTATATTTAAGCTGCAGCTGAAAACAATCTTTACATTTATAGGCTAGTTTTAATAGACCATCATGGACAACCTTCAGCAAGCGAGACCAGTCCCCATGCACACTCTTAGTACTCTTAGAGCACACTTCAGAGACTGGCCAGAGATAGAGGTGCCCCAGCACAGAGGTACATGCAGTTTTGGCAGTTCCCCATGGAAAACCACCTTGTTTCTTCCAAAGACTCTACCTCACCAACACAGGGATAACATCTATTCATAAAGATGCTCCTTCAGAAAAGTGGCATGCTCTAATTAGCCATTTGGGTACTACCTACTTTCAGATCAAGGGAAAGCCTCCTCTGACTCTATATATCTGGTTGTCAAAATTATCCCCTATTGGAACATAGTCTGAGAAAAAAAACATAGAGCAAGGTTGTGCTATTCTGAAATAAACAGTCTTAGACCACTACCCCAACTGCTGCCTTTGAACTCTGCTCATTCACCACCAGGAGAAGACTGCCCGTGGGCCAGCCAATGTAGAGTTGAATGAGCTAATACTAGAGGAGCAAATACAAAAACTGTTCACACCTCAATAATAAGTACTCTTGAGAGCAGGCACAGGGAGGTACTTATGAATCATAAACTGTGATCTACCTCAGCCAATGCAATAAAAAAATTGAAAAAGATAAATCCACAACCAAAAAAGCCCACACTGTGTGAAGCCAAATAGCCTTAAAGAATCGTTAAAGAGCAAAGTCATTTAGAGATTACTTAAAAATAGGTGCTTTGTCTTCTTTCTCTCATTTCTGATTACCAAAACCAGAATGACAGTGCTAGTAAAATACGACCTCGGATACTAAAACTCATAATGCTAAGAGAGACAAAAAACAACCTCACCAGAGAGGCTGCTTGTATAGTACACTACTCTTTCTCTCATTTCCCAGTTCCCACTAAGCCCTAATTGTTCCACACATGTGAATTATATAATCTCTAAGAATCTAATTGATTTGCATACTTAAATTGAAGTCAATTATCACAATATTTATTTGAAGTTTGATGCTTCTGTTTCAGACCTCAAAAAGATCTCACATGTCCATTTTTCCCCATAAATATATTAACAAGACTGTAAAAATATATCTCTAGATCATCACACCTGTATCAATGCCAATAAAACACCAAAAATACTCCCTGTCATTTTCTGGAAAAGTATGTAACTGTAGGGTGTCTGCATGAAGATGTTGCAGATACATTGAAAGCAAAATGCAGAATGTAAAAATCTGGTCCTGTGTCACTTACAGTGTTTAAATAAAGAAAAGACAGTTCTTGACAGTTTAAATTTTACAGATTTCTGTACTCTGCATCCCTAAAGATCTCTGTGCCTTTGGCAATTTCTGTTAATTCATTTATGTTAAACCAATTCTTTGCATATTCAGCTAAATTGAAACTATCCCAAATTAAATTTAAATAATAGTATTTGTCTTGAGATGTAGTTCGGTAGTTCCATAGCTTTAAAATAATATTTCAAGCTACACGAGTAAAAATTTCTTGTGTAGCAGTAAGGAAAAATACCTAGCTGATACCTCACTTTTAGACAGAGCATTACACTTCTGAGAAGGTAAAAGTCTCAGACCAAAGTTGTGCAGGAGTTGAGGCACCTCTCTTGTAAATTAAGCAATTAATTTCCTCCTAAGAAGCCCTAGGTAAAGCTCAGTAAATCATCTGCTGAAACTCTCCGACACCAGCTAGGTATTTGGTACAGGGAATGCAAATCCATAGGCATCAAGGACGGGTTGCATGGCTGTGTACAGGTGAAAGGCAGTGCCCTTTCCAGCAGGTTCCAGGCTCTCCTCTGGCATGTGCCCATGCTCTACATTTTAGGAATGGCCCGAAGCCCATCGGACGAGCAGTGTGTATGTAGCACTGCACGTTGTTTGGCCACACCATGGCTACCAGATACGCTGTGATTAGGGGTTAACTTCATCCTGTAAGCAGTAAGAATTCCCAGCACCCATGAAAGGCTACAAAGAGAAACTGCTGAAGTCTGCAGAGCTGTCGACCTCTTTTAAGTGGAAAATCCCTTTGCTGTAAGAGCAAGAGAGCATGGCTTTAGGCTGGAACTGGATGTTTTCATTTGCATTGAACAGCCCACTGCTGAAACACCGGTGACACTGAGGTCAGCAATGAGTATCCTGGACGGAAGTGCTATAGTAGATCCAGCACCTGCTGCAATCAGATCACACTTGTGCAGGCCTAAGGTGAGAGAAAAGCCAATTTAACAGTGTCTCAGCAATGCAACATGAGAGCAAAACCGTGTGCTGATGAACAGCCATCTCAATAACAAGTCATGCTCAGAGTGGGGTAAGCATGTGGGTGGGGATGAGAGAGAATAGGTCTTTGTCAGAGATCACACCAGGGCTCCAGATCAAAACATTCTTCAGCCTCGGAGGGGATTCACCATCCAAACTTCGATGCAAACCTGAATCTCATTGCTACTCCTCTCAGCACACTGAGCTAAATCAAATTCCCATGCGCGAGACTGAAACACGAATCCGAATCGCATAGCTTGGCCCCATCTCTAATTTGTAATATTATCAGTAATAAGCTTTCCAAGGAAAAGCGAAGGGGTATCTCACATCTGTCACCCTGTACATAAAGCACGGTGGACCAAGTTCTTGCATTTACATTTTGCTATCGAAGCCTACAGAAAATGTTGATTTAAGCAGTAGGAGCTCTGTGCCTACATCTCCCTGTAGATATGCATGTTGTGTCTGTGCCAAAGCCAGAAATGAAGTCTTAGGGTTGCTGAGGCAGAGGAAGCTATTGAACTCAGGAGAAATTGGAAGGAACTTGAATCCTAGTATTTTTACCAGGATTTCTTTCATAATAATGAAGGCTTTTGCATTAATGATTTTTCACACAAAGGGGTGGCCAGTCAGGATACATGTGTGTGCACATGAGTGTGTAAGGGAGGAGAGGAGCAGAGGTAAATGTGAGTAGCTTTACATTAAAATTAAATCAGGCTTTTCCATAAAACAGATGTTATGGTTCCCTTTAAAAAAATAATTAAATTAACAGTGAACAGAAATGTTCAGGAGAAGGAATTTGGGGTTGGGATTTTGGCATTAGTAATTCCCTATACTTAATCCATAAAAGTTTTCTTTTATGTTTACAGAAGGGGGTTAAAAAAAGAAGCAAGTCTGTTACTAAAGGATTTTAAGATACAGTGGAGATGTGAAAGGCACAGAAGATTTTCATTTCCTGTGTTATAGGGTGCAAATAATATCAGTATGAAAAACCTGGCAGGAAGATTTAAGATAGCAGTTTTTACATTGATAAGTATTTGTTCATTTCCTGACAACAAAAAATATAAATCTCTTCAGAAATTAAATACCCTGGCTTGTTGAAGCACTTTTGTGACGTTCTGTGGTAGACTGGCTTCCTTTCATTGGAAATCCACAGCTAGAATAATAATCACAGCATCAGTTATTATACTTGTATCAGTTCTGTGCGGCAAGAGGCTAATACAGTGTATGGCCGAATTCTCCTACTTTTGTGTCACTTATTTTCTCTGTGGGCCAGATTTGCATTTTAATGGAAGTAGTTTATAGACTTCTTTGCTGCCTTCATAGTGCCACAAGTGGCATCATTAAGTGAGTTAAGCCGGATTAATGCTGATAGTAAAGTCAGATAATACAATAACAGAGGCCTTCATTTCCATTTGGATTAGGTGAAGAGAGCAGGCCTGTCTGGTGCAGGGTGATAATTTGTAAGCACGATATGTTGTACTTGAGAGGATAAGATTAAATTTAGTGGGTTTAACTGTCATCCCAGTAAGTCAATTACTTCATCTTTTCAGGCTTTGAATTTCTTTTATAAATAAAATAAATGGAATATTGAGCTGCTCCACAGCCATTTCGAGCTTCCATGAAGAAGAATTACACATGCTGGGCCAAAAAAAAAAAAAAAAGAGAGAGAGAGAGGGGAGGGGAAAAAGGTTTTCTGATTTGGCTTCATAAACAAAATATAAACTGCATTCAATGCCAACATGGCAGCAGCTTGGGAATATTGTCCATCTCTCATATCACCAGCATAACAGATTCCATTGTGGCCCCAGTTTATCCATAATAGGAAATATTTATGTTGTGCCTGGACTTTTCTATTTGTATCTATAAGATTGTAGAAGGAATACACTAAAATACTGATCCCTGCTATCATTTAACTCTTCTGCTTTTTTCCTCTGCTTGCTATCTTCTGTATATTTAATGCTTACACCTTGCTGCTAAGAGAGCCTCAAATGAAAATAAATAAAGGAGATTGGTTCGATTTTGATCCATAACAGATAAAATCTTTTATAATTCTCCTGTCTTCTCTCCCCATCTCCACCCCCATTTGGACACCAAATCCCTGCAATACCATTTCTTGGGCACGGAAACTTTGACAACAAGCTTTCTGTAAATTAGATACAGATAGATAAGCTCCAACATCTTCATTTCTATCCACAGATCCAGACTGAATACAGGTGATGTCAAGGAATGCCAGGCCTGTCAGCAAAAGAGTGCTTATCCATAACTAGAGACCATTTCAGAAGTCCCCCAAACTCAAGATCCTTTCATAACATCATTTATAAGTACTTAGCTCTCCCCATGGTTCCTGGTGTGGGGCATTATCAAATGCAAGGTGAAAGAAACCTCTGCTAGTCTCTTTTAATCTATTGATAAAACTCCACACTACAATGAACTGAAGTCTTAAGGCCTGATGTAGCAAGGTGGTTGGCACCCTTGCCTCCCACTGATTTCTGAGAAAGAGCTGGCATTAATCTTCTGGAAGAGAAGAAGGACATAGCTAAAGGTTAAGACAGGTGCTCTTTGGTCCTATAGGAATACTTGGTAACACGTACTGTTAGCTAATTCAGTCAAATGAGCTTCCGAAGACTGTGGCATTAAAGGGCGCTTCATAGAAGATGCTCAGCAGCCTGCAGGACTAAATCCATCATTTGAACCCAGACACCCCAAAAGGCAGGACCCCTGGAGAGCCAACCAAGAGTGATGGATAGATTTAGACCGGGCTGCCTAGAAAGTGTCTTTTTATTTTCCTGCAGCTCTTACACACGTGGCAGTTCTCTGGTTTCACTGAGAACTAAAACTGGGGTACTGCAAGGTGAAAGATGCCTATCTGGGTTTGTGTGGATAGGGTATTTATACACTTTGACACTTAGACTGTGCCAAGGAGCAAGATATTTTCCACAAAATTAAGCTGACACAAATCATAAGTAAATAATTATTTGTAGTGGGTGTTTATGGCATGTTTGCCTCTCTTTTATGTTGATATGTATCACATACAGCTTTCCAAAAGTCAAGGAATCACCCAACAACCCAACCTGTAAGGCAAAGAACTGAGTCTTTTCGTGATATAAAGGTATATGAAATAAAATGGGATATATCAAATCACAGAATCCTTATCTAAAGTGAAGGTCACCACTTAACATATAAAGGTTCCTCTGTAGACAGGAGATATTTAGCAAAGAAAGTTGTGTTTTGAAAAGTGTTAAATAATTCAGATTTCAAAATTTCATGCCACAGTTTGATGGTATCTTAAAATCTGACCAAACTCTGAATTTTTCTTAATAGCTGATATATGCATCTTCCCATCTCTTGTTTTTGAACAATTTCTATAATTACTTCTATAAAGATACTAAATTACTTTAATATTCACAGGTTTGATTTGCTGATATATGCAGTCTATAATCAAAATCCCAACCCTGAGTGTTCTTACAGATATCAGTGTCCCATTTTCTCTCAAATTAGCAATGTCACGCAAGCTTTGAGAGGCTGTAATTACAACCTCAGCAGAGCAGAAAAGCCCCAGCAGCCAGTCAGGCTCATTCTGCTCAAAAATGAGTCTTCCCTTGTCTTTTAACACCAGGGAGTTCTTCCTTCTTTCATCTGACTGTTGTAACTATGATCCAAATTCTGCTGGTTTTTGGACCCAGCAATGCCACAGGTTTTTTGTGCAAAAGTCAGTATGGCAGAATTTGACCAGCTTGACTTTAATCTGCCCTGATTTGTCACACAGTTCTGTCAATTGAGCTCCTTAGATGGTATGGAAAATTGGTGCTGCTTTTCTCCAGAACGCATGTTCACTCGCTAGCACAGCATACGGACAGTTAAGTGTGCAGTAAGCAAAGACCACAATGGCTCAGTGGGTTTGTCACAGCCAGCTAGGCTAACCAGTCTCTAGTTACTAGGTTAGCTAAGCTATTTCAGGGAAATTAGACTATATGCCAAAATGAAGATACCTAGATGTCTTCCTTTGCTGTGCTATCTGAGCATTTCACTAATACTGTGGTTAGTGTCACAAAAAATCTATGAAGTAAGGCAGCATTAACCTTCATTTTCTAGGAGGTGAGTCACAGAAAGAGATAAGGGCAGGTTTAAATGTAGGCAAGGTGATTAAAAATGCATAGAAATTAGTAATAAGTCTAAGTTAATAAGCTTTCTTCACTGGCTTTTTCCCCTTCCTTTTCTCAGAACCCAGCTGACTTGCTTAGACTGGGGTGTGAATATCCCAGAGGACATCTGCTTTGTATCTGTTGTTATTTAAATATTTTTCAATCCATTTTAAGAAATATTAGCAAGGAGTAGCCTTTATGCCAATGAAGCAACCCAGCCACTGTTGGTAAGGCTGAACAGAACCTCTCTGAGCAGCTCAGTGAAGAAAGAGGGATTTCTGCAGAGATCTGCGAGGCTAAACCCCATTGAACATTCTGTTTGATGAATAGCTCAGCCCAAGACCTTGGCAAGCTTCAATTTATTTAAAAAGAAAGAAAAAATATGTGGAAAGCCTTTGCCATGCAGGAGTTCAAATGGACTGACATTGTCATGATGAACAATAAAGGAGAAAGTCAATGGGGTCGAACCAGTGGCATGTGAGATCCTTAGGGCCTGCTTTCACCCCACCTTACATGGGTTTTATGGAGGTGGAAAGTCTCTGTTGTGTTGGGCTAGTCACTTGGAGGTTCCTGAAACTTATGTCTGCACATGTCATACAAGTCTGGTTGAATTAATACTTGGCCAGGACATATAGAAGTATTAAGTTATCTCATTGGCAAATATGGCTCTCTTTGTATCAGTTCTCATGAGATAAAGTACAACTTTGCTCTTCCTGATACCAGGAGCAGAAGTCTGTATATTTGTCATCCATCAGTGGTCTTAGAGTTTATGTCTATTTTAAAGAGAGTCAAAAGCAAAGACAGAAATGGATCCAAAAAAGCTGCAGCAGTATCTCAATTGATTTACAAGTAATTCCACATGGGCAAATATTAAATTGTGTGACAGAGAAGGTTCTGCTCCTGCCAAGCATTAGCCAAAACCAGCGCTTGCCTCACTGTGTTTCTGTTCTGCAGAGCGCAGGAGATTTGTTAAGTTCGTATTAGACAGCTTTGACAAACAGTTGTTCAAAAATATTTTAAGCCTCCTAGACACATGATAAAGAAACATGTATATTACAAATGCCATACAAAACCAAGGCTTCTCAGGAGCTGAAATCAGAGGCCTGTGCCAGCAAGTCTCAAAAGGAGAATTTCTACCCATGAGATCATGTTATCTTATTCACAGTACAGAATAGAGGGAAACTTTGGGAATTCAAATCCTTTTGAACATGATACTGTAGCTGCAACAGGACGGGCAGATTTGTAGAGTGGTTAATATGCTTTTGTATTTACCAAAGTTTTATGCCTTGTGCCTTAGGTCAAGTTCTTCAGCTTAGCACAGTCTGCTTTTATAACTCAGTCAGTAAAATGCAGCATAAAATCCATTTTAGCTCTCACAGTGAAGATCGTTTGACACTAAGAGCAGCTCCTGACAACTGCTGAGTTGAAATCAGGTGCTTCCAGACTGCAAACTTTTCTCCTCTAAGATTGAATCACAGGCTGGGAATGAATGTGAGCCCAGTTGTAATGTGCTGTTCATTGAGGTTGCCATCAACTACTGAAGCCACTGAGCAGCTCTGTAAAAAATATAAGGGACCAGAATTCAGAAAGCAGTGCAATGAGTCTTAAGCAGCTGAAGCCATCTATCCCATGAACTGTGGAACACTGCGGACTTCTGAAGTGTTAGCAGTAACATTTGAGTTTACAGTGGGCTAAGACCACTAAACACCAGGCTCACTGTACATGAGCAACATCACTTTTTTCTCTTCTATCCTTCCTGTAAGATATATTCTTGTTTTAGCATTAAAAAATATACTGGCTTAAGAAGGGGAATAAGAAGAATTCTTGCAAAGAAGGGATGGGTGTGAACTGGGTAACGTAGTGTGATTTACGTGCCAGGGAGGGTCAACAAGAGGGCTAGCAGGAGGTGTGTATGCAGCTACACTAGTTCTGCAGCCAACAAACTCAATCTCTGAACTGCATCTCAGAAAACCCTACCCCTACAGTACATTGTAACTGCATACTGAGAAAGCTAATAAAGCATTTTACAGATGAAAAAAGAGTGCAACAGGCCTAGGTCAATAAAGATGGGCTGAATTCTAGAACAGAGATTAGTGTAAACTTACAATAATAAGTATTAAGCAATAATCCATCTATGCTGATTTGGGTGCAGAAAATAAGTAATATGATATTTCTTGAGCATGTGTTCATTCATCTAGTAACTGTATTATAATACACACACACAATGTTAGCTTTACAGTTGAATATGCTGTCTTGTCACTTGCATCTTTTAGTTTCTGAAGGTAGAGCCATGACTTTGCTGAATATAGCTCTGTCTGGGGAATTTTTAGGCCTTCGATTATATTTCCATGTGCATGGAAGAACGTTCATATGAATCTCATGACATTTCCACATGCCTCATTGCTTGTAATAGAAACTCTTCCAGAAGATGCTGTTTCTTTAAGGATTGACTTGTCATATGTTAAAATTATATATGCTAGATACACCTTTGGACTGAAAATGGATGGATTGCCACTTGTATGTTGGTTTAGAAGATTTTATCACATGTTCTACATGTCTGGAATCAAATTACCCAATTCTCAAATTTTGTATCACAATTTTTATAAGATTTTCTTTCTTTAGAAGGAAGCTTAAGGTAGTTTATTCACCATGTTTACTATATATATGAAGTTGTTGAAATAATGAGGGCAATAAAATTGAAATTAGCATTGTCTTTATCAGTATGAAGGTTACATTCATAAGCTTTGTTTGTTTTAATAGGTTTATTGTACAGTCTTAGGCACATGCTATTATGCAGCGATGGATATGCTTTGAATATTTTTGTAATTGTGGGTAGTATAAAAGTCATTTTCTGTTAGATTGCACAAATCCATTACATTAGTAGAAAGATACATTATTGTAATAGGATTAATGTGCAACACATAAACATGATCAGTAATATTCTTTTTGATAAATTATCTCATTTTAATCACTTGGAATGTAGAGAGATTTCAGGATAGTTCCATCTTTGATTTGCATAATTGTATTACAGACAGACAAATTGCATTATATTCTTCATTAACAATAGATGGCTTGTATAACTATTGTATTTTTGAAGGCACTGCTCTTATGTTCATCCTGTAATTTGTCATTTTATGACACCACTGTTTAGCTTAGTTTGGAGACAATAGAAACTAAAGGATTATTTGATTTTAGCTGAGTACAGTAATATCTCTACATTCAACTGTAATGCAGTAAGCTATTGTTTGCTTTAACAAATTATAATCCAACAGCTAAACTTAGTTAAAAAATATTCTTCTCATTTGTGGCAGATCCCACATTCATAGCTTTTCACAGCAAAGTTTCAGCACTTGTAAATGAACTTCAATATAAAAATGCAGCATAAAATTAAACTAGATTCATCAGAATGTTTTCTACTTCTCTCCTTGGGCTCACTCTCCTCCTTTCATGTTTTTTCTCCCTTACACACACAGACACACAGAAGCACATGCTTTGTCTAGCTTTCATTGAGTTCTTTAGGGTTTTGTAATTACATAGGGTAAATAAAACAGCTGAACTGAAAACTATATCATAAAATATATCATTCATTTTTTCAATGTCAAATCCTTCCCTTTTAAGATTGTGTGTCTTCTCTAGGAAAAGCTAAGTACTTTCAGAGATGTTTTAGGATAAAACAGATTATTTTTTTGTTTTTCTCTAACCAAGCCTTCTTCAATCATTTTTGACTGCTAAGAATACCAGCAAATTAAAAGTTAGTAGCTTGAGACAGGTTTACACTCCTACCAAATCAAAACCAGCTTCTTATTTTAGAAAACGTAATTGTTGCACTCTGTTAGGGTACCTTGAGTGTTGTGATCGATTAAAAAGAAATTTGGTGTAGAAAGAAATTAGTATAGCTAAATCACAAATAGATACATTTTTGATAATGAAACACAAAACTTAAGTTCCCAATTTAAATGCAAGTCAGAATTCAGGCCTATCTCACTGAAGTTTGCTATGTTAAACAGAATTTTAAAAATCTGGACCACCATTCCTATAACTTGATCCTAAGTTTAGGTTGTCAGTTTAGGTCCCAGTCCTACAAGGGCGTATTTATTGTTGCATGTAATAAGTGATTATATCAATGATGATATAACCAGTCTTGAATGACAGCCTGATCCTATCAAGGCAATGGGAGTGTGGCTGAGTCCAAAGGGGCAAAAAACAAACCCTCTTCTCGCACCCATTGACATCCACCACAGCTCTGGCCTCCCTAATAATGTTAAAATAATGTTTTAAAACAAACTTTACAAAGATGGGAAAAGTTTATGCTTTTCTTCAGCACCTATAATGCATTATTGCAACACTTTTGAGGCTTATAGCATGTTTCATATTTTATTACTATTTTTGTCAAAGTTGGAGAAAAATAAAACAAAAACTCACACACTGAATTTTTTCATTCTTCTGAAGAAGAAACGTATAAAATTACCAAAACACCAGCTCACACAAATCTGTTAGAACTTCATGCACCTTCTACAGAAGAAAAAGGATAAAATTGGTACAACAGAAGTAGGAAAATGTAGTTAAATTTATTCACAGGGAACTGATTGAAAACTCTTAACTCTTTAAGGTTTTTCCTTTTAGTTTTTTCAAAATAGCATTCATACAATTTGTATTTGTCCACCCCGATGCTGAAAGTGTTATGAGATATTTTTGCAAGAAACTGAAGGTTAATGTTTTTCTCTCCATCTTCTTGCAATCTCTTTGAATGTCTCCACTGTGGCTTGGCAAAACCTTAGTACTCCAATAAAGGAGAATAAACATTATCCACACCATCACGTGGCTTCCATGCCTGACTGCATACTGAGAATTAACAGTTAATGAACTCTGCATATGCAAGGACAGTTTCTGGAACAGACTGGCAAAAAGAGATCACATCCTAGTGCTGATGAATGAGAAAATATATAAAATTCAGAGTCTGCTTGCAGATAATTCCCAAACCCAAAATAGAATTACATTTGCAAGCAATTTACGACCAGCAAATTGCCAAGCAATGTGTACATTACATCAGGTCTGTCGAAAGTCATTTTCAAAGATGTTTCAGCACTGATATCTACAGCTGACCTCCCCAACCCACACAGCATCATACATAGCTGATGTGTCAATCTGAGAGGTTTTTATGCTGCTTTACACCTCGGATCAGACACAAAGTCATACTGTTTTTTTCAGTTTTGATGTTTTGTGTGTTTTGTAAATGCATACATTGAAAGGTGATTGAGATTTAGGGTCGTACATATTTAGCACTCTAAAGAACTCCATGAAATATCTTTTTGCTGCTTATATTAAATAGCCAGAAGTCTCACAAAACAAGTAATGTGAAAAATAAGCTTATGCTGTTATTTACCATTACAATAACTCCTCTAATCAAATACACACAGGCCACACTTTTTCAGAAGCACAATACTTCAGACTGATTTGAGAAGGACAAAACAATTACATCCTCACCACTACATCAGTTGAATGTACCAGTGCCCACTGCCAAATAATCTGTTCCAAATAATCTCTTTGTATTCTCCAAATGAAAAGCCAGACCACTCTGCATGAGGTTTCACCCACCATAAGTAGTCCATGTGATCATCTCACATGGGAAAAACTGAGCTTGGAAATGAGTATAGGCAGCTTTCACTTCTGGCCATCACTGATTCATCCTCTGACCCGGGACAAGCATATTCTACTTTTACCTCTGCATGTATTGTTTGTTCTCTCCATTAAGATGTCCCATAGCAGGTTTGTCTGCCTGTGTGATTTAACCATGGACATTAGAAAGATAAATAGGGAGCAATATTTTAAGCTGTGTATTTATTCTTCTCCTAATAGTTTGTCTTCCACTGCGTAACTCTTATTAATGCAGTTGAGGAAGTTCCTTTAGAGAGCATATATTACAGCATCAGTGTTTTTAATTCTTGAAAGTTTTCCTTGCCCACCAAGAGGATAATTATAAATATCAACAGAAATAAAAGCCACCACATGTGAAAATACATCAAACCAGAAAAAAATAAAAAAATAAAAAAAAACAACCCCAAACCTCCAAATTCCTCCTTTTTAAACATGTTCCCCTTAAAATCATTCTTTTCTCCTCTCTCCCTCTTTCAGGGATCCCTCTGAACAGAAAAATGGAATGCATATGCTGTATTGTCTGTATGGAAACTAAACATAACCCCCTTCAGGAATTAATAAGATTAAGTTACACTTCAGTGGGAAATCCGTGTACATAAATTAATGAAAATTTCCTGTGGATGGTGGCAAAGAAAGCCACTCACTGTGCTAGTGAACTGATGCAAACAGACATTTTATGATGAGATTTACCAAAGAAGAATTAACAGGACCCATCTACTGTCTATGACAGAATATGAGTGACCTTATGTGTCCCCTATGATTCGACTGTTTTCCATTGTGTAAATGAAGCAGCAAGTGTGTTCTGATGTTTTCTATGTGAAAAATGTCGCTCTCAGCCAATGACATGTTTGCTTAAAGGTAAGAATGTGTTTAAATGCTTCTTTGAGATTTGGTCAACAAATCTGGCCGACATCTACTATTATCTTACACATACTTCACTGCAGGAGAGCACCAGCTTCCATCAAGTAAGCAGTCATTAGAAATTCTCTCTTGTCTTTGGATATCTTACTAATGGTTGTATCTCTCATTCCCTTCCAGAGGTGTGAAGGTTACAACAGAACAATGCTGGTGTCTTGGAGGCTCACCAGATTCTCTCATTTCAGACTCATCATCAGCCAGAGAATGCATGGAAATTCATTTAATCCTATTACTGGGAGGTTGCTTAATTCTTTCAGTCTTAGTATCAGCCTTTGATTTTGATATTGATAACAAGGATGCTTTTGAGCCACATTTCTAGAGGTGGTTCTTGGAGAACAGGCTTTACCTTGAAAAATCTTCCCTCCCCCTACCCACCCAGAGATGTCCTAAGCTGGTACTGGACATCTCTTCTGTAGGCTGTCACATACAGATCTGGGGAAATGTGATTTCTTTCTCTTCTACCTATACCTGCTAGTTTTGATTGCTGTTGAACAGTGATTATATGTACAGTTCTTTGAATACAAGTTATATCCAAATCCTGGCTGTCTTAAATTAAAAATTTTTCTAATCAGGTTTATTCTTTCAGAATCCAAACAACATTTCACACAACCAAACAAGCTAGAGGAAGGAAAGGGCATTTGGGTCATCTACAAGATGTCAAATTTATTAATGTGTTGTCTAGTGCACTTTAAAGTATCAAGGAAGAAAGCTTAAAAAACTTCCATAGGGATGCTATTTCCTTATTTATTAAAGCTCACGCTTAAAAAGCATTTTCCAGCCTTTGCATGTGCCTATTTTTATTCTATTACTATAGAACTAACAGCTATGTTGTACCTGGGATCTCTAACTACTAACTTATTTTGATGGCTAAAGCTGAACCAATAATATTTCATCAAATAGACATAACACATTTAAGATTCTCAAGTCTGAGATAATGTTTGGTACTTTAACACTTATTGTAGCTGTTGGAGCTCTCAAAGCTTTTACAATTCTCCTTGTGATGTGCAACTGCTATGTGGAGTTTAAACATCTCACCACCAAGTGAGATGACTGTTTTATATACTAGAGAAGTATCTTAGAGATTTAAAAATGCATTGTTATCCTCCTATTCTTTGCCCTAAGGTGCCCTAGGAAGTATCCAGTCACTTTAGACAAATGAAACAACAACTGTTAAAGGATCTAAGTTCATTTAAAATTCAGTTCTGAATCAATAATTATTTATAACTGTGGGAAAAATTAAGAACATCCATTGTTCCTTTCAAAAGTTGTGTTACACACACAGATCAAAATAAAAGCAAACCTCTGAAATGGTTAGGTAGCTGCATCCTACAGGGAACAAATATAACCACAGGAACAATAGGCATTTTTTCAGAGCTCCCATTGGAACTAATGCTTAGCTCTAGATCAAACACAGGGGTTATGCTGGGATCTGAAAATGGGCTTCCCAAGAAACCCAAATGCTCGCAGGATTCATGTTTCCCTTTTAACCATCAAAATAAACACTCTGTAGACTTATAAGCAATGGGTTTATTTCAAATAACAGTAAATGGTCTTCTAAGGTCAATATATTAGTTTTCCTCTAGATATACAGCTTCAATAGCAAGCGATGCATGAAGTCTGTTAAGCCTTTTGAATTGTCTATCAGTTCTGGGAATTATAGATTTTAACCCATATAGATACTTGGCTCAACCACAAAATGAAAAATCATTAGGAAAAAAGCACTGTATATTATTACTCCAATATGTATTCGCTATTTAGAATTGGCATTTCAATACACAAAGAAAATTCCTAGAATCATCCAGCTGAATGCAAATGGCTTCTATAAATACCTTAAATAACAGAACCAAAAAAGCTGATCAGAATTTACTACTCATCCAAGTGCATATAGCTTTTTCTATTGCACATCCGTAAACACTCTTTGTACTTCTACAGTTGATTGAATCAAAACATGAGAAGATCTGAAAACACTTTTGTAGCTTTCTTTAAGTTGTACTACTACCGTAATATCTTCCCGGGTAGTGCACAGGCCATATTCTGTAAATAAATGTGTGTTTCATTTTCAATTGGAATGTCATTAATCAAAACACAGTAATAGTGGAGTATTTAAAACACATTTCTCTAAAAAGGGGGTAGAACATGCCAGCAAACTACTGATACAGTTCTGCACAATGATTTAAACCATCTGAGGAGATGGCCTTCTGCCTTTGGATTCCATGACAGCCCGTGCTTGAACTTCTTCCCTTCTTAGAGGCTCTCAGAGCAATTCCAGCACATTAATGAATTCTCATATCTCCCCTCTGGGTGACAAAGGTGTAGTTTTCCTCCCCATTTCATTCACAAGGAAATTCAAGCAGGAAGAGGTAGGTTAATGTATAGGTGCCGTATCTACGAATCCAGCCAAGGGCACAAAGGTTACCGTATGTTCAGATCCAGTTGGCAACTGCTGCCATTATGTACAGTATTTCATCTAAAGTTGGAAATGTATTTTATGGATGAAGAAATAGGAAAACTGAGAAGAGAGTAATATTAAAATATTTTCAATTCAATGAGCTGGGAAGAAACACAAAATATCCAGTATGCAAAATTTACCCCCACCTTCAGAAAATAATGGGGAGCCAGTAGCCTGGACCCCCAGATGCTATCAAACATGAACATACTGCAACAGCAGCAAAACCATCAGTTTCCTGTATAAAGACAGGTTGTACATGAAGTTTTCAGTTAAATTGTGGGTAGCTAGAGCACAGATACACAAAGACTTTCCTTATCCCTAGGAATACCTATGGCCTTGATGTTTGCAAATTTAGGACAGAAATCAACACTGTATCCATTAAAACCAACTGGCACTTGCTATCAGCTTCACATTTTTGGTCCTCAATGTACACTGTTGTAGGTAGAGAAAGGGAAGGAACAAAAGGAAGAAGAATTTCTTCCCTAAGAATCTCTGAGGATTTTAGGCAGAACAATAAAAAACTAAATTAACTTATTCATTTTTATCACCTGATGAGCATAATTAGCAAACAGCGCATAATGACAGCAAATAATGGTTCTCTTTTTCCCCTATTAAGATAGCTTAATGACTCTATTTTCCCACAGTTTTAAAGCTGTGTTGTATTTACCCGTTGTACTTACCTGAAAAATGTTTTGTCTGTCAATATTGAAGTTAGCAAAATGCTTAACTATAGCACATAATGATCCTAATGCAAAACAGCATTTGAGCTGAGCATGGAGGCTTTTGCAGCTCTCACTGTGCTGATACCTCTGTGACAGCAACTCAGGGAAGAAATGTGATGTAGTGAAATTTAATCATTAACTTCATCTTCCCTCTATGATGACTAATAAGCAACCTTCATTTGGAATGTGCTTCTTTCTTTTCCGAGTTTCACTACTCATGTATGAATCCCAGAACAACCATCTAGAGAAAGCTGATGGTACAACTGCATTTTAATATCAGCACTTTAATATACAGCTTCGGGACCCAGGTACCCTTTGGTAACATTGAACTATCCCTTTGGGTGTTAAGGTTGTGAATAAGGTTATCAAGCTGGCTTGCTCTGTACTCACACTGAGAGACCTTGCAATTAAACTGGGGCAAATGGATTTGCTGAATTTGCTAGTGTTGAAATCAACTTTTTGCAACAGGAACAAGATGCAAAATGTCTTGTCCAATGACAGAGTTTTCATGCTATATCTTCAGCAGCAAGTGACACTGATTGCATTGGCAGCTATTGCTATCTACTGCCGGACAAAACAGATTCAAACTAATTTGGATGGAGTATAAAATATACCTCTCTTCAGGGCACAGCCTTGCAAAAACCCCAGAGACTGAACTCCCATTGATTTCCCTTGATTTAAAAGGCACAAATGATTCGCATGACCAGATCCAGAATGGATAAAGATGGAGAACAGCAGTGATTCTGATATCATCCTAAAAGCCTCTCTGACCCTCACCGTACGGCTGTCCTCTGATTCATCTGTCACAGCTGCATCTAACAGAAGTATTTACTTTCAAGAATCTTCCCAGCCTATCTTATTTTACCTACTGATTCCCAATCACATTCTAAATGTCAACTTCTGTCTCTTCCAGATGTCTGTATTCTTCCAATATCTTGTTGCCATACGAAGAGATCAGAAGTATCTCCTAGTTCTCTTTTTCTACAACAACTTGCCCAACACGCGAGCAGCCTATAAGCAATGCTTCATGGCCAATTAAAGCAAACAATATACAAAAGAGAAACCTACAGAGAACAATAAGTATTATCCTTCCTTCTCAAATCAAGTGTTTTGACTATGTGGGAAATAAAAATAATATTAAATCTGACTTTGTCCTCTCCTAGTGGATTCTATTGGGAGATTTAACACTGACTTATATAATATATCAATAATATATCAATAGCAACCTATCTTTTTTTCTTTTTATTTCATTCTCTGATAATAGACATTAAAAAAACCTCTACAGCTTTACAGAAACACAGCACGTGCCATTTTATCATCACCCAGATGATTATGTTGGTAGTCTTTCCAAGGCTTCTAAATTCTGTGTGATTCCATACAGTTGTATTACGCAGATGCACACTATGCTGGTGGACTTATGGCTTCGCTGATGGAAGGAGCTCTCCTCATGCCTAGTGCAGTATGGGAGGGAACAATGTATTCCAAGAAATAGTGTGTTTTGCCAATCCTGGGGAAAAGTGCAAAAGTTTTGGGCTTTTATTGTTGTTGCTTTTTTTGGTTGGTTTTTTCTTCCTGCAGAGGAAGAACATGCATCCTCTTCCAAGGACCCATGGCTCACACAGGTCTGTGGTTGATCACATGACTCATTCAGTAATTAATTTACTTCTTTGGAAGGCTTTGTGATTGAGTCAGTAGCAAAAGGGATTGAAGCTATGGTTGTAGAAAGTTCACCTACTTCTACTTTGATGTAGAGGTCACTATGTTTAAAAAAAGATATTTGTTCTTACTGCCTCTCTTATTACTTCTTTCATGGTTTTGTTTTACTTCTTTCATCAAACATCAGTGAGGTATGAAACGGTGATGAGAAAAGTCTTGCCAGCCACTCACAATTCTGTTAGAAAGCAGGACTATGAATGTTAAAAACAGTAGACTTTACCGTACATGTCTTTCTGTGTGGCTAGAAAAGATAGATATTGAACTTTATTAGATCCAGTTAACTCCATCCTCTCATTGCAATGAGCATGTGGCATTGATGATCTTACTGTTTCTAACAAGAACCCATCAAAGAAGCTTATTTAGCAGCAGAGAATAATTCAGTGAAGTATCTCAGAAGAGCTCAGTCCTTTAGCAGCTGGATTTTATGCCAAGAAATAATCTGACAAGAAACCCTGTCAGAACTAAGATCGTGTAGCCTGAAGTATCTGTCATACACTCATCCTCTTTTTCAGCTTTGTCATGGCTATTTCTAAGTAGAATTTAGAACCAGGGAACAGACTTGTGGCTCCTGGACCAAGTTTTTTGGGCATACTGAAGATCAATATGCACTTAACTGCCCCGTATCCAATGGACTACCAGTACCTATTACAAAACTTGACTTGTGTATTGTAGGTACAAAGGAGAGAATGGAAAATGAAGGAATATTCTGTATCTGTAAACACATAGTTGCAAATACACACACAAATGCCTACTGATACTATAAATGTGATATAATACGCTGGCACTTGTTCAAAACTTTGAGGCATTGGCATTATTTTAATCATTTTTCCATTGAAGTAAAGAAATTGCATGCATAATTAAACAGTTGTATTGTATTGTAGAAATAACCATGTAATGACATAGTTAGAAATTCTTGGTTTTTCATGGTAATACCAAGTATAATTACCATGTAATCTGCAGAAAACAAACAAGGCTGTAATTATTCTGTAATCCAATTTAATTACAGAGTAACAGATTTGTTATTTCTTTCCAATAAGGCATACATGCAAAGGAAATAAACTGGTAGAGAAAAGGTATTTTTCCTTTGAAGAAACTTAATTAAAAAAAAAGGTTCATGAGCATTTCTATGTCAAAGGACAGAAATGAACCTAGCTGTGGACATCCCTTGAACCAAACCTTGAAGTAAGTAATCTGACATCACTCTATCAGGGGAGATACCTTCTCTACTTTTTCACTTCCTATTTAGCTGCTAAAGCTGTAATCCTTCCATTACACCAACACCATAAAAATATGATTCTATAGAAAGATACTGAGCTAAAAACAGGAAAAGGAAGACTCATAAGTATTCCCAAAATCAGCATTTTGTGGGTTTCCTATGCCACCTGTCACAGTCATGTGGAACCAGCAGAGGATGAGCTGACTCTGTCCATTCTATCCTTTGCCCTGACAACAACCACATCACATTACTGACTTGGGCTGAGACTGTTCTTTTCATTTTCACAAAGTGCCCACTTTCAGCTACTCAGAGAGTTATTTTGGTTTTCCCAAAGCTAAGTTATAACTGAAACAGCTACCCAAAAAAAAATGTTAGAGGTCCAATTATCCCCTAGACAGAAATAAAATATTTCTACAAGCTGTGCTCAGAGTATTTTGCTACCCACATTCCCACGTTCCCATTTCAGCTCCATAATTCCAGTCAAGTTAAATCTTCTGATCTAATTTTTAATTATTATTTTTAATAATTGCAAAGCATGCCACACTAACCTGGAAGCAAACTGGTGAATGTCTGTCCTCTGTAGTTAACAGGTTTATGTCCTGTTAACAGGTTTATGTCCTGTTTTACTTCCTAAAAAGCTTGACCATCATAAGGCAGAAAATATTGTGTCCCTTTATATATGATACAAAGACACTTTTGAAAATACTGATTCTAATTTTCTTTTGCTATCCTTAGAAAAAAAAAGCCAACTTTGGACATTATGAGGTATTTCTATGGACCTGCTTCTATGCCAGATATTTGTTCTATCCCACCACACTTTTAGACCACTTAAAATGACAGCCTTGTGATGACAAGATCAGGTCTCTAAGCCAGCAATGCTCCCCTTTTCTGAACTGTGTACATTAAGGAAGTACACAAAGTCAAGAAAAAGTCACCAAAGGCCAAATCATCATCCTCAAGTGTTTTCCTGCTCTATTTCTCCAATCCCAAACTTTAATTGGAACAACACCAGTCAGCAGGTGCTCTGTGCCTCAACAGAGACTGAACTAAACACTTGGTGCTAAACCTACAGTCCCAAAAGCCCTCGATCCCTAGGTGTAACCCTACATCCTTTTGTCCCCAGTGCAGTTCTGTACAGTGCCATGCCCTAGATCTGAGCAATAAGCTGCAATACTTGAAGAGCACAATTAGATCAGAAGCTAAAGAAAGCTCCAGCCTAATTCCTTGTACCATGCAAGCAAAAACAGTCACAGAATTCAGTGACTATTGAAGTTATAAATTACTGTATTACAAATAATCACTTTGCCCTCCTCTCATCTGCCTGGCCTCCTCTGAGCTCCTCTTCTTTTCTAACCTTCCACCACACTAATCCTCAGTGTTGTTAATCCTTTTGAGACCAAGATGAAAAGTGGTGCAGTAAAGCAATGTTTGAGGGCATGCAAACAATTATACTTCTGCCCTTAACAGGTGCTGTTTCTATTTCTGGAAATTGTTTAAAGCTCTTCGAAGTATGAATAGATGGAGAATACTCTTTCTGCTCTGTTTCCTCATACACAGCACCTTCTTAATGAACAATACATTCCACACTGAAGGAGTCCTGGGGGTCAGGTTTTCACTTAGAAATTTTGGGCACTCCTCATTAGATATTAAATAAAAGCTCAAGACATTTCTTCTATTTTGATGCAAATATAATTTTGAATGTGCATAGTGTTCATTTTTAGAGCATGAAACACATACACCACTTGAATGAATTGGGACAATAGACTTCTGTATTCTAGAATGTAAGTGTGAATTTCTGGGGAGGGGGATAGGAAGAAGCAAATTTCAAGGGTCACACACTCCAGTAATACTTTTTTCCTATCTGCCTCCTGAGACACGTTTAGAAGATTAAAATGAGGAAAGGCTATTACACAGCAGTAGTTCTAAAAAGGAAATACTTATACCAACATGCCCATGGAGAAGCAGTTTAGACAGTCTGCCAGATGTACACAGGATTCTGCCCCATGTTTTGAATTTACAGATATTCATTTCTGGATGAAGTACATCAGCCTGGATGTGTGGATCTGATTTTTTTTCCCTTGGTCACACTGTTGTAAAAGTTGCAGTTGGGAAACCACATTGGTATAGGACTGGTGGTGAGATCCGTTCCTGCTTTAAGACCACGAATCCTTTGGTGACAGGCTTGGCAGGGTGGAGAAGGAGTCTCTGCTTTTTGCATGTTGCCTTTTGCATATTGCTTTTTCCCTTTTCTCTTAAGGGAATGAAGTTTATGCAATCATGTCTTGTCTGAATGTTCCCTCACCCTTTCATTTCACAAATGATTTTTGAGACTACTAAGCAATGTCAGCCAAATTTGACAGAAGGGTAAGTATTGAGTGTCTACAAATCTCTACAATTTCTATTCTATTCAATTCTAAATATAGCAGCTGAGAAAGGTGAGAGATTGTATTAGTGCCCCTGTGGAAGGTAAGACTACAGCTTGAACTTATTTTCTATTGGCTATGGGAGAAACCATATGGGTAAGAGACATTATGAGTACCAGGGCTAGAAAACCACTGAATAGGTCTCACATCAGCGAGTACAACTGCAGTGCACAGATGCACAGGGAAGCAGGTTTCATTGATTCCACTTGTACCACAACTTCTTGATCCCTGCTATAGCTCAGGTTTTAGTCTCACACAACAATCTGTGAAAAAAACCTCTTGGCATTATCAGAGCAGAGCTGCATATGAACAGATGCAGTGAAAACACATCAAATAATACTAACAGGACATTGCGGTGACAGAACCAGGCTCTAAGAATGTTGGAAATAACAGCTGATTCTGCATGTAACAGACTGTAACAATATCAGTACCCAGACTCTGACTTCGTTTTAATTCAGCCCCACACTAATATTGTCTATCTATCCAGTATTGGCTTTTTTCTTTCCACTCTGCTGCTGTGATGTGTTCTCCAGAGCAACCAGTATGCAACCAGAGCAACCAACATGCAGCCCTTTGCACTTCATAGCACCCTGCAGCACAGATGTTATTATCCCCATTTTACAGCTCCAGAACAGAGGCACAGAGCAGCTAGCACCATAACTGTCAAAAAGCATCCACTAATCCTGAATATCTGAAATTGGTTTATTTGGGGGTTTTTATTCTTGGGTTTTCTTTCTGAGTATCTGGCTTTGCTATGGAATTTTTTACATTCAAATCACAGTTCAAGTTGTCTTCTGTCACAGTTATGAGGACTCAACATCTCTCTAGATTTGGCCACATACAGACAGCACTGGGCACCCAGAAAATGAGAAGAATCTCATCCTAAAGGCCCATCTCCACTGAGACTGAGGGTCTGCCCCCTTATACAGCGCAGACAGCATGAGAGAGCAGCAGAGATGGAATCCAGCTTCCTTAACTGCAGGACACAGCTTCTCCTGCTATTGTCTCATTGCCTCAGTCATATGCCTTCTAGCACTGGAAAAAATGAGGTGAGGTTCATTGATTGCACAGTATTAACTCTCCCCCAGGGCACTATCTGCTTGGTACACTGGATAAAGCAGGGTTCTGGTGAAGGATGGTGGAAATGTCCTAGTGTGAAATATTTTGAGGATGGTATCACTATTCAGATGAGTGAAACTGTATATTACTGCATGTGTTTCTTACTGCATGTATGTATTCCTTAAGGATGCTAAATTTTGTTTGCTTTGCCATTGGAAATGAATATTCAGGTTTAGAATGAAATCATGATTTTTAAACACTGTGCAACAAACCCTCAAAATTTTGTGGTGACAGAAGCACTTAGTGATCTGCTAATTGAGTAATTTGGGTTAGTGAGGTCTGGAAGAATAATACTGCACTGTAGAGTGTGTGTTCATGTAATTAAAGACTTTGTAATGCATACAGCACTATTAATACCATATAAGCAGAACTTGCCCAAACCTTGATTTTTCGATATTAACATTGATTTTTTAATTCAGAATTAAAAAGTAAATTATATCCTCCTTCATCTTTCTCCACACTTCCACTATGCAAAACCACATTGACTCCACCCAAGGTCGGCAGGAGGATTCAGACAATAGATATTCTATTATTTCTCTTGAACTGTTAACAGCTGGAGACTTAAACTCCTAAAGCCATCAAACAGACATTGGTCAGCAAGGCAAGGGTGATCTCTGCAGAAAAAGTAAAATAGGGAAAGCTGGGTGCTCAATTCTTTGCTCATCTTGAATGAAACCTTGCTGTGGATGCAGTTCAGGGAAGACTGGTTAGAATATTGTTAAGACTCACTGAGCTCAGTGCTTAGCATATGCTAATGTGCTTTGATCAATGAATTTCTGAGTAGCAGTACTGTACTCAAACTCCAGCCTGAAGTATGTCTCAGCCTGACTGAAAGTCACAACTTTATGAACTTCTTGTTCCCTAAATGTCATCATTTCTCTCTTAAATAAAAAACAACTTATTGAGTCTTACTTATAAGGATGAAATCAATATTCTCACCAAAACTGAGTTACTAATAAAATATCAGCCACATAAGTTTTGCTGTTATGTAGCTGGATTGTAGACTCCTTTTTATTTTCATTGAGGACTTCTATACAAAAACTAAGTTTAAAATGTATTTTTGATTCATTGGAGTCTGTTCAAATGGCATTTTCACGTGCATAGCTTTCAATTTTTTGAACAGTGTCTGTGTTCATTGTGTGAGAGTACATGTACACACTGCTTTGGGGAGAACGCAAGAAAATAATTAGTTCAATACCATTGAAGTTTTCTGAGTCTAAATGTAACACTAGAATACATTTCTATGTTATTTAGATACAGCACTTGTCCAGACTCTCAGGAGAAGGAATAAGCAACAGGGGGGATAAAAGATGTGAATAGAAGGGCATAGAAAAAACCCCAAACAACCAAAAACAAACTGGCTGCAAATGGCTCCTTCAGAGCCATTCTAACCTTTTATGTCAATGCATACTAGTAGAGACCCTTAATTGATGGATTATTGACACCACAGGAGGTAAGGGCTCCTCTGGAGTCCTTACACTTGATGCTGTTACTGTCTATTTGAGGAGTTTTAATCTGCCATTGATTGACATGAGAGAAAGTAATGGCTCCTTGGAAACCATTATGCTGGACTGTGTCAAGGCAAGTTTTCCTGCCTACCCTAAGTGATACTCTGTGCAATTCTATCCTTTAATGATGAGTAAGAGTGCTGCAGATAGTACTAAAACATACTGCAACACTGCAGCACCATAACTTTAAAATCAATACTATAGGCAGCAAAATTTACACCAATGGATTGCAATAATCCCTGCTCTGTACAGTTTCATCTGTCTGTATAATGAAAACAAAATAAGAACATCAAAGGAAACATCATAGTGTATTAGGTTCATATCAAGTGTGGAATCTGTAAAAAAATCTCAGTCTAACAGCTCCTGTGTTTGAGATGTAAATGCTTCATCCCCAAAGCTCCCTATCAACCTCAAAATGCCCAGCACAGAGAAGGAGGGAACCCATAGCAGGACCCTGGGCTTTCTTTGGCTTAAACTACTTCATAAAACACAATCTCTGAGTGGCACAGGGAATGATATTTCACCCAGCATAACGATCACTCGTACAAAGTCGTCAGAAGAGACAGCTTTGTCTTGGCATTTCACATCATTCAGTCACAAAATGTTCTGATCCAGTACTAGAAAGTAAATTTATTATATCATTGAACTGTGGCCTCAATCCGTACCCCAAAGTACTTCCAGTTTAAAAGGCAAGGAAAAAAAGGCTAGAAGAAAGGATGTATTATCTACCTACTTTCAGTGGAGGATGTAAGGTCAAGTGACCTGACCAAGACTGCACGTCAGGTCTAAGGCTGGGTGGGGAATTTAATCTGGATTTTCCAAATCTCACTTTGATGTCTTAACCATAAAACCACCCTTCCTCACCCTTATACATATCCTTTTCATTCCAGAGACAGCAAACTATAGGGCAGGATTTTTAGAAAAAGCCTTATCCTTTTGAAGTACCACAAAACATGCTGGAAAATTTGACCTTTCTGCAAGTGCTTAAGTGAAAAGCAAAAAATCCAGCTCGATTTACATATGCCATGCATTTGGAAAATCAACACAGAATAGTTGCTTTATTGCTTCACTGCTTAAGTAAAACTTTGAAGACAACCAAAATTTCTGCAAAGACATAGGCAAAGTAGTGTGTATTCTTCTCTCTTCCACCTTAATTATCAAATATGATTAAAAAGATTCACCTCTCAATACCCCTGTAAACTTATTAACTGAACAACTTTCATTAGCTTTTACTGGTAGAAAGTATTTTTTCAGTAGATGCTTAAACTGTCAGAAGAACAATTCTAAACAGAAAAGAGAGTTCTCCAGGCATGAATGTTGCCTTAATTTAACAGCTGCCTAATACCTCACTGTTACAGAAGTGGCAGAGTTTTCTGGGTTTCAAAGTATTGGCATTTGTTTCCTTAAATTGCAGAAAATTAAGCATAATTGTGATATAAAATTTTCTTATCTGATACAATTATCTACTGGCAAAACTATCACTTTGTACACAATAAGGTTATTATAATGAATCTATTCAATCTGATCTTCATAATCATGGCATCTCCAAGGTAGAAAATTAATTGGATGAAGTTAAATATCCCCTTTTCATGTCAACAAAATTGGTTTTTCTGGGGATTAAAGGATTAACGTGGTGTTAAGTCCCTAAAGAAGTTAAAACACTTTATTATTCATTACAAAACACAAAGATCGGACTGTTATTTTGTTCTTATGTCACTCTTTGTCTTTTCATTGAAATAAGAAAAACAGGACAGGAAAAGTTTAATGACTAAAAAAACACCTAATGCAAAATTTTTAAAAGGGTGTTAAAATTAGTAAACTTTTTATCGATCACAAATTCCCAATCTTTTTAAACAATGTTTTTCTGCAATTTTCAGATTATATTAAATGTATCTATAGCTGAGGAACAGGAGATAACACAGAGCAAAGTTGCAGTTTGCATTGATACGTTAGAATTTCAGATAACTACACAAATATTACCAAATTAATCTTTTCTTTTAGTTAGCTTTCTTAAAGCTATAGAATGAAAATGGTCCATTACTTCTGTGTTCAGAAGGAATTCCTGCTGAGGGGAAGATTCTTTAAGTAGAAGAATTAATCCTCACAAAATACTTCCCTCATCACTCTGGGACTGATCTATTACCCATTAAAGTCAGTGAGAGTCTTTCCAATAACTTCAGTGAGCAATGGACCAAGTCCTAAGAACTGCACTTGGTCAGCATCATTAAAACCCACATTTTTTTAATCTGTTCCAGAACCAGAACTTCACACTAAGATGTTCTTTTGATTGACATCCTTTATTAAATTTAAATACATAAAATACTGCTTATGTTAGTAGCTTCTTCTGCTAAGTCCTTTTGCTACTCCTACTCTGGCCAAATCAATGCAGTAAATAGCTCTCAGTTTAACAGTGCCAGAATTGGGATCAGCATATGGATTTCCTAGTGGAATCCAAAGATGGAATCCTAAAGCCTGTGAAAAACCAAGGCCATAAATGGGTATATGATTTTAAAACATCTAGATTCATGATGGCCTCTCACAGCCTTCAGTAGAAGTCAGTGGGCTAGACGTCTCTGGAGACAGACAGATTTATATTTTCTAAATGCCCCTAATACTTGAATAGATTCACCAGATCAAAAAAACCTGCTCCTTTCACTAACCTCACCCTTAAAGCAAAGTTCAAAACAGCTGTTTCCACCAGCTTAAGACATATCATGAAAGACATTTGCAGTTTGGCAGCTACTTCACAAAAACTTCACTGACAGAGTGAAGAGTCACTTGTGACACTAGCTAGCAGCATCTGGAAGACTTCTCTTCAATCATCTGCTAGTTAGCCAGTAACCAACACTTCATTTGTATGGAGCATTGAGAGAAAGTGCATGTATGTAGGCATGCCTTTGAAACACATCACATAGCTGACCCTAGTCTTCTTATTAGTTCTTAATTGGAGAAGGTCCTTGGACACTGAGGAATGTCCACATGGGAAAAGTATAAAAATCCTGATTGGGTTGATTTTTGTTATCTGTTGCACTGAGGGTTTGGCTCAATATTACTCCACTAACAAGACACAGTGCTGGAATCCTTGGCACTGATAGGTCATTCTTGGAGGAAAAATGCCTTACAGCAGTGCTTTAGCTTCTGTGAATTCAACCCAAATTTTAATCTGTATCACATAAGATACAGACCATGAACCCCACAATGCTTTACTCCATGCAGCATAGACCCAGCCAAGGTGTAAGTTCAAGCCAACGTAGAGCAAAAGCCAGTTGCATAAAGGGTATTTTAGAGACCAATCAATCCTAACCATAGGGAGAGCAAAAGGGAACTTCAGGGGCACAGGCTGGGTGAAAAGAAAATGTTTTCAATCAAGATTTGAAGAGCAATGGAGAATCAGGGAGGTGGAGACATGGGAAGTTTGTTCCAGTTGGCAGGAGCTGCAGAGAAGCACAGCCATGCATATCATCACAGAGTAGTGAGAAGCAACTAACGTGGGCACTTAAAGGGTGCCAAAGATGCACCATGTATTGTGTTGAAACAGATTGTCACCAGTGTCTGAGGGCAGAGATACTCACCTACTTGCTCAGAGATACTCAGTCCTTAACTGAGTGCCATGTGGTTTTATCTCAATCTATGCCTAGGCTATGTTTTCCTCCAAAATTTTGCTGCTGGTTGAGAAACTATCCCAGTCCCATTTCCTCAGCTAATGCCACTCTGATAAGAGCAGTGAATTACACAGAATCACAGAGTCACAGAATGTCAGGGGTTGGAAGGGACCTTGAAAAATCATCTAGTCCACCCCCCTGCCAGAGCAGGACCACCTAGAGCAGATCACACAGGAATGCATCCAGTCGGGGTTTGAATGTCTCCAGAGAAGGAGACTCCAGAACCTCTCTGGGCAGCCTGGCCCAGTGCTCTGTCACTCTGACAGTGAAAAAGTTCTTCTTTATGTTCACTTGGAACCTCCTGTGTTCCAACTTGCACTCGTCCCCCCTTGTCTTGTCACTGGCCATCACTGAGAAGAGCCTGCCTCTATCCTTCTGACACTCACTCTTTACAAATTTTATTTAATTACATTAATTAATTACGATTTATTTTATTTCATTTAATTACAAATTACTCTAACTCCTACTCCCCAAGTTTTTCTCTAAGCTGTGTCCAATTCACCAGCCTCATCTTGCCATCTCCTCTACGGAGGTTTTAGTTCAGGCTTCAGCTGGTGAGAAAGGAATGCCGAAGTACAAATAATTGAGAAATGAAAAAAAAGTGCCAAAATATCACAAAAAAGCTGACGTTGGAGCATTTCCAAGCTGAACCAAAGCAGGAAATTCTAAAAACATCATAATAGAGATTAAACTGCTTGATATCTCCTGCCAAACTTTGGCAGCCCAGTAAATAGGAATAAGCTGACAAACATTGAATTCTTATCCATTGAATGCAAGCTTTGACCCATATTAGTTATACCCATCTTTAGTCAAAACTCAGCTCTACAAACCCCCTGTGGCTTCTCCAGTCCTGCCGCTTTGATGTCTGTATAAGGAAGATTTATACTCAGAGCTTCTGGAGTATCTCACGTGGTTCTATTTCCAGCATTGAAAACCACCATTTTATCTTTTCTTTCCCTAATTCTCACCTCATTTATTAAATTAATGAGGGAATCTTCTGTGTTGCTACTGACTCCACTGCAGAGGTGTCATCTTTCCCAGCAAGAGACACCCTCTTTACAGCTTTGTTTTAGGAGACTGAGAGCTAAAGGAAAGGGATGAGGCTCCATGGAAACTTCCCCTTTGCTGGCCATTGCCTTCAGGGTGGGCGAGAGCTGCATCCCTGGAACTAAAAATCCCATTGCTGCAATTCTACCACAGTGTGCTCTATCACCTGGCACGATGTCAAAACAGATACTGAGTAACACAGACACATGGCATACATTTTGAACAAGGCAATTTCAATATTCTTATCATTTAAAGAAACAGAATAATTTTGGAGTGGGGGAAAGGGTAAAAACACTTATATTGAAGGTAATGCACATTCTTTGGGTCTTTGTTGTGCTCAGCAGGTGGTAATCAATGACCTGATAAGATAGTGAGACCTCTAGCATTTCAGAAAACAGTGTAGGAGCCATGAAAACGTCTTATAATTGACAAGTATTGCAGCAGGCTCACCCAGAGCAAGAGCGTACTGTGCTCATTTTTTCATCTCATTCCTTGATATCAAACTTGTAACTCACTTTCTGAAAATAATAAAGTATCAAGACAGTACTACTACAAGCCTTTTCTTTTTAGCTAATGATGGATACTCTTTTTAAACCAAAAACTATCTGGATTTGCAATGGAGAAAAATAGAAATGCAGAAAGTTGTCACTTGATTTTAAAGAAGTGCTGGATTCAACTGGCAGTGCTGATTTCATAACAAAGAATAAGCACTGATGAAAGAAATAAAAAATTCTGAAGGTAGATGTATTTCCTGGTATATTTAATGACAGTGATATTCTTCGGTGATGTTGGCTGCTGTAGTTTTCTCAGATTAACCCATGGATCAAGTGGACTTCCATGCTGTTTTTTCCAAAAGGTAGTAAAAGTCCTGGACTTTCACTTTGTTCAGTTGCAGTATCCCAGAATTAGATATATTCAAAATCATCCAGTACTACTTTTCCTAGCAAACAAGTGTCCTCAGTGCTACAGGAATCACAGAATTCTAGGGTTGGAAGGGACCTCGAAGGATCATCTAGTCCAACCCCCCTGCCGGAGCAGGTTCACCTACAGCACATCACACAGGAACGCATCCAGGCGGGTTTTTTTCAGGATGGAAATACAAAAGCAGAATTGGATGGGCTGATCTTTATAGATGCTTTGTGTGAATTTGGAGTGTACTGATTTCAGACTGAAAGTCTGACGGTGAAGCTGGTTTAAGATTTCATTCAAGATCCAGAAATACAAATTTCTAATTAATGACTCTTAAAAGTTCAGTACCAAAATGGAGGGATTATCACAAGGCTAATGAAAGCAGTCATTTATGAGATCTAGTCTCACTACATTTCTACCTAGAACCAAAAACAGCTGTAAGCACAAAATGTATGTCTGCTCCTGTCAGCTGAATCTAGAAAATGTCCTGCTTTTGTCCTTAAAGGGCAAGTTTGGGCTTATCTCTAACCATACAATTTGCCTGAAATAATTGGAATCACAAAAATAAAAGGACAGAACCTCAAAGTTTCACTTATGCTAATAAAATGATACTGATTCACATCTACTGTAAATGGAAGGGTTCAGAGTGTTGTCATCCCACCTCCATCTTCACCAACCTTACCCATGTGCAGGAGCTGCTGGAGCAGTTGCCTCTGCTGCAATGTTTCCAGACATATTCAAGTACATGTTGACAAAAGCTGAACTTAAAGAACAACATTTTCTTTATGTGGCTATGTTATATGAAGCAACAATTATTTTTTGTGTGGTAATGGGAGTAAAGTTTGACACCTTTTCTTAGATTCTATTTCTATAATTGAAATCCACTGCATTGCTTTTTTAACAGAATTATCCATGAGTGTGGAGTTGTTCATTTCTCTTGCATGTCCAGGTTATGCCAGAATCTGGGCTCTGAAAACTACAAAGGAAGGTAAAGGACTAGGATTCAGCAACGGTTGGAAGCAATTTTTATTTGTGTGAATACTAAATATAGAGAACTGTTAAACTAGAGGTGGACACAGCTTTATTCTGGCTAGATTTGTGGTCTGTAAGTTTGATTTTGGGCAATTTTCTGGGAAGTAAGAGAAGAATGTAGCTTTTCTCTCTAATTTATGCAGAATCAGCCTCCAAGCACCTGGAGTTAAGACCGTGGATATGGTTACACCTCTGGTATGTGACAGGATGTTTGGGGAAAAGGGAGTGTATTTGAAACCCCAAAATGGGAAAGAAAATGAAGACAGGCTGGAAGATCAGGACTGAATTATTAAGTGATATGAATGCAAAAAATAACACTTTTGGGAAATTTAGGAAAAAATAAGAATTGGACTCTGTGCAGTTTTAAATTGCATTATTGGCCTTTTCCCCAGCAAATAACCCAGAAAAACATCATTTCATTTGCCAAAACTCTGGGATGATTCTCTACATGAAATAGAAGACCTCTCACGTGAGAATAGGCTGCTTTCTCCAGAATTAGGCCCTTTGATTTATCTTTCGTCTCTCACATAGCCACAGAGAAACCACTTTGGTCCTTGGCCACATATGAGCAACCCCTATTGAGAAGCAGAGATGTTGGACAGGCAAAAGCAGGTCCCAGATCAACACTTGCACTACCAAATGTGGTAAATCTTATTCTTAAGTCTAAGGGTCTTTTCCAACCTGAATTATCCTATGAGAAAACTAAAATATTAAAACAAGAAGGCAACCAGCCCAGATGCTGCCTGTTTTATTTTGCAACTCCTGTAGGCTGTGTTCTGCACTACAAATACAACTACCTGCATAGTCCTTAGCATTAGCTGCATACATCTTCAAGTGACTACTGTGCCTGAACTGTGCAGTGTAGACATAGTTTTGAAGCAGTTGGACAAAGTACTGTTAACATTATACCTGAAGAGCCAACACTCATGCAGTTACTCCTCTCCTTTAGCAGATTCTTATGTTTGCCCCAAGTCCTGTGCTGCTTTAGTGGACTGAAACCCATACACAGACCAAAGAGTTTGATGCCAGTGTGGATGTACCTATGCTGCACTTCAGTGCTAGTGTGCCATCCTCACCTTGTTTACCATGACTTCTTTGGGAAGGAAGCAATGGACAGAGTCCTCCAGACTGCATGAGCTGAAAGAGCCCTAACATGATGCAGTCTATATCCTTCCATGTCACCAAAATAAGGCAGAGAGAAACACAGTCTGGCAGACCCATGACAAACATAAAATATCCCTCTCTGCATTGAATGGCTTCACAAATACATGGAGAAGACCAGGCTTCCACCAGGAAGGGGGTGAGCCACAGGATGTTTGGAGTTACCTGTAAGGGTAACTAATCAGGGTATATTCAGGGGTCACCCGTTTGATGGATGAAGAGGACAATGACACCTCTGACTCTCCCTGGCACACTTTTGGTGATAGCTATGCAATGCACAGCTCAATATGTTTTTCAGCACCTTTGACATGAATGGAAGTATTTTAACTGACTTCAAAAATCCTTGAATCTGTGTCATAATGAACAACTGAACTTTGGTCAGTAAAATCCTTAGGGCAGGAACATCAAGTGACCTGGCAGTCACTTAAATCTCCACCCCCTTTCACTTAGAGCACTATGGAAATGATCAGTGTGAAGATCTCAGCAGAGCAGTACTCTGCCTTTGAAACATTACTATCTCTGGCCATGGCTCAGCTGCATTAAAGGTTCACCAGAGTCAATACTTAGCCATTTTAATAGGTCCCAGGCACCACAGTTCCACCTGCCAGCATAAAAATCTCAAGCATTTTCCAGGGAAAAGGACTTGCAGCATTACACAGAGGCCAATAGAACTCGTCAGATCTTCCTTGACCTGGTCTTTGCCCTGCTAAGAAGGGGTTAAGGAGAGCAACTCTGCACTGCATAAGGTGAAAGGGAGCCAAGTGGACAATGGACCCAGAAGACAACATAGCAGAACTCCCCTCTGCGCCAGCTCATGGAAATCAGTGATAGCACTAGATTTGTGTGCGTAGCTGTATTGTTCGGGAAAGTGTGCTTTTCAGTAGAGGTTGACTTGCAAGCCTGCAAAATATCAGACAAGATGGTGACTGTCAAATCCATGCCAGTCTCTGACAACTTTGCCTGGAGAACCAAACAGAACACTGATAACAGCACTCCTGACACCATTCCCTTGGGGAAAAAGGTAACGGTCTCACTGAGCCTACATAGCTTGCAAACATCGTACACAATATAAAACATCTACTTTTCTATTTAAATTATTACATTTCAATGATAAAATAATTAATATTTGACCTGATTTTACTTGCTATTTTAATATTTCAAATTTAGGAAATAACATATAAATCTAAAAGAAGCCCCTCTCATAAATCCAGCTTTGATATTCATCCATAGATTTAAAGCTAAAAAGTGTTTTGTTGGCCAAGGAGAAATCATTATTCCAGCCAAGACATAATAAATTTCTATGTTGTAGTTCCTAAAATATTTTCCTGGAATTTATGGCATCAATGGAACTTATTCCTTACATTTTTAAACACATAACTTTATTATTTTGCCAGAAATTTTATGTATTGCACTAAATCACTGAGTTATGAATGTTCCCATTCTTTTTAGACTTTGTCTTCTGTAAATCAAAGTAATCACAATTTAAGAGTACATAAACTTGATAGGACATTTTTATAACTTTGTTGAGCATTTCAAACTGGGTGTACACAAAAATAATTAAAATAAGAAAATATCTTGAATCGATATTATTTTAATTCATTATCAGTGGCATAGGATAAATTACAGTTTCAAGAATCTGATTTAGGCCACTTTGTAGCTTCAGTGACAGCCACAAATCACATACACGCATATTGATTTCCTCACATCTCCCCAGTCTTCTCTGCAAACAAATCTGTTTCCTTTCTGTCCACTCAGCCTTCGCAATTCTCAGTCTTTCCACACTCTGAGCCTTTGTTTTCTATTAAAACAACCCGCTCGGCTGCTTAGAAGCCAGCACTGAGAGTGAAGAAGTCTGTGTACTCCTTTGGTGCTACCCTAGAATTATCTTTCCATACAAGACGTAACTTTCTCTTCTTCACCTTCTCCAGCTATAAAATGCCAACCCTCTGCAGCTGAAGAGAGGCAGAGATTTATTGACCTGTCTAAACCAGACTTTGAGAAGTGCAGAGGAAATTTCTGCTGAGCAGATGCCTGCAGAAGGCATTTGCAACACTTAAAATTAACTTCACATTCCTTTTCGAGAGACTGAGCAGCCCATAAGACTTAGTCCAGCTTTCAGTTCTGCTGCTAGTGTTATTTGAGCTATAGCTCTTGCTTACCCTTGATGGTAGAGTTTCCATACATACACCATACTCAACAGTTGCTGCAACCAGGAAGAGTAACAGATATGGCTTAGAGAGCGACTCATTTTAATCGCAGGGTGCAAGCCCCATTATGCAAACTGGCTGCTGGGGAGATGCTGTGGATGCAGTCCACAAAAATGGACTCAGGAGAGTTATGAACTGTGTTAGTCTGCTCCAACCTCTGATTTCTCAGCAGCAGTCCATTTTAAATCCTTCTAAACCTCACATAAACCCACTTTGAGGAAGTCCACAAGTATCCTGCAATTCCTATGATCCTTCTTGTCTTTTTAAGAAACAATTTAAGGTTTGTCAGCATGCTATCCACAGAGCTGCTTCTGTCCCAAGAAACAGTTATGGCCCAAAGTTAATTTGATGACTGAGCTATAAAACCTGAAAGAAGGTTTTCTATAAGGATACGCTGAGAGACTTTTAACAAGGGCACCACAGTATCAGCTGGTGTGATAAAAGTGATACTGAAAGCTTGTTTGAAGAAATAAAACATTCAAACAACTCACCTGACAAAGAGAAATGTGTTCACCACTGTACATCTTAGTGAGCTGGTTTTAAAACAAAAACAACTAAAATACTGATAGATATATATATATAACATATATATAAAATATATATAGATTTAAATATATTTATCATTATGTGACTTTCTAGTCAGTCTATTCAGAAAAAACATCTGAATAGTCGTAACAGATGAAACTCTTACTTTAATGAGTCTATCACACATGATCATGGAAAATCTGTCAGGCTAAGTATTTATTACCGAAGGGCTTGCACAGCAGCACTGGAAACCTACACATGAATAACATGTTTAATGCATTGCCCCATCTAAAAAAGGTCCTACATAGTCCCAAATAGGCCTGTTTCCTTGGTGTGGCAGGTCTCAGAAGTGAGCATGACACCTGGTAGCAATAGCACTTGCAGAATCAGAACCAGAAAGCAGGAGAGTGTTGTCAGATTTTGTTAAACCTGACAGTTTAACCTACTGCTGAAAAAGGAATTTATACACTTCTAGTTGTGATTTAAATCACTGATTTATCACTTTCATTCCACCCCAGACTTTTCCCAGTCAAAGACTTTGAATTAACATCTCCACTTTCCTTAGCAGAATTTCTTGGTGGAGATTCCTTATGTGAAGTATTAATCGGGTTCTTCTTTCAAAACCTATTTTCTGCCAGTGTTTTACAGTCACACAAGGTATTTCCAACACAATGGGGTAAAATTTTTCAGACAAATAATATATTCATCAGGTAATGTCATGTTGTGACAATAGATAGAAGTATTTTAAAACTTGGGTGAAACTCAGCAAATAATTTGAAGATAGCAAAGTGGAAAGGAAAAATCATGTCTAAACATTTTATTTAAACATCTGCTAAAATAAACATCTCAATTGCTGATGATAAACTATTGCCTTATCTCATGAAATCAGCTACTTTTTAAAAGAAACATTTTAAAGACATTTTAAGGGTAAAACAAATAAAAAAAGTTGTTTATTTTATATTAAAGAGCACTGGAACAGGCTGCCCAGGGAGGTTGTGGAGTCTCCTTCACTGGAGATATTCAAAACCCGCCTGGATGCGTTCCTGTGTGATGTACTGTAGGTGACCCTGCTCTGGCAGGGGGGGTGGACTGGATGATCTTTCGAGGTCCCTTCCAACCCCTTAGATTCTGTGATTCTGTGATTCTGTGAAAGCTGTTGACCTCAAAAAATCATCTTAAGCAATTCCGTGAAAATGATTTTTAAAAAGATTGCAGGAAGTCATTGTAGATCATGATTCCCTCAATATTTGGTGACTTAATAGGAGATGGAGATGAGGGAGAGACTATTTGCCCAGCTCTGATTATTGCCACAGACCTCCCCTTGATGCTGCATTATGCACACAAACATGGGTGACCATCACAATTCATATTGGCACAGCAATAATAGCCATGACCTGTCTGGGGTTGGAGAAGTGTGTGAAGTTATAATCTAAGGTCTGGTGTACATGGAAAGAATTTGATTTAAAAAAAACCAAACAAAGCATTGAGGTTGAAACCAAAGTTTCATCTTCATATAAGTAGTTCCACATATTTCAGCTACCGACAATACCTTAAAAAAGTTATTGTGTTGTGAGACTGTATATAAGTGATGTGCAATACCTGGAATGAAGGGCAGGAAACATCAAGGACATTCATTTTAGCATGGCTTCCCAGGATGCCCTGAGAAGAGAACACCACTGAAAACCTGAGAGCAGATAGATGCGCGAAAAATGGACCTGCTTTCCCTCGCTGTTCAGAAATCCTGAAGCACTGGTTCCTGGCTGCACCACAATTGCTCTTCACTACATAGCAGTAAGCAAAAAAATGTTGAATCAAAAAACAATGTTTAGTGGCTGTTCATTATCAGAGTTACAGCTGTTTTGTTTAGTGTGGAAAAACTCAGTCCTAAGTTATTTCCTTTTGTCACACTCCTAGAAGACTGACTTATCATGCTCACAAAGGCACCGTACTGCCCACAACGTGTGGCCTTTAGCACTTGTTTGAATACCCTGACTGTATTCTTCTCTGAATATTATCCAGATAAATAAATTGTTGTTTTTGAGAAATTCATGAAAGCACAAATTAAAAGGGGGGAAAAAAACCCCAACAAATCTTAGGAAAAAAAATCTAATGCCAAATATTGTGCAACAGCAGAAGGGATTTATGCCATTTAAAAAATCAAGACACCATTAAAGATCTCCATATAGCATCCTTTTGCCTATGTTATGCATGGTTACCATGCTACCAGCGACACATCTAAACATGAGGGGAATTTTACCCTCTTCGCATCACCACACACTGATTCCCTGCATTCTCAAAACAGACCTTAAATGATACATTATCTTGCATTCTCTCTGTATAGGAGGATTTCACCCAGCATAGGTGTTGTCTGGCATATAATCCAAAGGATGTGCCTTCCCCTTTGCAGTCTTCCAGTTTACCCATTACTGAAACTTGCTCCACCAATATAATTCCTATAAATCGAATTACCAATGGTCAGACTCAACCCAGCTAAGAAAGCAGGTATGTCTGGCAAAAGGATAAAAACTGAAAAGAAAGAGAAATAAACTTTATCCAAGCCACTGACAAGGATTTGTCAAGCTTACCCGAGCTTCGCACTCACTCAGTGGTAGGAAGCAGCTAGACAGATCTTATACTGAATCCAGCCCTTATTCTGCTCTTGGGTTATACAATATATTATACCTTGAAAATGATGCTTGTGTAAGTAAAGTTACAGTGGACTCACATTTCATACGTAGAGAAACAGCTGCTTTTTTAATTTAAAAAATCTAAATTAAATCATAACTTAAAAGCTATGTTCAGTCATCTACAGAACATGCCAAATCATATGCCTGGAATATAAAACTGATGCTGAAATTCTGGTAATATTTAACATGTTAGTTATGAAGAAAACATTCTTCTTGAGCTTGAAAACTGACTGAACAATAGCAGCTTTAGGACCTCCAAAGCCGAAGGCGTACAAAGGTTATGAGAATGTGTCTGCCCAAAACTACAAATCAAAGAGTAACAACAATACCATATGTTGCAGAACAAAAAGTATCCTTCACAAACACTATAAAACCCCCACATATCTCTGCCTCGAGAGTCCCACTGGCCAGTGGATGGTTTTGTTTCATTACACTATCTCCATATAAGAACATTTTTTCTCCATTTTTAACGGCATTCTGAAAACCTAGTGGTACCACAGAACGACCTTCAGAGGGTTAGGATTAAGTAGTAATGACAGAAGATTGTCTTTGGCCTAATACTGTTTAAAAATGCAGAAGCTCATTTCATACAAAATGGCTCCAGCTGGCTTTAAACTGCAGCCAAAAGTGGCCTTTATTAATGTTGTTAGTTTGTTTTATTTAATTCAGGGAACGTGTATGGATTTGTTCGCTCCCATAAGACCTATTTCTTGTTGGAGTATTTCTCTTCACACAGAAGTACTGTGGGTCCCTATTCTCGAAGGTATTACAACAAGTAAAGAAATGGACACATCTAGACTGGCACTGAGACCCTGCACCCAAACAGGGGGGAAAGAGAACTAGTGATCCCCCTTGTTCAACCACACAGAGTCCCCAGACTCCAGGTTTATAACATAGACATGCACCCACCATGGGTGAGGAGCGACTTGGGAGAAAGGCAGCTTCTCCCACAGCTCATTTCAACAGAGTGAAGATCACTCTGGAGTGCCACCACTTCTGTTAACAGATTATTTTTATTCTTCCTTGTAAGGGAAGGGAAAGTGGTATGGTAGTGATGCCTTTCAAATATCTGCCTGCCACAGATATGCTGGAGGTGGCATGGTTTTGCTCCAGTAAAGGTGCAGAGAACTTGGTCAGTCTTTCAGTATGGATTCCTGCAGCAAGGGGACCTTTATGAAACCCTGAACTAAAATCAGTAGATGTGGAGATACACCTATAGTCCATCCAAGACCCCTCTAAAATCAATGGATTAAGCTTTACAGAAGCCCTGGGAGAAAGCACAATGACACAGAGGAGTTCAAGCTTTGAGCTGTAAAGTGTCTGCACCTGAGGCCTGGGTTAGAGTGGGCACATACACAGTCTTATCCTGCACGTAGCTCTTTGCTGAAGCTCACCTTTCCTTTGAGAAACATTAATATGAAACTACCTTAAGGTTGACTAAACGTAAACATCAAGCATAAACATAAATGTAGCTCCCCCAAATTTTAGGAATTATCTGGAATACTCTTAAAACAGCTCTTTAATTGGAAGATAATGAATAATAAAACTGTCAGACAATATTTCTTGTATTAATTTCAGAGAAATTTTCCTCACTTCATTAAAATTACCTTTTCAGATTCTCAGCAGGAACATTCAATCTTGCTCAGCAGAAGTTAATCACAGCCTATGTCTGGTTTACATGGACGCTTTGGTAGACCCTTTCAATATGGTTATGAAAAGAGAAATTCCCTGATCTCCTAGAAATGCGCCAGCCTCATACTAACTTGTGGATTACTTAGTACACTTTGTCTAATCAAAAGGAAAATTACACAAAGCCAAAATGAAAAAGTTTTATAACTACATGAAATAAAATTGAGTGGAGCATTCCTGCAGAACCCTTCTCAGTACAAGGCTCTCTCCCTCTCAGGAGAAAGAAGGCTAGAGGAGGCATTTACAGATATCCCCTGTACTTAACTCCTGTATCTATTCTCGGACTTAAAACCATAGAAAATTACAACTTTAAGCAATTAACAGTAATTACAAGTGTTATAAATTTCATGTGTTCGAGAGAGGAAAGCTTCTGCATGCCCATTTTGAACATGCCTGAGCTCTAGGAGGTGGGCTGCAGGTGGAAAACAATGCACAGGTTTCCCCACAACACAAAAGATCTGGAAGGAAATTTCTGTAAAGTTGAGCCAAGCCCAGCTCTCCTCATACCCAGAACACAACCACCAAACAACGTGCCCTTTCTTTGCCTCATACCACATGAACAGATTCATCTGTAGACAGGGCTGAGGAGAGACAGTGATGAGAAATCTTGCCAGTCTAGGACTTAAATCCTTGCATTTCTGATTGAACTGCAGATTACTGTGGCCATATGCTGCCTTTCCACAACAGGTGGAATACACTTTATCAGATCTGCCATTGCCAAGACAGCTATCATTTTACTCATTTAGAAGATTTATGCCCCAATTGTCCTCTTTCTCTCAGACGGCGGGCTTGTCTATGTGGGAAATTTGGTGTGTAGTAAGCCAAGCCACAGATTTTCAGCAGACGTATTTTTCCACACTAATGTTCTGAATGCACACTTTTGGGGCCCACATTGTTTTTTTGGTTGTTTTTTTTTTTTTTTTTGAGGCAGTCTGAAAGAAAATATGGTTAGAAATTGGTGCAGAGGATTATGTAAAATTCATGGTCTCCCATGCCACAGACGGATTTTCTCTGGTGAATGTCAGCATAAACAAGCTGTAAAACTAGCTGAGAGAAAAAAAACCTGTAAGCTCCGGCCTCCCTTTTCCCTGCTCTTCCCTTGTCCCTTTGAAAGCTCTAGACCTTTCCTAGGTGTAACTGCTTCAGCAGTCTGGCAGCCCTAAGGCTTACTGCTGTGGTCTGTAGTTAGACAAAGCCAAAAAAAAAATAAAATTCAATATTCCATGCCAGGTTAATGGAGCTGANAGCTCTGACAGGACTGCTTCTATTGGGAAAATGCAGCTTCACCACAATAATGGGCTTGCTCAGCTCTGCCACACTGGTATAATATAAATATAAATATAAATATAAATAATATAAATAATACCATGCTTGGGAGAGTCATCAATATGATATAAATTGTGTGTGTCAAGAAAAGAGAACAGAGAGGAGCGCAGAGTGAAAGGGAGCTGGTACCTGCTGTTCAGGCCAGAGGTCTCTCGGGCTTCTGAACCAGGCTGGAGTACATGAAATGCCTCAGAAATGGACATCCCCACGATTCCTGCTCTCTCAGCACTGATTTTTGGGTTAATGTCCCCGTCCAGCAGCTCACCTCACCCAAGAGGGGAGCCGGGAGCCAAGCAGCCCCGCTGGCTGCAGCCCCGCTGTCCTGAGGGAGCGGGCAAGGCCCCAGCATGGTGGCTGGGCTCAGCCTAAGGCCAGGCCCTCAGGAGGGCTCCCGGTGGCTGAGGCCAGGCCAGGCCATCAGTGTGCCTGCAGACCGGGATCCCCCAGCCTCGATGGGGCAGGAGGAGACCCCCAGAGTGGGCTGCAGTGGAGCCCTGTGCCGCAGGCAAGGGGAGGCTGCAGGGGGGGTCAGGGTCAGCAGGGCCGTGAGGGCTTCAGGGCCATGGCAGCGCTGGTGTCCCCACACACCGGTCTTACTGGTGCCAAGGACAGGCTGAGCTGTGTCCTGTTCAAACTGAAGAAACACTCATTCTATTCTTTACTGCTTATTCTAAGTGCCTTTTTCCTTGCATGCTGACAAATTTGTAGTCTTTATCCCTTTCACAGAGAGATTCCACCATCTTAGAGCTTCCCTCTGGAGCCACCTCTTGAATTTATTCTACCTGCTCTCTTTCTTGTTCAAACCTCACGGAAGAGGAGGCATCACAGGACAGAAAGTGCAGCCTTCATGAAGGGGGAAGTAAAAATGGGTGGCGAGTGTGGACTCTCTGCTCCAAGCTGGGCTAACATAAAGCACCACAGCCAGATCCAGGGTCAGAAAGCCCCAGGGGATCCATCACACATGGCAATAGTGCAGCTCTGCCATGTCATGGTCAGACAAACCCTTGGGAAGTATCTTCTGGTGCTTGCAGCCAAAAAGTGTGTAGTTTGTCAGAAAAAAATCCCATCCCTCACTCCAGCCAATTGCATAAAGAAGAGCATAGACCAGGGTAGGCAGATTTATCATCAAAAGCACCCATATCAATTTAGTTTCAGTAAGAGGTAATTCTCTGTGTTGACTGGAGGTATTGCACTATCACTATCATTGCAGTGCCACGTATGGAGAGCATAAGGTGTTGCTGTGCCAGGTACTGTACATTATTATTATTTGTACTAGCACCATGCCAAGAGCCAGGTGCTGTACAACATAAAACAAAAAGTAATTCTGTCCTAAGGACAGGTTACAGAGTAATAGCAAAGGTGACCACTCCTGACCTGGACAGCTTAGTCTAGATCCGAACAAAAGAGAACATGCATCAGATGTCATAACTAAATAAAATATTTGTTTTCCTCATGGAAAGGGTCTCTGTCTAACAGGAGTTAGGTTTACTACGCATGGAGACAATCAGAAAGTAAGGTGAGAAGAGACACCTTTATCACACGTGGTTTATTCAGGGTCATTTTTGAAACATTTAATCAGACACATCAAACTGCTGAACATCCTGACTTACAAGCCAGTTGTGAAAAATTTAGTCCTGCAAGTTGTAGAAATAGCCCCGAGTCTCAGCACAGTTACAGACCAGCATTTTGCACTGACTAAATTCTTCATCTGCGAACATATATGCAAAGCACAGCCTAGCAGACTTACAGCTCTTTTCCAAGGCCGAAAAAAGGAATCCCAAATCAACATATTAGGTTTAGAGCTGCTTTCTAAAGTAAAAATTGTAATTTATCAAGTGTTCTTACAGCAGTGACTATGGCCTCACCACCTGTAGCAGCCAGGAAGTAAGCAGATCCAAACTGACTGCAATACAGCACAGAACAAGTGACATCTAATTTTAAACAGGAGCAAAACAAGAGAAAAAAAAAGAACCATTACCTATTCTTATGGGGAGGATGTTGTTATGACGCAAGATCATGCTTCAGACATGGATGGAAAGCTAGCCTGGGATAAATAACATCAGGAAACCAAACCTGTCTCTTCAGGGACTTGACAGTGACACAGACATCAAGATGGTAAACCTGGCTGAATGGAACAGATGAATCAGGGAAAATATTAAAGATTTTGCTTTTTTCTTGCATATGCAAATTTCAGATTTTAAAGTTTAAAATTATAGTGGAGTTTCAACCTGATTAGCTGCAAAGTGTAGGATTGGAACTTGATTTTTATTTTCTTTGCCATAAAAACTTTCTGCCTTCTTCACAACTGGAAGACAACATTCAAAGCCTCTAGGATCATTTAATCAAAATGTCAGATCTTACAGGTAAATGAGGATGTTCTTTGTGTTCTGTTAAGAAGATCCTTTAAGACTTGCTTTGCCAGAATTAAAGTCTTTATGACACAGGTTTTTCAAAGGAAAAATATCCTCTGTTTTGAATCATGGAAAGCATGCGAAAAGCCTGCATAAAAAGGAAACTAAGATGCATAATAAACTATGCATATAGCTTCAAAATCTGTTACAACTTTTCAGACCTTGTTACACTGCATTCCCTTGGAAAACTGAGTAAAAACTAACAGAAACCTTTCTAAAGACCTTTATAAAAATCCGATTGTAATGTCTATCTTTTGATTTGGCTGAATGCAAAAGGGAAGTTTGAGAAATTTGGTTTAGGGCAAACATGCCTAGGAAGTTCCTTTCAAAGCCCGGTACAGAGGCCCCTGGGTTTTCCTATATGGTCGCTCCCCCAGCTCTCTCTTCATCTTGGTGCTCATTGTCATGTATCTCAACTCCACACACAGGGTCCAAACCAATGAACTGCAGTTTTGCCATTGTCCCTGTGGGTTGATGGATCACAGTCCTAGTCTTTTACCTGCCTAATCCTTTCTCACAGAGGGACGCCCCTAATTCTAATTAACCGAGTGTCTTTGGGGCCCTAATCTATGCAAAATCCTTTTCAAAATTTGTATTGATAAAAATGCCAGGAAAGTATGTATGTGCCAAGATCCTACATGGAAAATACAAGAATTTATTCAGACACAGTCCTTGTGAGTATTACTTGACATGTGTGAATCTTGCGCTTTTACTATAGACACTGCAGGTTTGAAAATAAGTTGTAGAAGACCTTCCTGAAAGGGTCTGGTATTGGGTTTAAGAAGATGAAGGCATGTTGTGGCTAAAACCATGATATTTGCTAGGGTGGAGAAGCCAAAGACTAAAAATTCTGCTTGCTGAAAGAGACATTCAGAGGTGGTATAAAAATTATCATTTGAGTAGCCAAAAAATGAGCACAAGGATAGTACCCAAAAGACAGCCTCTCCAGGACAAGGCTTCAGATGTCATAACTTGACATAGTGTGATCAAAGTGGAGATACCAAAACACACACCTGCAGAGCGGGGCATCCTAGCAAGACAGCATTAGAGATCTGAAGACTATAAAACCTTTCAAGAATGCAGTTCACATGAAGCCATACCTGCTGTCTCTCTCCAAATGAGACACGTCAGAAACCCTGCTTTAGGAAAACAAGCGAGGTACCAGAATTTAGTCCTTTTTAAAAATAAGTTTATACTTCCTGGAGTTAGATCTTGACGTGTTTACTCCTAGAATCTTGCCCTACAAGAAGTTCCACATAAAACACTGTTCCTAACAAACAATAGATATAAGAATCTGGCTGGGAATGAAACGTATGAAAGAAACATCTATTTCCTAATGGATTCCATAATTGGTGAAAATAACTTTAACAAAATACAGGTCTCCCCTCCCCCAGCAGTTCTTCCTCTGCGTGCTGAGTATTGTGGGTTTACCAAGGCCCCCTCTGCAAGCTGAATGAGAGCTCTAGCCTCTCGAGAGCCTCCCAAATGAACAAAATGCGCTCTCCTAATTCTTTCTCTGTTAGAATTTGTTTTGCATGGAATTTATTTGCCTGTTTTGCATGAGCTGTTTGGCTGTAATCTCGGCAGCATGCAGCCTTGCCAGATTTCAGAAAGATGAGTAAACTTCTGAATCTGATAGGGACTTCAACAGAATACCAAAAAGGGACTTCTTTGTTCTCTATAAACAGACTATTTACTTTGATCTGGTAAAATGAATTAATGAAAGGAAATTACACCTTCCAATTTAATGTGTGCAGAAGAAAGGAAAGTAGGCTTAATTTTTGTTTGGTTTGGTTTTTTGTTGGTTTTTTTTCCTTCCCTTTTGCAGGCATGGAGTAGGCTAAGGGGCATCCTTTCTAAAGTACAGCGCTCTTAGAAACAGACAGATCTTTTCTCTGGTAAAAAGTCTCCTCATAACACTGTAAGGTCCATGTATATGCAAGCAGTTCAGAGTTATTACAAATCTAAAATAGGAAGCTATTCACTTGATCTTTTGGTTCAATCCTATTAGGACCCCCCTGGAGCTCTAAATGGATACCAGCCTGTCACAGGCCTGTTGCTGTGACGACCCAGTCTTTACAGAACAAGAAAAAGAAATGATAGTGATTGGCAGACCTTCCTTGCCCTAGTATGTAACACAAAAGGAGACAAAATGAAGAGGAAGTCAGACTCTTATTATAGGTTTGATGCTTCTTAACCTTACAGCACCTTACACCTGGTAAGTGTCACCCTGCAACTTAAACCCTCGCAAGACTACTGTTACATTTCAGTATCAGATGTGAGGAGCTAAGTCAGGCATTAATTTATCCGTCCTCTTGTTGTAGTTGATTGATTGAAATGCAAAGAGCATTTCTAGCAAAACTGCATCTATAGAAAGAAGAAATAAATACAACAGAGGGCCAAACCCTGCTCACCATGCCCTCGTAAGTAGGTTTATGGGTGTAAAAGAACTCAGTCAAGCAGGATTTAGCCCACGACGTAAATGAATGAGTGGCTAGCAAAGCAAGGACTGCAAGAGGGAACTGTCTATGGCCCCTATTCACCCTGCATGAGAAAGGAAAGAATTTGATAAATTCTACCATATGGTGCCATACTGTATCTTGTGAGCTATAAATAATAGTCTTTCTGTTTCTGGTTTTCTTTAGCTTTCCTTGGTAGCTGTGACAGATTTTTAGCAATGGTTATAAAAAAGTGCAAAATGCAGTTTCTCCACATTTATTTTGTGACCAGCTAAACAAAAGAGATAAAAGATCAGAAGAAAGAGAATAAAATAGGAAACTTCCCATTAGCTTAACAACATGAAGATCCAGATAAAGTCATTGTGATGTTAGAATATTGTACATTCAATTATTGCTATCAAGAGCCGTCAAAGAAAATGATTGTGTAAGGGTGATAGATATACACCTGAATCCACAATGCCCGAGCTATATCTATACCTTATGCATGTTTTTCCCAAGCTTAATTATAAATTTTGTTACTATCACATAATAATCTTGAAAAAATCCCAAGAGCCAAATAGCTTTCTCATAGCGCCACAGAGAAAGTTAATGTAAAACTTCTCTATTTTCTTTCCTTTCTGGGTTCTCTTAAAAGCAGCAAAGTTTTTACTCATAAACTTTCAAATGGCATTTCTGATATTTGTAGTACAATCTTGTATTTAAAAGTGTCGCTAAACAAATATTTGCTTGAGTAGTCAGATGAAATCCAATAAACCATGATCCTTAATGATGGTATAAAATTTTGCTGCATTAGCACGCTCGAAAAATGACATTCTCTAAAGATAATAAGGGAAAGTTAAATTAGCAAGAACAGAAAATCAGGCTGTATTCTGAAATGGCTTTTTAATACTCTAAGTCACAGTTCAAAACATTAATTTTCTTGAATAAGCAAAGCTGAACTTTTAAAGGTTTGTAGAAAACACTTGCACTTAAAATAAGATTCAAGACAATAGCACAGATTCTTTGCTGATATAACCCAATGTAGAGCCATTGACTTCAGCGAAGTTATACTTATTTAAAGCTTTTATATATGAAATTTAGAATAATACGGATAATGTTCTGGATATTTACATTTACAGGTCTCCACCATTATTCCTCCCTAACCACTCACTTCCAAAATGACAACCACCTCCAAACCAAAATGCAAAATAAATATGTAGGGATAAAAAAAATCTATCCAACATTTCTCAGAATTTTAAAAAACAAGGAAGTTAGCACAAATTTAATATTATGTTTTCTTTTAATTTTTACACATCTTTATTTCCAACATACATTAAAAAAGATTGTTTAACAACATATTGAATGGAGATATGCTTATTGCAACATATATACATATTGCCTGATGAAGTCTGCATTCATAAAATCAATGTAAGCTTTTGTACCTGGAACAAATACAAAACCTACATGAAATAATATTTGTTAGCTGGGAGAGGAAAAAAGTTAAAGGTGTTAAAAATAAATTCTAAAAAGATTATATTTCATTTTGTTCCAGAGAAAGTATACTGAAATATACTGCTTTTTCTATACTGGCAGTCTAATATATCCCAAAATAGGCATTGCTAATCATTGCCAATTGAGAAACAGAAATGAAAGATTCTTTTACAGACTCTTGTTCTTCTTTAAAAAACAAAACAAGCTTCTGTAATATGAAGAACAATAAACTGAGGCTATTTTTTATTTTCTGCATAAGCTGAGCTCATGCCCATATAATTTTTTTTCTTACAGGGTAAAACAAGTTTCCGTACGGCAGCTTTGTAATCATACACTGAGATTTTAAAAATGAAATAAAAACTTCACTTTACTTGAAACTAATGTGTTTATTTTGTTAATGTTTCAGTAATTCAGCAATCAAACCATGTTTTGTCACAAAGACAAATTAGTTGTTTTGTTAAATTGCCACTAAAGGCCATATAATATATTAACAAACCACTTATTACAAAAGTACAGTATTTCAAGTAAGGAGAAAGGGAAAACATTTAGCAGCTCCTCTTTTGAGTAAGATAACTGAAAACACATTTTCATGACATAGATTTTAATTTGTTTTTAATTAATACACATGGAAACATGGTTTATGCAAATCTTTTTTTTATTTTCCTCAATTTATTTTTAATATTATTTTATGGAAAAGTTTTAAAAATAAAGAAGAAAGCAATTGTACAAAACGGAAAAGCCAAGCACAAAGAATCTGAAAATCTGATCACATTTTTGTCTGCATTCTGCACAGCAAGATTCGTTTGTCCTATAAATATAATACTTTAGAAGTCATTTGGTAACACCTTTATTTTATTACCATTATTGCAGCATGGTAACAGCAGTTAGCATTATAAAGTTCCCCTGCATTTTCTTCCTTTTATTCTTCCTTTCACACAGTTAATATTATCAGTCTTGAATACATACCAAAACACCAGAGTTATAGAAGCATGCTGGGGAGGCTTAAACCTCTAGTATTTTTCCTGGGTAGTGCAAGTTGGAGAGTCGTCCCTGGCAAAATGCAATTTGTCTCCTGGCTGTGGGATGAGCAGGGACTTTGCACCACCTCCTGGCGTACTGAGGAACAGCCAGAGATCAGGACCCTCCCTGACAGATCCCTTTTCTCTTGCCTTTTTCCCTTTTTTCCCCACTTTTACCCTTTTTTAAAAAAACCCTTTTTTTTTGTTTTACCTTTCTCTCTTTTTTTTACATCTGTTTAAAAAAGAGGGCTCAAAGCCCTGATCCTGCCCTGATGACCCCTAAAACACACGGATAGAGCAAAGGGTCTTTGCATCCATCCTCCTGCTGCCCCTCTGGAAGAATACTTCTGCAGATAAAGCCAACAGGATACACATTGCTGTTTTGACACAGAACCCGGTCTGGAAAGCATGGAGATCCTGGAGGGATGGAAACTCCCTGAAGTGCACTGAGTGGCATGCTCTGGGTGCTGGGTGGCATTGCCACCAGGTGTCAATTCTAGGCAGGACTGTTCGAGTGGGGTCTTTGCCACAGCCCTGTCCTCTCAGCCATAGCTGCTCACAAGCTTTCATCATTCTGAGCTGAAAGATTCTAGATGAGCTCCTGATGGTCTGAGCTGAGGGGTGCAAAAATGAACAGAAATATTCCTGGGAATATGCAGTGGGCTTTGAGTCAGGCCCAGAGATAAACTCCCGTCAGCAGACCTTTCCTGAGATGAACTAGTCCTGCCTCCTCTTATGCTTGTTGAAAAACATCCTAGGTAGGTCTGGGGGGTTTCTGCCCCAGAAAATGAATTAAACAGAACAAAAGATCAAAATACAAAATCCCAGAGCTCCTGAACTCAGTCCTTGTCCCTGGCACTGGCAGAGCCACTCTGTGATGGGAATTTGGCCCCATAAGTCTAGTAACAGTCTAGAGCAAAACAAAAGAGCTACTAAAGGGGTTTCATCATCTGTTTGGCTTCGCATTCCCAGCTTTAAAACAAAACAAGACACTACTACTATAATACCAGAAAAATAAATGCTTTTCTTTCTTATGTTCATAAAACACTCATTACCCATAATTAATCATAATGACACGCTGTATTCAGGCCTCTAGCTAGGTTCTGGCTGGAAGTGTAAAGAATTGGCTTCTCAGAGTATCCAGTCCTTTACTCAGTATATTCCTCAGAATGCAAAATTGATTATCCAAAATAGAAATCTCTTGTTTTCCTTTGTTTTTGTTGTGTTAAAACACCTATTAGTTAGTTGTTAACTCTCTGCATTTTCCACTTCCCTTAAACTTTTGGCTATTTAACTCCATTGAAGTAAATAGGTTTACACTACAGTGAAGTCAATCTATCAGCTACAAATTCATTCAAAGATTGGCCAAAGATTGACCAAAACTTGACCTAATCCCCACTAAAGACTTTGGGCCGCTCCTGAGATCATTAATAAATTATGTATGTCTTAATACCATCTGCTCACAACAGACCCCAGGATACAATATATAATATTGATTGCAATGCAATCTCTCCTTTTCAAAACAAAATTGTTATTATTTATAAATACGATTCTGAAATTTAAAGTAAAAAAAACCCACAACACCATAAACACTTTAATAATTAATTTCCAAGGCATATAAACTAATACAAACATATTTGATTCTAAAAATAAGAGTGAAAGGAAAATCAAATGTTAGTATATATACATCACTTCAGCCAACTATGGCATTTAAATGAACAGTATCATTCTCCTGGAGATATTTTGTTCACCCTCACATCACTTACACTGAACTCTGGTAAGAGGATATTGGTGCTTGATCCAAGGTCTATTTAGACAGCAGTTTTCCACTTATTTCAGTCTCCAGGTAAAATTGGATCAAGCCCCAGGAGACACCATGCCTGTTGGCTTCCTCTATTCCATGTGTTATATCAGGTCAGTTACAGAAAAACACCCACTGGCTTTTGGAATAATTTCTACTTCCTTCAAATTGCCTCCACACAAAGCATAGATACCTGTACAAACTTGCTTATGCCAGCAGCTCCCTTCCCCTTGTCCTCTGAGGACGGATAGTCAGTCTGGCCAAGACAAGTTTTAAACGTCTGGTAAGAACTGATCAGACAATAACTACTCACAGGCTTAAGACAAGCATTTTGCTTTCTTTTTTTGACTAATCTGACCATGAGGTGTGTTTGGTGTTGCAGATGTAATCACTATTGACTGCTCCTCAACAGGGCGTGCACACAACACAAGTAAGACACCTCCTTCTCACATGCTTCAGAAAGTGAGTTTGTTCAGACAAATGTGGCAAATCTACAAAAACCTTCCCAAGTATGAGTGGACACGATCATTTCCTCATAGAGATGGTCCTCAGAGTTTAGTAACTATAATTTTTGATGAATGTGCAAAGACTGTGTAAAGGATTATGGATTTGCTATAGAAATCTAAAGCAGACTTAGAAAGAAAAACTCCAAAGACAGTCGCTCCATAAAATTCTGTGGGCCAGACTGTGCTCTCTTTCTGCTTAGTGCTTAGTGCAGTGATAAGGCTGTCAGTTATGGCTCCCTAACACATCCCCATGGGCTGCTCTAGCTTTCACCAGATGGCAGTGGTGCCTCAGGGACTATCCATCAGATGAGGTTAACAGCAGGCTCTCCTCCCCTCTCCTGACATGCCTACCAAATGGGAGACTTGAGGGAGGAAAGCATTGCACCTTCTTTATCTTGCTCAAGACTCACTGTTTTCCTATGGTATTCACAGCAGAGCGTTATAGGGAATCTCTAAATCCATAGGATGACTTGAACAATAAAGAGAATAACTCTAAAAATTGAGGGGTGCTGGCAGTTTCTGTAGTTACCTCTACAGACTTCTGTGAAATTCCATAGGTCCCTTCTGTTACTAAACTCAAAAGGATGCTTTCTATGAACACAAGGACAAAGAACACATGGAATCCAGAGCTTATGGGTTTGGTTTTGTCACAAGCCTTGTATTTGGGCTAAGTCATCTAACCCTTCCACTTTTCAGGCTGCATGGTGAACACAGTAATTCTCTTTTAAATATTGTATGGTGGGGTTTAATTCAGTTGTCATCTGCAAGGTACTGAGGCTGATGAATATCATGGAAATATCTATCTGTGTGTTTGTACAAAGTGAACATTCTTGGAGTATAGGCAATATTTATATTCATGATTGTGGAAACAGACTGGAGTTTCCATCCACTTCTACTCCCAGCCCTTCTGTACCCTCCATCACACTCCACACTCATTCATAAACTCATATTTATGTTGGTTACAGTGAATAGCCTATAATTTCTCCTATATAGCAAAGCAATTTTCCCAGTTCCATTCTCACTTTCTTCCACTAGCTAGAGTTTGGGACAGGTGTGACTGAGAGGTTTCCAACAGTAAATCCTACCCGTAAGTAGTAGATACAGATTTTTCACTGCAACACCCTTTACATAATGAGCTAAAGAGGATGTCAGGACAACATGTGGGGAAACCTTAGCAAGAAACTGCCAGTCAGCGTATGAATTCACTCACAAGTGAGAGTTCAGCAGAAGGTGCAGACCAACTCAGTTGTCACAGAGAAGAATGGCTTCAGAAACCGTACCTCAGCAGGCATGCAAGTGGACACAAGCCATTTTATTCAGAAGGCTGCCTCTTACCCTCCAGTGGACCAAGAAACTAAGCAGATGTTATTGGAACTGTTGATCTGGTCAAGGAATATTGATCTATATGTGCATATACTGAGAGAGAGATAACACGTGCATATAGTGGTACACACATATATTTTCGGTGCACCCAGCACCACCCGTGATCTGCCACAAGTCTCTTGTTTGTACTACAGCTCTGGTAAAAGCTGAAGGTTTTCTGTGTCCATCCTTAGATAAAACAATTGCACTGTTAAGTTCCCAGTGGCACTTCTTGCTTCTCTAAGTGGCAGAAGGTGGGCAGAGAATTGCCTGTAGTATATGGGCTGAGATCTGGTACCACCTTAACCCTCCAGAGGTGTGAGAAACATTTATTCTCTTCTGCAATGTGAAATATGTTATGAGGCACAGCAGAAGTCTTGTCTGTTACAAAGAAACACAAAGCAAAACGAAAGGGCAGGCCAGTACAGGTTCTGTTTATATTCTGAATTTATATTCTTGCAATGTTGAATTTTGAGCCACAGCTTCATCCCCACCTCACCACAATCCCGCAGCTGTGCAGACCTACATGCCATACTGCACGAGCAAGGAAGAGACATATTTTTAATAAGTTGTTCTGACATTTCTACACTATGGCATTTGTATTTATTACAGCAGACCATCACAGTGCACATTGCAAATCAATAAAGTGAATGTGAAGCCGTTCGTAGCACTCAAAGCCTTGTCCGTTACTGTAATATCCAGTTGTTTACAGTGCAGTAATGAGGCACTTGTAGATCTCACTCAAATATGGCTTTCATTCTCCAGCATGATCAAATGCCAACATGCCGTACAATGGTTCCTTTGTGGATCAGGGATATCCTGATTTAGCCTTGGATAACACTACAGAAGTCAACAGGGTTGTAGTTCACTCACATCATCAGGTAAAGAAAAATTAAGCCAAAACCTCAGACCCAAGCAGTTTCCAGAATTAGGGAACTTTTGGCTCCAATCCCTTTCTATCAGCAAGAAGAATTTAAAGAGGAGAGAGGGAACACAAGGAGAAAAGGGGGTGTGGAGACAGGATAAATATGCCATCTCAGATGTGCGTTGGCAGCTTCCATAAGAGAAGTCTTGAGCACAGCTCAAAAACCTATTTCACAGCTTCTTTGCCTGAAACAAAGCCTGAGCAAATGTCTGTGTTTCATTTCCTAGCATTCCAGACTGATTCTGCACAGGACAGACTGCAGAGACACTTGCTGATTCTCTTTGCCATGTCCCTTTATCCCTTCACATATCCTGGACGTGGGCAGTTGAGTGGTCATTTAACAAATATTGTGGGAAGTTGTGTTCCATCTCTGTGGAAAAAGGTAAATATTCAATTAAGAAAGTTTTAAAATTATTAGTATTCCTTGTTTTCACATCAGAAGCATTATCCCTCTGGTAAAGGGCTTGCTGACTACAAGTGGAGTAATTCCATACCAGGTTTCCAGGAAGTCAAGACAAAGGGTCTGTAAACAGGTATGAGGTTTGAACAGCTACAGGTTTGGGGGCAATCTGGTGTTACACTGGGAAACACAAAACCCAAAAATCTGGTTTGCTTGCAGATCAGAGACATGCCAATGTGATGCTATGAACAGCACAGGGTTACTTAAAATAGGGTTTTGTCATTTTCTCAAGCACCTTCAATGACCACATTAAAGGTGAAAACTGAAACTTGCAGTGGGAAAAAGGAATAGATGGAAGATGGGTATTCAAAATTCTCTCAATTTGTCCCTAAATGCTCATTTCCTTCTTGCAGTTACTAAATTCTTCTACATTTTCCACCTAAATTTTCTCTTTTCAAATCTCACCTTTGTTCCTCTTTCTTTCAGTCTTTTTCCTCTCTTTTTGGTCTCTCTTTTCCTGCCAAGGATTTCCCTCTTCACAGCTCCCGTTCCTCATTTCTGTCACACCCAGCTCCTCCAGTGGCCCTTCCCTGATGGACATCACTCTGCTCCCAACCCTTCATTATCTCCCTACAGCAGCAGGCTTTATGGTACTGCTCTTCCTAACCCCAAACCAAACTACCTGTTTTGCAGCATCCCAGCCCTGGTGCAGAGCCAATTCCTAATAAACAGCCCAAGCAGGCTACACCAGTGGCTGCTCACAGATGGGGTAATGAAGCCAGATTGATCTACCCAAGCACAGAATGGGAATGGCTCTGCCTAGATGAGGGCTGCAAGAAGTTTCCCATGATGTCTGAGAAGGTGCAGTAACATGGTAGAAGAGCACATCTGTAAACTATTACAAGTGTCTCTGTAGGAAAAGCTAGAAGCTTAAGGAAACTGGACAGAGAAGCACTTTTGCTGGGATGGTTATGGTTTCAATTGTATTATTTTGTTGTGATACAGCAGTCAGTTTTTCACCAGGATATGGCTTTCATGTGCAGTAGACATACATCCATAACAGTACATCATTTGACTTTTTAACTATGCAGATTGATTTTGTGAATCCAACCTAAACTACAAAAAAACCCCACATAATTTTTAGTTTTTCTTTTGAAATCAAAAAGTCTATATTTGCTGATTTGTGCATGCTCAGATTTAATGTGCTCCTGTAGACCATCTGCACAGCACTCAAGCAACAGAGCAGGTATATCCTGTGTGCATCAGAGTAACTGCACACGCATCACTTGTCTGTCCAAGATTTCCAGCAGACTGGTCAAAAGAGCAGCAAGTTCCTCAAGCCCTGTAAACCATAGGGCAGAAAGCAGATATGGCCTGGCAGCCTGAGCTTCACTCAGCTTCACCGAGCTGCTATAAAGCATAAAGATAGCGATAGCCTTCATTCTCAGCTCCTCCAGATGGTCTATGACAATTGAAGCTACGACTGGTATAAAACTTGGTTCAGAACATGCAAAACCATCCCTGGAGTAGAAAGGTTGACGGACACATTTAGTGAGCAGCACTTATATGAAATTAAACACAGCAGTCTGTGCAGCAGCTTAAGCTGTAGAGTATTGTGATCATTGCTATCATGCAGAGTAGAGAGGGTGAAGATGAGACTCATCTGACCACCAACCCACTAAGCAGGTATCTACAGCAGCAAGGCTAGAGCTTCCATGACTTCAACCAATGAATGACATGACCATCCCCATGTCAGCTCCTTGTCCAAAACCAAAGTATTTCTCAGAAGTCAATAGCTAGGCAGAGCCAACTTTCCAGTTGTTACAGGATACTTAGACAGAATTGCTGCTCCATATGAAATTACTCACTGTGTTTGCTCTAATTCCTTTTTGGCTTTATTTGTTAATTTGCATTTTGTACTAAATAATTTATTTTAGCCAGTTTAAAAAGATGTGGGCTTGGAATGCTCCACATTTTTTTAGACATACACAATCTATAAAATTTACATTTTAGTCAGTAGCTCCTAATGAACTGCTTGAAATTGGTTTCTGAGGTGAAACTTCTTTCAGCCACTGCAAAAACTGGGTTCTGCATGTGAGGGCTTGGTGTATCGGATGGGAAGCAGCAAGTCCTGCAGCTAAGGGGTTCCCCGTGTTGCATCTGCCCTGACTTAGTACAGTCATGTCAGAAGGAGAATTACTGCCTTAGAGCCGTGCTACTCTGCTTTGCAAATCCACGCTTCTCCAGTGTGTACAAATAACAAACTCCCTCGCTACCGCTCCAAAAATATTTAACAGCAGTGGCTCCAGGGATAATTCATATTACTGAAATGTAATTAGTCCTACAAGAAGTGTAGGAACATTTACTAGTCTATTATATTAGCATAAAGAATAATTATACTGCATAGTGGGTTTTTTTTCACACAGCTGTAGAAGTATCTGTTTTGCACTGTCAGCACGTGGAAAGGCAGAGAGATTTGGTAAGCCCGAAGACAAGTGTTTATTTGACTCATGGGAAGAAGGAAATATCCAAGGTTTATAAGTATCCTGGAACAGGGACAAATGTGCTGCAGCAATTTAACAAAGTGATTATTCTAATCCTTATAAATATGCACCACGTGTATCTTTTATAACTGTTGTGTTTTGCAGTATTTAGGCAATAGTCAGTATTGAAGGCTTTGTCAGCTATGCTTCAATGGTTTCATAGAAGCACCTTCCGTTTAAAGAAAGAGGATTTCATAGTAATGGGCAAAATTGTGAGTGCTGTCAATGGCTACATTTCATTTCATTGATTTACACTGTGTAGGATGATTGCCTGATCTGAATCACATATGCTGGAGACATGTTGCATTCAGTGCAAAACAACTGGATTTCACAAAAGAAATGAACTAGCAAAATCCGCTAATTCTCAGTGCAGTGGCTCTGTCTGTGGAACGCTCACAGGGTTACGCTGACATGCTCTCAACAGTGCAGCAGTGAGGGGAAGCTAGCAAACTGAGAGTCTTCAAATGATGTCTTAAAGCTGTCTGGGGCCAAAATCACAGAATCACAGAATCCTAGGGGTTGGAAGGGACCTCAAAAGATCATCTAGTCCAACCCCCCTGCCAGAGCTGGGTCAAAAATACGACTACTCACTTAGCAGGTCTCCAATTTTAGTGCAGAACGTTGTTGACAAGAGGCTGTGGGCTGGGACGACCTCTAGCTACAGCTAAGCAGAGGGCACTTCAAGACAAAACTTACAGGTTGGGGCAGTTGGCACTGTTTGCAAAACACTACCAAAACCAAAATGTTTATGTTTGCTGGGGTTTGTTCGTGCCCTGGTTGAATTGTCTGTAAGAGAGGAGGTAGCACTGGATGGGTTATAACCTGAACTATGCACTGAAATGGTTCATGCAGCAAGGTGGAGTGCTGTTTTACACACAGTGCTGGTGGGATTATGAGCAGCCTGTGTCTGGCACTGTAGGACTGGTGGTAGCCCTGCATCTTGGCATATCAACTTTTTGTTTTTCCTCCCCTCTGGAAAATCTCTGTGTAATAGGTGTTAAAAAGGTCAATGCCTTTTGGGGGATTTAATAGTTTATGGTTGAATGTAATAGGTTACTCTTGTCACATAGCCTACTTGGACTTTGCTATGGTCTTCACAATCAGTGATGAAAGGTAACACCCTGGCAAACACAGACTCCACCCAAGCTGTGCTAGCAGCAGTAAATCAGATGGTAGAGATTTGGTTTGCCTGGCAATTCATAGCAGAGGTCAGATGGAGAGACTGCATTTTTGCTCCTGACCAATATATTTCTCATTAGTCCCCAAAAGTTACACTTCTATTCCTGTATAATAGTAGATGAAATAAGGGCATAGCCTGGATACTCCAAGCAAGATGTAATTTTTATTTTCTCTCTCTCGAACAGGAATCCAGTCTTTGAACTCCCGTGGAATAAACACACCCTTCTTTCTTCAAAGTAGAACATTAGGGCAAGCAGAGAGTAAAGTTTTTTGATCACTTGTAATAGCTTAAAATTTCAGCTCAGAGATGGGCTGGTTATTTGAAGTGTGCAATGCACAACAAACTTTCCACAGATCTAAAGCATCATAACAGTGGGACACGAGATACTTTTAGCACAACTCAGATTTTTAATATATGAGAAACTTGAAAAAATTGGCCTGTATTTAAAATGTAGGCTATAAGCCTAAGCACACAAGAGGTTATCTCAGAGCACAGAAGAACAGGACAAAGGAGCCTGGAGCAAGGTCAGAGGAAGGTAAAACCTCCATGCAGTGCGGCAGAGGACCGTGCTGCGTTTGAGTCCCAGAGGCAATGCAGATGCACCAGTGCACATGTTAATAAGCTTCATCTCAATAAAAACTATTAGCATGGGCACAGCCTCCTGCTGCACCAATTATTCCACTTTGAGCTCTAGTTTAGTTTCTTAAAGGTGCTCCATTGCAAAAACCAACCATGCTTGCTGCTCCTGTTCCCCACACAGCTACTTTGCTAGCAAAGAAATATCTGGTGTGTAAAAAAATGGGCATGGCTTAGTTGTGGCTTGGCTTTGCTTCCAGTGCTTGTTTTGAGGATCTCAGAGCTGTAACAGTGTGGACTATATCTGAGGAGCTACTCAGGGCATTTTTGCCTTGACACGTTGAGGTGTTGGAGGGTACAGATCGGGAACACCAGCAAGGGCCCAAGTGGTAGAGCCACTTCTTCCAAAAGATGCTGTGAATACATCCCATCTCTGCTGCCATCCATTTCATCCTCTCATATCCTGAGAAGGTTTTTTGTCTCTCAGAAAAGAAGACAAGCCTTTTACACCCTGGGAAGGCACACTGTGGGATTAGGATCAGGGTATAGACTGAAGCATAAAAAAGTAGGCACAACTGTTTGTGTTCTGAGATACTGCTGAAGCATAAGGAGTTTCCTACTAGATGTGAGCTCAGCTGAAGCACAGTATTAACACCACTAACCAAAACAGGCTCAGCCCATGGAGAATTCAGCAAGAGACACTGTTAAATATAGGGCATGGAGGATCACGTGTTGCACTTTTCCTGGAAAGGACTAGACATCACAGCTGTAAGCCAAGACCCCAGTGCACCAAGAACAAAGCTCTCAACCCTTTTCCTGACCACAGGTACAGGTGCACAAGTATTCACAAACCAGGCATGCTCTGCATGTGCTTGGACTGGCTGGCAGTGTGAGCATCACACCCATCAGCACAAGGCAGTACAACATTATCTCATGCTACGAATCATTATCCCTGTTGATCGGTGGCTTCTTCAGCTGGTGATCTCTCCCTGGTGAAGTATTCTGCCTGATGAGTTTTAGCTCTGTTGAGCCTTTTGACTTTGGCCATCCTTGAAAGAAAAGCTAGGTTAGCTTTCTGCTTTTAATTTATTATTCTGTTAACTGCCCAGGACCCTGTGTGGACTATGTGACAAGAAGATGATCTAGAATGTTTAGCGACTGGGTGCCAGTTCCTACTATCTGCCATCCACTTTCTTATGTCCTGGGGCAAGTCACTTTGGATCCCATCATCTGAAGTATTCAGACATTTCATGAGCTTTCTTGCCTCAGTTTCCCTTCTGTACCTCTTGCCTACCTCAAGCAACTTGTAAGAATAAATATACCAAGGAATATGAGAACAGATATGGGATGATGCAAATTAACAAATGTGTCTGAGCTTTTCTTGGTTGAGAAGCACATGTGCCGTAAGTACCTGTGGGCACTGGGTGTGCAGAGCCCAGCTGGACCTGGGGGGGCCACGCAGACCCCATGTGTACTGGCAACGTGCATGGGGGAGATGGTGCCACGATACAGGAGATTTACACCTTGGCTGGCTCCACAGTAATGTCCTTGTGCACACAAGACCTCACTGTACCTGCAGTGTTCCCTGCAGGGATGTGCTATTAATTCACATCCCAGCCCTGTGTGCAATAATTTTTCCACGGAGACAAGCCACAGGACAGATCTGAGAGTGGGAATGTAAGGCAGAGTAAAAATTAAGGCCAGCTGGAGCAACATCATGGGGGCAAAGGAGGATTGTGTACCCCTTCTCCACTCTCACGTGCAGGACTAGCCAGGGCTCCTGCAGTCCCTTCAGCGCTCTCTCCTTGTACCTGAATATGTCAAGGAATCAAATCTCATGAGAGAAACTTTCAGGGATCAGTGTAGACAACATGGAAAAGGATGAAAGGATTTGTTTTCTCCTGGCTTCTGAAAATTGCTCCAGAATTGAGCGGTTGACTGCGGTTTGTGCCCATGGGCTTGCACAGCAGCACAAGGTCGGAGGGAGAGAAAGTGAAGGTGTGTAAGGAGGAGACACGGAGTAAAAGCAAGCTGAAATAAATGTGTATTAGGCAAAAAGAGAAAGTGGACATGCTTGTTGTGAGTGAGCGTGCGGCTGTGGAAAGGGACATGTGCAAGACAGAGAGAGAAAGCAGATGAGGGACCTGCCAGCAGCAAGCGTGAAGATGAACACCCAGTAGTGACAATGATGTTCAGGCCAATCAATGATGCTTGATGCATGGGGGACAGGATAGATGTCATTATTCTACAAAACTGTATACAAGCAAAAGCAAAGCCATCTTTTTTAAATGAAAATGAAAGAGAAATGACAGGGGAAAAGCAAAATATTTGTGAAATGATTTAAACAAAGAGAAGTAAATCCAAAGAATATGTTTTTTTCCCAACCAATATGATGTACTGTATAGTTTACAAGAGAAGAAAGAAAAAAATCAATCCCTGGCAATATCTGATTCTCCTCTGTGTAATAAACTGCTCTGCAATTATATGAACAAGGTGGTGGTGGTGACGAGAGGTAGGGGATTTTTGTGTCTCCAAATGTGCCGGGTTTGTATCATCCTGTCACCAGTTGTTCAATATTGTGATACAGGACAATCTCCAGTGTTTTTCCCAGTAGGTCAGTGAACTTATTTTCTTACCAAGCCTTAAGGCAGGTGCAGACACGAGGAAGGCATTTGCCTTTGTTTTTCTCCTTCAGCCCAGCCCAGCAGCTCCTTAGTATGCCGGGCCAGTGATTCAGCCACGCAAGTTTCCTCCTCCCAGTATATTCTTTACAAGGATTGCAGTGAAAAGCACAGCGGGGAGAAGTTTCATCTCCCCCCTGTAAATGCGAATGAGAGAAATGTCTAATGCCTGTTATAAAAGGTGGCATTTTAATTACCGCCCCGCAGCACGGCCGGCACACGCACGCGGCTGCGTGCACGCGCACACATAAACACACACATGCACACACGCTCCCCCCTCCCCAGCACGCAGAAGGTCGTCTTCCTTCTCCAATTCCTTCTTCGCCTTTATGCAACCCGGGGAACACGGGTTGATTGGAAAGGTCTCTTTCCTTGATAACAACAATTCAATGCGCCTTGACATTTTAATAGCCTGCCGTCCTAGTGAACACAATCGAGCTGAGCAGTGAAGCAAAAATCATTAGGTAAGCAAGATAATCTAAACGAAAAATCAGCCTCAACTGGCTTCCCACATCTGGGGCACATCTGGGCAGAGGCTACCCTTTCCCGTCTGCTTCCGAACAGGAATCCTCTCCTGGGAAGAGTGTCAGGGGAAAGAGGGGCGTCCGTGGATTTATTGCCGGGGGAAATCCACCCCCTCTTGCCCCCCCACCCCTCCCACCTGCAAACCCCTTCCCTCCGCTCACCCGTCCCTGTCCCCCCCTTCCACAGGAGTGAGCTGCTGACTTTGCAAGCCATTCGCTTTATGAATATGACCCTCAAAGGGAAGAAGCCCTCTCACAAGCACAGAACTATGTTATCATCGTTATTAAGGAGCTTAAAAAGGAGCTCGGAAGAGGAGACACCGGTGGAATTGCAGCCTGATTGTGATTGATGTGTTCCTATTAGCTCCTCACTGTTATCTCTCTGGATGGCAAGAACAGCCAGTGGCTTGTAACACAACAGATTACCTGAGTTTTCAGCCCTAGACGGATGTTTAAATAAAATATAGTCCCTTTTAGCAAGAAGCTCATTTTCTCTCCGAGGCTCCCAGACTATTTCATGTCAGCTGTGATTCGCTGTGACTCTCCTCAGTAAACATGTCTTATCATTAATAATTCTTTACAAGCACAATTTCATGGAGTCTTTTTGTATGTGTACGTGGGGGAGGAGGGGGTGTGCATGCGCAAACGTTGGTCTCAGCCTCATCTCGATACAGTTTGGGAACCCAAGGTGCTTTTCTTCAGAATTTCACCTGCCTTGCCAAAAATGATTGATTACCCCTAGCAGACTGGGTGTCCGGCTATACCCAACAAATGACTTTGGCCCCTAACAACAGGCCTTGGCCAGATAGAAATCAATATTTCACCATTAAAATCTATCAAAGAAGAGTTAAGGCACCATCTGTCCCTGCCGCCTTTCCATGGTGTGTGAACATTAAATCCGACACTTGTAGTACATGAGTAATCAATATATAGTAGTTCACAGATCATTTGTGGTCCCCTTTTAGCAGTGATGGATGCCTGGAATAGTTGTGATTCATTTTGTCACACCATTAAACAAGATTCTGTCCAGTTCCTTCCTGATTTCATTTAGAGGATCATTCTTCACAGTTCATAAGAGAGAAACGGTTTTACCAATCTGCTTCTATTTCAATAAGTCACTTTATAGAGATTTTGTGTCCTGCAGACTGTAAAAATTCTGGAGAGATAGTACAAACATACCTCTAAAACTATTCACTGCATGACATATGCATAAAGTGTGAAAAACTGAATGTAAATATGTTTACCTCTTTATCTACAAATATTGGTTTTAACCCTCCCCTCGCTAGAGGGGTATTTAGGCAGAACAACATGTAAATACAGCCTTGCCTAGGGCAGATACAGTCAAGTTTGGAAGTGGGCTGTGATTAAAAACATGAATAAAACAACTGCAAACTCAATAAGAGAGCTTTACTGCTGAAATTAAAATGGGAGAGGCCTTGGTAAAATAAACACCTTTCTTAATTGCTTCTGCTAATATTCACCCAGCTTTGTCCAAATTGTTCATTTTATACCGACAATAAATGTATAATTGCTAAACGTGTTCAGGTGATTATAAAAAACAGCCTTCTTTTTTTTTAACTTTTCTTATAATTGCCATTATTATGCTGATTTCTTTCTTTTTGAAGGAGGGGGAGAAGCACATTTTAATGTTCCATAGATTATCAATCTCGTTAACCTGCACTTTCAGTCCCCAAATCATTCAGTCAGATCCCCAGATGGTGTAATTGGGCATCAAGATGGAGCTTCTCAGATTTAAACACTTTAGGAATTGGTCCTGTCTGGACTTCCCATGGCTGCAGTAAGAGATCCAAATACTATAAGTGGCAGAACTGGATGCAGAGATAAAGTCAGAGGGAGCACTGAAGAGCTGTCAGAAGACGTCTTCTAAAACCTGCATTGTATAGCAATTTTCCTAATTAAAGGACATAAATAGTAATGATTCATGCAACTAGCAGTGCTAGCCTGTCCTCTGTGGAGCACTTCATGCAGTAATTTTTAATCAGGTGGATTGTTTATAACCCATACATTTTTAAGGATCTTATTTGGCTGCTAGAGTGCACTGACTCATTAAACACAGTGGTAGAAGGGAAGGCAGAATCCCACCCTCAGCTGGACAAGGTCCCACCAAAGCCTTCCTGGCAGTAGACCAGACCCCGCAGACATTTAATTCAAGCATTCCTTGAGGGAGAACTTACTTGTAGAGAGCAAACCACCTCAAACTAGGGATCACCCTTCTATATGTGCCTGTGTCCCAGGAGCATCCTGTGGCTCGGGGAAGATGGGAAGAAGCAGGAGGAGAAGGGAAGAGCCCTGCCCTCTTCAGTGGGCTCTGTGGAGATCACCGGCAGCAGGAAACGCAGTCAGCTGATGAGTCCCTGCTCACACAAGAAAGGGCACCGGCCCAGTATATTAATGATAAACCAGTACAAATGATTTGTGTTAGTAGGGTAGAATCGCTGGAGCGACTCCATAGTGAAGAATTCCTGGGGTCAGGCCTGGCTTTGTCACAGCCCCTGGGCAGCTGGGATCAGGTACTTCAAACTGCTCCAAATAGGTAAAAAACCCCAGCTCCACATGCAACTGGGCTGACCTTTCAGGAAAACCGCCTGGGAAAGAGCAGGAGAATGATGCCCAGGAACCCAGCTCTGACACAGTGGCTTAGGCTGTAGTTGTAATTTGAATTTCTTCTTTTATATATCCATCATTCAATTAATTCCATAAACAGAGCTGTGCTCCTGGGAGAAAACAAATGTAAAGCATTATTGCTAAAAATGAACTACTTAGAAAAATAGGGTCAGAACTTCAGCACAAATCAAATACCCACCTAGATTTCAGTGAAGACGTGCCGATTTGCACTCATGGAAGCCTCCAACCCTTATGTTCAGGCTTACTGGATTTCAGAGAACAGAGATGGCAAAACAATTACTGACTATATTCCAGAAAAAACACATTGAACCACTGTATGGAAGCAGGTCCTAGCTCCAGCCATACGCCTGACATCCTGGTGCTGGAGCTTGCTCAAGGTACCGTGGCTCTCCTGTTACCACCGAGCAATACAGGGGTTCAATACAGAAGCTAAAGAAAGAAAACAGATTAAAAAAAGAAATCCAGGAAGAAATCTGAGTCATTACCTGTAAAAATATTGCATGGGGAAAAGAAGAATAAATGAAAACATGCATCATCTCTACTTTTCAAATATTATGCTGAGCACCCCCATTTAGCTGAACCTCTAATACACATAAACAGGTACATGTATTGATTATTTTTTTTCACTAATAAACTGCATAGCTGTGATTCCCTTATTATAAATCTTTTCCTAAGCAAAAAAGTGAGCACAGGGAGGGGGAAGGGGTTGTAGGGTAACAAGACTAATCAGGACTTCACCATCAAAGCAAATACATCCAATTAACAGCTATTAAAGAAGAATTTTATGGCACTGTGCACAGTGAAGGCCATTATATCCAGTGGAATTAATCTTAATTATTTGTACCTGTGTACATACATGCACAGGAAAGCAACTCACATTAATCTACATTAAACTTAATACACAGTTGGTGTATTATCTTCTGAGTCAAAATTGACTGCTGGTTTCTGCATATGTATCTGTGATGCTATCTTCAGTAATTATAGTACAGCATTCTAAAGACACAATTTGTTCCATATAGAGCAATTCAGCAGTTAAAATCTCTTCTGTGATTTTTAAAAAGCCAAAAAATAGAACAGTATGGGTAGATATTATCTTCTCAGAAATCTTTCTTAAAAAAAAAAAACAGCCCAGAAGAAGCTGTACAGATTTATTATCCAGCTTAAAAGGAAACCGAACAAATATAAATCTGTGGCTTTCTGAGGCTTAAATAATGGCAATTACTACCCCCCCAAAACATTGCATTTCATGCACTGTGGACAACGTTGTTAGAACCACCCACAATATTTTGGACTGCGGGGACTTTTTCCCAGGTTTTTACAGAAGCTGAGAGTAAATTATGTTGGCTGTTTGTTCACTTGGTTTGCATTATTTGATAGAGCTGGCTGTAGAGGTCTGTGCTGCGGTAACAATAATGAATGGTGTACTTTTTACTTTAAATCCCTGCCTAATGAATATAGACATAGGCAAACAGCTACTTAGGATTCCAAAATATAACTAACCACAAAGCAGAACTCCAGCTGGTCTTTCCTCCTAGTGCATTGTTCAAGGACATTTTCCTTATCAAAAAAATAGCTTCTGAGTCTCAAGAAGCAAAAGAGAAATTGATGTCCATTTTGCCCAGCAAAAGCACTTCTGATGGGGTGGTGATCAAGTACACAGTTGCTTAATAGTCTTATAAATGCTTACACCTAACCGTGGGTTTTATTCAGATCATAATATGCAAAATCCTGACTGTGCAGAAGTCAGTAGGTCCCAGTTTCATGTCATGTCTCAGGTCAGGATCCCTGGAGCAAATGTTACCTAGTTTAGCAAGCACAGGTCAGCACCTCCTCCTGTGCAAGTACTGGATTTTAGTTATGTTTAAATATATGTTAATTAACCTTCAGTAGCTACCAAGATTTTAAAATCCTATGGAGACGCTACAGAAAATATTTCTCTGAGGGTTAATCACAGTTACCAGCAAGTTAAAGTCCTCTCCATGCCAGCATTTGCAGATGTGTCAAAATATGCATCAAAGTACCATTGTGCACTTCAGTTGTTATTAATCAGAATTTTGAGTTAACATTTGGAACTATGAATCTCTGGCAGTATAACTGGTAGATTCATGAAGGTTTAAAGAAAAATGTCTCATGCAGTCAGGCTATTTTCACTCCTTCAATAATGTTTTGTCTGTTCTTGAATGTTTTAGGAGATGCTATATTTCACTCTATGCTTCTTAAATATTGATGCACGTTTATCAGCTATTAAAGCATTATGGCTGAAGTGATTCCTCCTGCCCAGGCCGCTCCTGGGGCTTGCTGCAAGGAAACCTGCACAGGATACACAGTGCTCCTGAACTGCTGCTCAGTCTGGCATTTTAACATGAAAAGAAATTCTGATGTGAACCTTAGGTTTTGCACTGTCAGAGAATATCAAGAGGGGTGGTGTCACTGCATTTGTTTTAATTCAGATGCTTACTGAAGTCTGAAGTGACTATCCTTTACTCTGCTTTGATAAAAAACCTGAAGCTTTTCCTCCAAGCCCACACCACCTTCCTGTATTTGCACATTAACCATAAATCCAGAGAATGTGTTGCCTTTGGGTTTCTCCATCAGAAAAGGGTGGCAATATAAGCACAACAAACTAGGGATACTCCCAGCCCAGGGACATCTAAGCAGCCAGGAAACTAAATGGAGAAGTATATGTGAAGGTGGGAAGTACAGAAGATTAATGGGGATGAGAGGGGAAACTTCGAAAAAAAATGGGAGAGCCACCTGCCAAAGACCAACGTGCTCAGAATTACCTCAGTGACTCTTTTTTTGAGGATATCAGGAAATAGATTATTCCCCACCATAAAACAGTAAGACCAGAGCTCTGAAGCTCTTCAGAGCAATTCTGCACTGGGGTAAGCTTGCAAGTTAAGATAATGCAGGTGGCGGTGAGCCTTTGAGACAGCAAATGGGCTCCATGAAGGAATGAAGGCTGGAGGCAGATGCAGTATGCATCAGTACAAATACCATCATTAGCTAAATTTCTGAGGTCTGTGAAGTACAACAGAGATGTCTGCTCGTGCAAAAAGTTGTTAGCAAGCCCCAAACCACCAAATAAGTGGGTGGGGATGTAGGAAAGATTTGTATACAAAGCTGTGTCTTTGTGAGTAAAGAAAAAAATAAACCACAAATGGATGTTTCTGAAAATATCTCAATCCTGAAAGATTAGCCTCAGCAGAAGTGTCACTGCAGAAACCATCTGCATCTTGAAGAGGTTGCCTAGCAAGGGGTTTTTTTCCTCATTATTATTTTCTACTTAGATTGCTAAGAAAAGATCTCTCAGGAGAAATAACAGTAGGATCTTAAAAATAGTTCCAAATCTGCCATTAAAAATTCAACACAGATATTGTCTAAGCCATCTGCACTCATGTCATTTGGATGCCATCACGTTAACCATGCTGAGATTCTCCGCTGGGCTTGTTTTTAATTCTAAACACCCACTGAAGGATTTCACTGCATGAGGTGGCCGAAGAGCAGCGCAGTGCTCAGAGAGCAGCTACAGGGGTTTGAAGGTGCTGCAACATCTCGGTGGAGCCAACAGGCTGTGTCCTCCTAATGAAATAAAACAGGACAGGGAATTGCGTGGAAACTAGCAGAGATCCATAGGAGTTACCACACGCACAAGGAGTTGCACTGACACTGGAAGTGACCCAGAGGTGTTACTAGGAGACACCCCAGCAGTAAAAGAGAAAAGGCGGTGCACTGAAACCCAGCGCTTTCTCCTCTATGCTGTGATGGGTGTGTTGTTATACTGTGACCATCACTGTCACATTTTACCCTTTTCTGAAATTAAACTAATAACTTCTGCCATGTACTATTTTTCCTTTCATATTTTCCCCTCTGAAAGCTGGATGTTCCCTGTGCAGATGTGTTCTCTCTCTAGTTTTCCTCTCCTTACTATTTTCCTTTTTCACTGCATCAAAGACCTTCGCTGCTCCCTTCCCCTCCCCTGGACCCACCGCTTCTCACCTCGCAGGATGTGAAGAACCCAAAGAGCTCCATAAAGAGCACCCTCTTCTTGAAAACAGGAATGGCACCAGCTGGCACATTTTGTAGGCTATTGCTGTATTGCACAGTTTGCATATTAGGCATCTTTCTACCATGATTTGTGTGCCTGGACAATGGCAGGCGGCAGGAGCCCCGATGGCAGAAACACCCTCTGAATCCTACAGTGCTGCGTTCAACCAACACTTGGTCGATCCTGAGTCATGGCACTCACACAGAATAGGATGCAAATCTCTTCTGTGGTGCAGATGCTTGTTGATATTTATATTATTTACTGAAGCAAGTGTCATTTGGGTACATTTAGTGAGGATGAAGGAGGAAAGCAGAAACCCATGTCAAATTAGGAATGTCTACATTTGGAGCAAAGTGAGTAAAATGTCGACATTGGTTAAGAATTTTCATAATTTGTCTTATAGGGTAGAATATAAATGGAAGTGGGTAAAACCTCAGCCCTAGTGAAGTCAATGCAAAACTACTGACTCTTTAGGATACTCGGAAAAAGCCATAATTTTTGGTGGGTAGGAAACACTGCAAAGATTTATTATATCCTAAATTCTCCATCACTATAGCCTCTAAGCACTTCTCAAATAATATGGCTCATTGTTTCTCCTGACCTTCCTCTGGGGAGAGCAGAGAATGCACCATGAAATGGTTTCCTTTGCCACCAGCTGTATTTCAGGGTGGAGCTGATGCACATCCTATTTGTTTCTGCGAGAGAGAGGGCAAGACTAAGATGCCTGCGCCTTGTACCTGGAAGGGTAGGTAATTGCACCTTTGATGACCATCAATCCCCAGAGGAGTTCACTTCCCAGGCTCAGGCTGGCCCTGCAAACACTCATCCCTGCAAAGGCAGAGCCAGAAGGCTGCCTGGAAATTAATTCCAGCATGCCCAAGGCATGGGGTGGGCAGCGCTGCCTCTGTCTCAAGCCTTGAGCCAGTCTGTCGCACGCCCCGGTCACAGCCCACCAAGCACTGTCAAGGCTTGGACCTGTTTAATAACATCAGCGAGTGCATAAAATATTTCTGTGGTCTCGCAGAATAATTAAACTTCCATCAGTGCTGCTCCTCTTGCCAGTATAACAATACCAGCTACTGCATGCCAAAACAATAAAATAGCTGTTTCCATGAGCAGCCAAATGTAATTTGAACTCCACAGTTCTTTCTAGTTATTTACAAGTACTGTATTTCACAAACAGACCACCTCCTTTGTAACGTTCTTTAGGAAAGCTGTGTATTATATTGGCATAATAGTCTTCTTCAGGGAGAGCATTTTGTTTTAATAAAATGTGTGCCACCATATTTAATCAATCAGATTGATTGACACCAGCCCTAGCTGCGTCTCCCAGCAGATGCTGCCGCTACCTCATTCTTATTCCAGTTTCATTTCTCAATCAAATCCATGTGTAAAAAACATAATGTGCTGCCAACATAATGTAATAAAACTTCAACTGAAATGCACACCACCACAACTGAAACTGATAAGTCAAAGTATGGGGAAAGTTAACTTTAGCAAAATCATTTCTGACATGAAAATATTAAAGTTTTACAGTTCAGATATGCCTAGACTAACCCTAACATAAATGCAAAAGTTTCAAGTGTGTGAAAAAAACCCTACAGAAAGAAATCTTTCTGAAAGTTACTGAGCTTTCAGCTCACTCCCAGTGTTTTCTGATCTTTGGAGTTTGCTCGTGTCACTCCAGTTGGATTTAAGCGTGGGCTACCCAAGTGAGATGAATTATAACTTTTATGGGAACAGCTCAGGTGCCTGTGTTGAGATGAGCACCAGTTAGTGGTGATGCATGGCTCTATGTCAGAGGCTGAACTAGCAGGTTTGGAAGTTAATGATTCATACAAGCATAGAGGGTACCCTAATTGTTAGATGTCACACACAGGATGGAACTACTTTCAACTCTATTAAAGTTCATTCTAAATAATCTGCACACCTCGTGTTATCCACATGGTACCTACAGCTCACAGAGCAGTTCCCTGGGGAATTTGCCTTCACTGTACTTAGAGGAGCTGGCTTCAGACTATTGAATTTGAGACCCCTCTTGATACAGACAGGTCCCTCAAATTCCTGTGGAGGTTACACTGTAAACACCCATGGTTAACCTTCAACCTGCAGGCAGCCCCCCAAAGCCAGGTGGGAATTCAAGATAAGCACCCAATTGCTTGACAGACTATATACTATGTGCATAATGTTTTCACATGTAATTACTGAAGGAGGTATGAAAAGAGCACCAGACCAGTTTTTTAAGGCCCCACAATAAATGACTTCCCCTTTATTTGCTTTGTACTTCTCCCAGTGATGATATGATAGGAAACACATGCCATGAATTCACGTGCCACCAATTTCCATACTTCTGTTAAAAAGGAGAACAGAGGTTTGAATCTTTTTTCCTCCGCCACTCATTTTCAAATGTAAAGGTTTCATTAAGTGCAGTGCTGCTGAGCAGTGCTTAGGACACCTATGAAGAAACTGGGATTACACAAAGGAGGAGAGATGGGGAAATTTTAGGCTCCAAGGAAATTGCCACACTGAATGTTTTTCAACTGTTTCTTTAGGCAAAATACATGAATGGTAAATATGTAATTACAAATAACATTTGAAGAAATTGCAAGTCTCAGATATTATCAAGCTCTGAGTTTTTATTTCCCTGGAACACAATGAGCCCAGCTGGCAGGTGGGCTGGGGGATGCCCCACCAGCAGCACCAAGGGCTGTGCTGAGCTGTGCCAGTTAGTTGAGAACCCTCCTTTATTTCCATTGGGTTCAGCACATTATACTGCTGAATCAGACAAGTTTAGTCAGAAAGAGTGTGTTTCCAAAGAAGGTTCCTTTAACACAGCCAAATGTCCAGGGGTGCTCCAGCCTCACAACACACCGGTGATCACACATAATCTCCATCAAATGGGGGTGAGGCAGGTGTTGTTCAAGCTGACCTCAAACCCAGAGCTAAGACTGGTGGTGTTTGACCACTTGATGCTTGAGATGGGTTGATGTTTTCCCTTGCCTATCCCGAACTGGTGCTCACCACCAGGGCTGCAGTACCCAAATGCCTCCGGGTGACAGCTGGGTGAAGCCCAGCAGTGCCGGAGCTGCCATCCCACCACTCTCCTCCTCCTCCCATGCCTTCTGAGAGAAGGGCTGGGGCTCCCTGCCCGCTGAACACAGCAAATCCACATAGGCAGCCTGAAATCAATACCCAAAAAGAGCCATGGAAATGATTTAGTGTTTGGGAAAATCCGTTTTGTGGTGCAAAGTCCATGTAAATTAGTAAAACGAAAATTCAGCAACAGTTTAGTTATTGTCTACACATAACGTAGGGGAAGGAAATTTCTAACAGTTGAGGTCTCTTTAAGCTTGTTGCTTCCTGGTCTTTTTATATGCAGGGGTTTTTTAATTATGCTTTTTGTTTTTCCCTCAATATAACTTCTTAGTGCACATAAGAGCAACAGCGCTTCTCCCTTCCATGAACATTTAAGCCCTGAAGCAGAGTGTGCTCCCACTGCACTAATGGTCATGTTTTCTAGTGAAAGGGAGGGGATGCTGTGCAGAGGGAGTGCAGATCTGTGCTCTGCATGCCTGTGGTCAAGGTGAGGAGGACAAATTTTCCCATCTTCCACTGCCTCTCTCTGCCATTCCCCAGCGCTGGGCCATGGGCTGTTGCCTCCTCACCAGAAGCCCAAGCTCTTCCACCCCACGATTTGACTCTGAATGACAGAGAGAAAATAATGAACCGTAGGAGCTGATGATGAGGGCAGAGGAACCGGTGCTGCTGCTCCTCACCCCATGGCCGGCCAGTGCCGTATTTGCTCCAGTAGCCCCAGGCCTTCCCGGCATGGTCCGTTCCCGCTGCCTTCTCTGCACTCCTCCACCACGGGATTTTTGAGTTCAATTGGTTTTGGCCGCCTTCCAAAATTTCCCTCAGGAATGCAACTGGAAGGAGGGAAACAGCAGTTTTTAACACATCGTATTTCAGCCCAAGCGGAATGAAATTTTAGTGGAGGAAAAACCCAGTGGCTGAGCACCTCTGTAGCCTGAGGGCTGTCTGCTCACCGAACAGGCACACCATGATCTGAATGGCAATGTTGGGAAGGGAAAAGCCATAGGACAGTTCTGCGAGGAGACATGTTGCAAAGCCTGGAAAAAATGTTCACTGCACTCCCACACGCTAGAGAAGTCCAAAAAAATGTGGGTGTTAAAGTTTCAGAAAGTTTTGAAAGCTCAGACTAATAGAAACATCCCCAGATTTTGGAAATCTTTCAATTGCCATTCAGCATCCATGGTCTGACTCCACTTCTAATATATTTGTTACTGCATAGACATTAAATGTCATATCCTGTCCTGTTTGTCTTCCACAATGAACTCTCTCCTTCCCACAGTGATGTTTTGCAGTTGAATTGCAGAGCCTTCACCCAGAATCTGGCTGCCTGGTTATTTACAGCCCTCCCCAACATACAAGGCAGGGCGACAGTTGCCAGCTTTGCTGGTGGCTTTTGTGATGAGCAAACTGGATGCTCTGAATTTGGCTGGAAACTTATAATTCATTGCAACAAAAAAATTAACAACATCTGATGTGAACACTTCTTTTAAATATCCCACTGCTTGGCACAGATTTTTCCTACATCTGTGTGAAGAAGTTACTGCACAGCCCGGAACTCTGGAGGAGCTGGAACAACAGCTGTGCTGCAGTCATCATTTTGGAAAAATTCTGGATTTGAGGCAAAATTTACAAAGACTTTGGCAAAGTATGGAGAGGAAGAAACTTCAGGGTATCTGGACCACCTTGCAGGCATCCCACCAAGGAGAAATTCTTCATGCAGAAGTGTTGATGATGAATTAAGTTGATTTTACACAGATTTACACTTTCCCAAGCAACTCAAGAACAGTTGAGCAGTACCATGAGAAGGCAAGGAACAGGAGTTAGACAGGAGTATCCTCATCTCTGACCATGGACAGATATGACTTGTCCGGTCAGCTTATACTAAAGACTGTTTTATACTAAAGGTTTTGTTTTCTCTCATCCAAGGCATCTTTCCTGATGTTTTTCTTGCTTCATCCAGTTTCATCCTTGCTTCATCCAGAGTCTTTCAAAGGGATGATCTCACCTCTGTTATCTCAACACTGGAATAACTTCTCCTGCAGAACACAAGGCAGAAGAATCAAGCCTAATTGAATCCAGGATTTCATTTGCCTTGGACTAACAGCTAAGGAAACTGGTTTAATTTCTTCTGTGAGAAAAGTGAGATAAATGATGTGTACATGTGTCTCAGGTAAAATATTTGATCGCTTACCTTCTTAGTCATCACTGGTCTTTAATCGCTTATTATGTAACGTTACACCCAATACAGATTACATGGNGCAGGAGGAAGGATGCTCTTTTCTGCATGCTTCAGGTACAGCATCATTTATCACCAGGGAGATTCGCCCAGAGGCAGCAGAACGATGCTCAGCTGAAGTCACATCAGGCCAACTGTCTCCTTTGAGGCTCCTGCCCTGATAGTAGCCAAACCCTATGACTTTCCCAGGGCAAAGGCCTCTAAAGCAACACCAAATCAGCCATCCCAAAAAGGTTTATAAGACTTTTTAAACTCTCCGGCTGTAGAGAAGTATGATCTTTTCCAGAATACCTCTGTGACAGAGACCTATTGTACTGGCAGATCAAAGACAGATTAAAAAAGAAAGAAAAAGAATCCCAAAGCCAAACCCTCCAAACAGATTATTTCCTACTGAAGAAAATTCCCAGTTTTTGTGAAACCTAACTACACTTTGGCATAGTTTCCCAAACACAGCGTGCAAAAGTAGTAATATTTTATGTTGTGATTATAGGACATTGCAGGCTGCAGCCATCTGCTAAGAGAGGGACATTCTGCTCCCTGAACATCCTGGCTGTAATTTCCACAATATTTGAGTTTCTGAGAGTTACATGGTATGGATACCCATCAGCACTAACAGCACATAAAACACGGGAGAGCTGACTCAGGGGTGACAGTGGATTTTGGCACCTTGGAATTTTTCCCCTGGCAGTGGAAAATGTTCCAGCATCAACTAAACATGTAAAAGGCTTTCCCTGAAGCACGTGCTGCCCCTATGGCAAACCAAGAGCACGAGGGAGTGTCTCACAGAATAACATTATCTCCCATTCTCAGAGTTACAGTTGGGTTCAATTTTCTATTATTGCAGATCTTTGGGGTGGGATTTTTTTGGAGCGTTCAGCCTTGGCCTAAATCTTCTCCTGTTGGAAACAATGAGCCCCCCGACACCCTCCCCGCACACACACTGCTTTAATGGCAGAAGAGCGCAGCCAGCACGGAGCACTTCGGGAAATCCCTCCCCTCGCGCCCAGCCCTGCACAATGGGTCAAATGTTTCATCCCTGCGTGAAGCCTGAACAAACAGGCATTGCACAAGGAGTCGCCGTGGGGAAGCGAAGCCGCTGTGCCAAGGGCAGGCGCCAATGCTGCGACTGCTCTGCATTAACCGTTACAGCTCATGGACCAGGATCGTTCTTGGGAATGCTGCTGCCCTCCTGGGCATCCCTGCATCCCCCTCACAGGTTGTCTGACTGGTGTCCATGAAGCTCTGTGAGTGGTGGCTGATGGGACAGGGCTGATGTGGTTCATACTTCTGTATCCTCCTACAGCTGGCAAAGATGGTAATTTCTGAATTTGAGGGCTATTTATTGTAAGGTCAGTTTTGGTCCTCTGGTTGCAAATTTTGACGTGAATTAATATTACTGAAAATCAACCCATTTAACTAATTAATAAAAGAATAATGTGGCTACAAATCATTACGCAGGACTTTCAGAAGGAGAAGACGACTTCACTATTGGTTTGAAACAGCTGACAAAACTGTATTTATTGCTCAGAGCCAAACTAAATTTGGAGATAAGACTGGGGTGAAAGGGATATCTATTTCCCACACCAGCCATGCCCAGTAATTTCTTGACAAAACCCATTTGAGAGCCAGCTTGGCTTCACCCAGACATCATGACAATCTGCACTGAAAGACTTGCAGGGTTCACCCGCATTTTTCTCCTTGGGACTCCCAGGCAGGGATTGCAGATGGAAACGTACATTCCTGCAGTCAGTGGGAGCTTCTTCACCTGCTTCACAAGGGCTACCTCGCAGGAGAAGGTGGCGTGGAGGACTAAATATGGGTTCAACAGCCTTGAGTCTATGGTTATAGCACCTCAGCAGAATACTAAGCTCATACTGGATGAACACTTTCATATCATTATTTCTTCCTTATCTGGGATGTTTCTAGTGGGATTCATCACTGTTTTCCCTGAGTCTCAAGGTGTATTTCTGTAGACCAAAAAGAATAAAGGATTTTTTATATTAGGTAAAAATGCACAGTCAATGGACTCTCCCAGTTCACTTTTGTTGAGGATCTGTTCCATCATCTTCAATGCCAAGATAGCTGAGCAATTCCTATCATCCTTCTATCGAGATGGCTACAGAAAAGGCATAAAGAGCTTTCTTCAGGCAGCCCTGTGAATATTGCACTCATTTAAGAGGTAAGTAAAGAAGACATCACCTCTGGATGTGTGTCCTCTGGTATCAATCAATGCACAGCATACACTTTTGATGAGGTTAGATAACAAGCATCACATGGAGAGAGGAATACCACGCACACACAACCTTCTGAATATGTGTCAGCAATAAAATGAGAACTACAAAGGCAAGCAGTAGCTGCCCACTGTAGGATCTCTCATCCAGTTCAAGTTCAGCTGTGCAATACAAGTCTAAATCTCTGCAGTTTGTTAAAAAAAACACAACTAAAACAACAACAAAACCCCCCATATACTGCTCTAAAAGATTAGCAGAAGGATATATCTTTGTTCTCAGGGCCCTTTTTAGTTTTGAAAGAAGGAGTTTCTTATATCAAAAATAGAGAATTCTTTCATGTTACTGTCAGCTCCGAGGCTCACCTAAAATTGCATTATTACCACTGACAGAAAGACAGGTGTTAACAGCTGGAGAGAAAACAAATGTAGAGTGCTGTGGCAAAATTTGAGGAGAAACAGATGTGTGAGCAACTTTGTCTTTGATATTTATTTTAATAGTGCTTCTCAAATGTGTTTAATATTTATGCGGCTATAGGCTCAGCTTTCACTGGCAGACCAGAGCCAGAACAGTGCATTATTCACCTCTGCCACCACTTCTTCTTTTCTTTTCCTCCCTTCTAACCGTCAGAAAAGAGCATCCATAAATCTCTCAGGAAATGCCAGTTTATTCCTCCTCCCCTCCCCCAGTATAAAATGGATAGAGTTTTTTAGCAGTGGGAGTTCAGTGTGATTAGTATGCTAATATGGGAGAGAGAAAAGGAAATGGAGATGAGAGATATGGTCCTTTAGCGAAGAAAAGCAGGAACAACTGAAAGGAGGATCTCTGCTAATCAATTAACCTACAATGGACCTAATGCCAGAAGAAGCTATTGTGCATAAAGGGACAGAATTCTCAGTGCCAGATGGCACTTGGGCTCACGGTATTACGGGGTTGCTGCTCGAGAGCTTGTTTACCTCCCGTACAGGGATAAGCAATAAAGCAATAAAATTGCTTATTTATTTTAAAGAGAGAAGTTGAAATGCTTATTTACCAAATCAATCAAGGTTTACTAAGGCAGAACAGCCACAATCCTCACGGCCCTAAAATGCTGGATACTTCACTGATTTCAAATAGCAATTATCTACTGCAGTTTCTTGAACCCGCTCTGACTGCAAAGAGACATTTAATTTGCAAATTTTGATGAAAATTGTCATTTTTTTAATTGCCTATTTCACCAATTTGAATTTTAAAACAAACTATTAACTAGAAGCTCATTTTTACTTGCCTTGGGCAAGCCCAGAAAATATTTGTCAAGACCCGAGCCTGTCTGCTTAGCATTTGAGTTGAGAAATGCACAAGTGCCTTCAAGTCAACATGAGCTGTGACAGAAGCAAGACTATTATTTAACAGTAGCTGAAAATGTCAAAAACAAACGGCATCTGGCATTTTGACAAGACGGTGTTGAAAAGAAAACACTTCTTTTTTTTTCCCAACACTTGCTTAACTGTAAAGCAAAACTGTATCAATTATCACTTGACTCCAAGTACGGTTTTGGCAGGTCCCTTTGAACTGGTGGGGATGGAGGAGAGCAGGAGGGTCTCCATCTTCTTCTCACAGCCGTCTTCGAGGTCCAACCACAGGCCAGGCTCTTGGCGTTGCTCTGCATGCTTCAAACAAACCCACGCTCTGCTCCCAGGAATGGAGACGGCATCATCTAACAACTCATGTCAGGCCTCAGGCACATCAACTCGATGAAGACATCCCGAAAGCTAAGGACATATGTAAATGTTTAGAGGTATATGTTTTAGATGTTAACAGGCTGTCAGAATAATATGCAGGCACTTTTTTTAAAGTAGGTATTGTGCCTGGGCATTAATCAGCCTTTTTTATATTCGAATTCATAACGAAGGGTCAGCAGATTTAATTAAAAATAGTTTTGTGATGAAGAGAAGGCTGATGCTGAAGGAGTGCAGGAAAAATTAATATCTACAATACTTTCTTCCCATGGGAAGATTAAGTTGGAAGTTACCATTTTAATCAACAGTAAGATGTGACAGTGCTTACAATAAACAATATTGTGAACCATCTCAGGGAAACAGTGCAACGGGCAATAAGATACTGTTTTCAAGAATTTTAGATAGCAGAATGAATAGGCCTTAATAATTTAAGAGATGCCAAAGTGATGAACATATGTTTGTCTTCATTGCACACACCAGGTACTCAGCACCATTTATCTGAGCTCAAGTAGAACAATTTTCTAGCAGCTTTTCCTACCTGTTAAGTCCCTTTAGCATCAGTCAGCATTAGGTAAGCTATCAAATCCCATAAAGATTTGTCTATACAAGCGTCAGTTGTCTGCTTATGTCCTTCCTCAGTGAAACCCCAGCATGCACCTCACAGCAGCTGTGCAAGAGATGGCAAGTGACCTGGTACCTGGTACCTTTTTTAGGTCGCATCCTGTAGCAATCTGCTGCGTAGCAGCTACATAACCAACCTCACTACATCTCTCTGTGTTTCACTAGTTACTGTGACCTTAGAAACCATCAAACCTCAATGCCAGTCTGTCAAAGCACAGGTGTTCCGTGAAAAGCCAGTTCAGGTGATATCGGAAAGCATGTCCTGTCCCCCATGGCTTCTAAACTTCCCCGATGAGATAGGTTGGAGGTTTCCTTTTGGAATGGTACCCAATGCCAGTTTGGGGGTAGCAGCTGCGTTGTCCCAAAATAGGGTTGGTCTATCTGCTGTGCAAGCCAGTAACACACAGAGTGGAGGTATTAGCGATTTATTAGCAGTTCTCCACAGAGCGGGGTGCTAGGGGGTATTCCTGCAGAGCTAGCAAATGCAACCTTGGAACAGTCACATGCTTATAAATTATAAATTAACATATTTAGCATATTCATTGTTTACTAGGCTTTTACTGGTGCTTACAATCCCTTATCTTCAAGCTAATTGATGTATAATATCCTCGTATTCATTTAAAGGTACAGTGTCTTCTAATTTTACTCGCAAGCTCAGTGGATGAGGGTCTTCAAGCAGAGGTGGGTACCTTAACATCTGGAGAACTCTTTGTCAAGACACAGGTTGTGGGAGCACACCAACGTCCTCATTTACCAGTGAGCTGATCCAGAATGGTGAAATCCAGTGGTTTTCAAATTCCAAGCAGCACTCCAAATCCAGAGACTTGGGGGTCAAAACAGCACCTTAAAGTGGCACACGTGGGCCTGAAAAGCCACCTCTTCCTCTCGCCTTTAAGTATACTCCCACTGGAGTTCAGGTTTGAATGCAAATGCAACTTGTGGTATCTCTGTCTGTCCCTTGGTACTTAAAGGAACGCTCCTTTATAAATTTACATTTAAAAAAAAAATTAAAAAGCCAGTGTGTGTGGACTATACAAATACCATTGGTGTTTGTCTTCGTGCTGGGCATTTTGACCTGACATCTAAACTGAGTTCCCTTTTGTTTCTAGCCAGATTATCAAGTGACCTCTTATCTCACTGCTCTTCACTGTCCCAGAGTCCAATCCCGGACCAGTGCAACAATCAAAGTCTACAGAACAAACCTGAAAAAAACGTTTACAGGAATGGGTATGTGTCTCACTTTCTACCAGTTTCATTATTTCTTAACACTGCATTTTGTATTTATTACTAACATAATACTACATGTCTATCGTTTCTCATACCACTTATCACCACATCACTACATCGATTCATGTCCTTGAAACATCAGCCTTCAGGATCTTTCAATTCAACTTCTTCAAGCCACTACTCCAGCTGCGCTTTTGCCTGTTACACTGATTTGCAGGAACTGGTTGGTAAGAGGAGTCTAAAACCACACAAAGCAGTATTATTTCTGTCTCTCCGGTTTAATCAGAACAGGCACAGGTCCAACACAAACCCTCAGATGAATTTCCTACAAGCAAAATACTGGACAAAATAAAAATATGCAAGATCGTGGCAAGCACTTATGACAACAAGCTCGTCAGCAGCCAACATTTTGCATTTGCATCATTATTAATCTGATCTGCCAGATCTGATTCTTATAAGCCAGTCTTCCCGAAGAGCTGATACCCCATATAAAAAGCACACATTCTAAATCACAGAAAACGATGACAGTTTTCATCAGTGGTGAAAGAGAAGAGGGAAAGGCAGATTCCACAGTCTGCTGTTCATACTTGTTGCACAATGCAGGAATTTTTTGACCTGTATCACATCAGAAAAGAGAGGTCTGAACAATTTCATCCTTTTCAAACCCAGTGGGCCAAATTCCCCACCAGCACGAACTGCCGCATACCCGCTGGAATCGATGGAGCTCCGCCAGTACAGCTGAGAACTTGGCTTTGCATGTCAGTTCATTCAGCAATGATTGCACTTGACACGCAGCACAGAACAAGCATTTGTTTTGAAAAAGAAAACAGTGAAGTCTTTCAGTGCTAAGCCAGCCTATAAATAGTCCTGGTTCCAAGAACGGGATTAACTGTCCTTAGCTCAGGCTCCTATGTATTTGTGCAAAGGAAGAGTAAGGAGGAGGAAAAAAGCATATTCTTCCCTCTTTGGCACACTGATGGCAGATCTCACCACTCAAGACAAGAAATGATGGTCTGTAGAGCAGGGCAACTTGGCTTTTCATTAGAACCTATAGCCGACATAGGCACTTAATGTCCTCACAGGGACTTTCACCTCCACCTGAACACCATGTAGTCACATCCCTCACCTTGACCTCACCATTACCAACCAAAGTGCCCAGGGCCAGATCACCAGTGTCTCACAGAGTTCAAAAGAACTGTGTCAATTCTGGCAAGTTGCTAAAGCCATTTTCCTACAAATGCTCTGGTGGCATGGGCAGCCTTATCCTGGGCATCCTTACTCACTGAGGAAACAACCGGCACAGCTGGGTGAGAGGGAAACAGATGAATCAAAACACGCTCTGGTGATCATGGCCAGTAAAGTGAAGCCTTTGGAGAAGAGCTGAAGATCAGAACAAGTCAATACAAACACACTGTATCTACAAGGCTTCTCTCCCCGTCTTGTTTTGAAACCCAGTATGAAATCAAAATGATCACTTACTGTCCTTCTCTTTCTTCCAACATTATGCAAAATGTTGGAGCTTCTCCTTGCATAATTTCTATCCAGTAAATTAAGTTGCAAGCCTGTTCCTCCCAGCTTGCTTTTTTGTTCACACATTTTCCCTGAAAAATTGCATGAAACAAATCTTGCTTTGAGGTTTGATTACCGAAAAAGTACTAAATATCTGAAACGTTGGTTTATCTCAGGTAACACAAGGCACACACTGAACTCATCAGTGAACAGAAATAGCAGAATTACACTGTGAATTCAGACAGCAACATATTTATACAGGTTTTCTTTCAACAAATATTTTGCCATATTTGCTTAAAAGGCACAATTTCAGGATTGCCACCAACAAATTCATGACAAGCAGACCTTACGGCTACACCTGTGGACTTCATTGCGAATACTCCGTGATGTGTACACTCATCCCTGCATAACTCCAGTACAACAGCTCATTCCCTGCATTGAGGTTTTTAAGTGCCAAAGCCAAGGCAGAACTGCTGTCAGTACAGAAAACAAATCCGATGGACTTCAACCCGGGGACGCTGCAGGTTGTGCGTCACACGCGGACACCTCTGAGCTCCCAACCGGCTTGGCCTGGGGAACCTCAGCAGCAGCCCTTGGCCTTTGTGTTCTTTCTTATTTGTATATTTTGTTTCCCATCTGCTGTAGCGATGGGCAGGCTAAAAAACAATGTTTGGCGTGAGAGTGCAACAAAGAGCTGCTAAACTTCTGCACTGAGAAACAAAGAGCAAGAAAGGAAAACCTTAAGAAAATGCAAAATGACACTACAACCTGGATTTGGCACCAAGAAATGATCCCTAATGCATCCCCAGCACGGCTTTTCGGCACTGAGAGCACCAACTCCCAGTATGCTGCGTGAAAAGCCCGGGCATAAAGTTTATCCTCTAATTTGAGGCTTTGTCATTTGAGCAGGGGGAGGTAATCAGTGTAAGGCTCTGGACCACGCTGCTCAAAACATGACAACAGACACACCAAAAATCCAAGCTGGCTGCATGAGGCAATTAAAGTAGTGTTTACTATTCCATGACAGTTAACATGTGGGACTGACCTTTCATTTACTGTTTAGTACTGAACATTAAGCTGCAAAATTACTCATGCTTTGCATTTAGTACTGGCATCAAAACTAACAGCATTAGATAGCTATTCCCACGGCGAGACCCACGTTCCCTCTGCCCAGCTGTGCATGTGCATTTATAAGCATCGTATCTGATATTTAACATCATTTCCACAGGTCATATTCATCCATTACCATTAGGAATTATTGGGAACACTGCTCCAAAATGTAAAAAGCATATGCAAAATGTCCAGGGTGACACAGCTGGCAAAATTACATCCCTTCCTTACATGCTGCGAGAGATAAAAAGGGAAGGCTGGTGTATGCCCACAGGTCCCCACAGCAGCTCCCAGCCAGATGGCAAAAGGGAACCACAGAAGCTACAGAGGAAAACTTTAGTTTACTCTCCTTCAAGCTACTTACAGCAGCCACATTATAAAAGGAGGCAAAAACTGTGTTTTGAGAGCCTGGCAGCCTGGTGGTTGGAATATTCTCTCAAAAACAGGCAACTTTCCATGCAACATGCTTGGGCTGAACCCGGTGTTTCCATCTCCTGGGGCAACGCTCTCATGGAGAGGCTACAGATGAAAGGAGAGGTTATGTCTCCAGCAAAGCAGCTTTGCCAGTGTGCTTTTGACTGATCTTAGCGCTATGCCTAAGTAAAATTATGGTTATTGCTGTCCTTAGCAGTAATTCCTTTGGTCAGACAGCTGGCATGCCCAGGACTTTGCATTTTGACAGCAAAGTTTGGATTTCTGGGTCAGAGGTGGCCCCATCCAACACAAACACGGGTCTTTTCCATTCACCCCATACTCTTTCCAACTCTCACTTGTGGACACTGCATCTCAAATACTGACAAACCTCTCTCCCCACTCTTTCTTCACCCCTGCCTGGAGTTTCATCATCACACATTTCTAAACCTCTGTGTGTTACATCTTTTTTGAGACAAGAGTGATGGGCACTGCAAACGGACAGTCTGTAAATACCAGAGTAACAATCAGCTCATATCCAGACTGGAACTTGTAACAAATACAAATATATTAAGGGATTCCCTGCATTCATGGGGTTTTTTTCATATTCATAGGGGCATCACATTCATTGCAACTGAAGTTATCTGGCTTATGTTCCCCAGCTCAAATATTCCCATTGCAGATTCAAAAGGGCAAATTTTCAAAGGCTGCTCAGCATGCTAATTATGATAGAATCGCTGCCCATTTCATCTTGCCTGCTTCTTTTCTAGTATTTCTAAACAGGTTCTTTGTGCAACCAATATGCCAGCTCAATGGTCAGAATTATTACGAGATTGCTGATAGGAGGGAACTCAGTGTATTTTAAAAATCAGTATCATTTCTTAAAGAAAGAAGAAACCTATCAAACAAGGTTGTAATTGTATTTAATGCACATTTTGCTTTTAACAGCAATTTGCCAGTTTAAACAGCATAGACCTTACAATGCTTAATTAGTGAAGAGGTTATAGTGCTTATAAAGTTGTATCTAAAATATACCTTATTCATTCTCTATTGAATGACATTTTAAGACAGTCTAATGTTATAATTACATGCTATACAGTAGCAGCATGTTCACACCACTACAGTTAAGGCCGTGTCAGCATTCTCATCATGAACCTTTTTCAGGTTTTGAACACATCAGCCATAAAATTACAATGCAGTTTGAAAAAATATTACATCCAAGATGCGAATTTTGTGTCGACTTTAGTCAAATAATAAAATAAAATGCATATAATAAAGGACTCCACTCAAATTTATTTTGGGTGATGGCTGCCTTTGCACAACATGCTCAAAATTTCCAAAATGAAATTTAGAAGTAGTCAGTGGACAGCACAGTCTCATCAGCTTTAAATGAATCTAAGTGCAAAGTGTTGTAAAGTGGGTGCCACAGATGCACAATAACCACTTCTCACATACTGCACATTTTAACATACACAAGGCTTCTTCTGTGTAAATGCTTAGACTGGCAGGTAAAAGCAGTTCTACCACCATGTGAATAATAAAACCTACCCATCTCTGGTTGCATACACTTATTGATCATGATGAAAGCAAACTGTTTACAAAGTCAGCACGCTGGCTACAGAGGTACCATGTTATTCCCTATAGCTAGGATAAGAAGTATGTGAATTTTCATGCCATTCCTGCCCTGATAATTCAAGAGGGTCTCATCGTGCTGCTCACCAAGCTGAAGCCATTTGTTTAAGTCAAGAAGGAAAACAATGCCAAATACTGTACAGAAAGGGACCCAACAGATTCTTCAGTGGAATGCCACAGCCAGCCTAAGAAACTCACCCTTAGTTCATGCCCTAAGTGTTTCTTGGTTTTATTAATAAAATGCTTCTTACTGCCGCATGGTTTGATTAAAAGAAAGTCTCTAGTCACTGATCTACTTAAACATGTTCTACCTCTGCTTAAAGCAAAGCACATCTGTAAGTACTTTCCTGAAACATTACCCAATGAAAGTGTGCTGCAGGTACTCAATTGTCATGGAACCGTGATAAGCTGAAGAAGCTTAGTGGAGCTGCAGAACCAACCTCTTTATACATCGTTTGCTTATTTATTATTTTAAATTTCCCCATCCAAGAAATTTTTGTTTTGTGACCACCTCTTCCATTACAATGCTTTCGGAAGCACTCCATTGCATACTTTTCAGACTTAGAGGTAAGCATGTAAGACTGAAAAAGAGTTGCCCGTTTCAAGCTTCATGTACAATGCATACACACATTTATTAATAAAAACATGTCTAAACATCTATTTGTTCTTTGGACCAACTCCAGCCTCCCGAGGTGACTGTAACATGACTTATAAACCTTTCATGGAAGATTTAAAAAATAGTACTTCAAGACAAAAAAGAAAACGGATACATTAAAACATCATGGACACAGAGATAGAAGGGGGAAAACAAAGTGGAGCTATCCCATGCCAAATTCACTGCTGGTCCAGGTTAGCAGTGTACTCTTCAAATCAGCTTTCTGCCTTCTTGCACGAATTTTTCTCTCATGGTCTTAAAAGGGGCACTGCAAAGCCAAGAGGAAATTCCACATATGCCCCCAAACATGGGTCATACACTGAAATTCTTGTTCTTAAGAAGGGAACTGATTAGCACACAGCCTGTTTCAGCTCTCTGTCCTATCAAACCTCCTGTGCAGAGACACCTGTAAAAGAGGGGTAACAGTATTTCCCTACCTCAGAAAATTGCTATGAGAACAAACGCATTTATGGCTGCCTGGACCACAGTCAGAGCCTAGGGGCTACATCAGTACCTAAAATACAGCCTTGCCTCCTTCTGCTGATCCCTGCAAACAGAGCAGGTGGTAGACTACAACTACCAACTGTGACATTGGTAATGGAGTTTTGTGACACTATATGGTAGTGGCTGATTTAGTTCAGCAAAATTAAGTTTTGCAATAAGAACTCCCTAAGATATTTTTTTCAATAAGGGATCAACACATGGCAGCTGAAGGGATTGCACAAGAATTACCCCAATTGTATCCTGTTATTCAAAACAACAAGCAGTTTTAGAATCTGTCCACATTTGATGATGGTCCATATAAATTCATATACAAACATGTATACTGGTTGTACCAGGGAAAAAAAAAACAGCGACTTTCCAGCCTGCTTCCATTTCCGTGTTCTGTGATACTGGGCACATATCACAGGCAATTACAGTGATACCCATATAATCCATATTGTTTCCTCACCTGTGATGTGAGCAAGAATGACATAGTGTGTTAATAGGCAGAGATCAGTTCCTCTCTGTATCAAAGCTCACCTGTAATCCATTAATTTCATAAAGATATTACAGGCTATTGTCATGGAAAGAGGAGATCTTCATTCCTAAATCTGAATCTCCCATCTTTCACTGAGCTATTAAGAACAAATTCCTCAAAACTTTCAAGATAAAGTGAAGCAGAAGTTTCAGCTACAGAAACATAGTGCAAAGGTTCAGTTTGGCACTGTAACATTATGGACAGACAAGAATTTATGGTAAACTCAGTTTAGATTTGTGAAAGAGAATCTTATAATTGAACCAATATTGTCAAATGTATTGCATACTATCATAACTTCACAGTAATCAAAATCAGACATCAAGGTTTCTATAGAAGCAGCAATCACAGATTGCAGTAAAGTATACCACTCAAGGGAAAAAAAAATTGCATTTTGGCAATTTCATAGTCAAGTGTTCCTTATGCTCCTCTGACAGTCACCATTTGTCAGATATTTTCCTGTTTAAAAGGTGCATATTGTTTCTCCTCAGTCCTCGTGAGACTTCTCTGCAATGACTTTGCATTCATACTGAAAAACAGAAGTTGACAAAATTAATAATATTAATAATATTAATTGTAGTGAAAAAGACTGCTGTGACAGGGATTTTTCTACAAAATGAGTGATAAAACAGCTTAGCCTACACTTTACCCAGATAAGTCTGGTCTCCCTAAATTCTGTGCACACAGGCTGCAACCTCTGTCTTCTTGAGCAGCAGAAAGAGCAGTTCAGATTTAGGGGACAGCCTGACTTTCCCCCAGAACACAGGAGCTCTTATTTAGCTCCTGGTCCTGAGAGGACTAAAAGTAAGCAACTGACAGTGTACAGAGCAAAGCCATGGACTGTGCTCTGAGTAACAGTACTAACAGCTCACTAACCGGATCAAAAAGCAATGCTTACTGATCTCTAACTTACTCCAAAACCACAAGTCAAACAGCTGGTTGGTACATATGAAAGAAGGAATAACATACAGATTAAAACTTTTACCAGAAGGTAATTGACCTCCCCTCCAAACTTACCATTGCCAGCTGCCTGCCAATATTGCCCATAGTTATTCCACCAGCAAAAAATATACATGGCAACCAGGAACGAACATAAAGGAAATCTGGAGACGTGTATCTGGAAAAGAACATGCATTTTGAGCTCAGTGTTGTGCAATATACAGAGTCCTTCAATCACATGAGACAAATCCAGAAATTTAACTATTAGGACATTTCAACTAAAAAAGGTATGCATTATTGAAATTTAATTACTTGCAGCAAATAAAAAAGCAAGCTTATTTTTATAATCCCATTGAACTAAAAAAAGTTTGCTACGTTGTGGGTAAGCTGCCAATTTTATTGAAATAAGCAACTTCCACTAAAAGTCTCACTTACAAACATATAAATACTTTCATGAATAGTCCAATTTCTGTTGCACTCAAAATCAATTGTTGGCAGTTTTGGAAATCATGTCAAATTCCACCCTTACAGTTATTCTGATTTTATGCTACACCTTCAGGAGACTGTTAGTTTACATTAAAGGAGTAAATACTTACTGATAAACTCCATTGTAGACCAGAAGTTGTGACACCAATGTGGCCAGGAAAGCAATTCCTACTCCGAGACCAAAGCCACTTCGTGATCTATCAAATGTCCACCACAGCCCAATTGACAGGGCTGCTAATGTGAGAGACAACTGGATATTGTTGGCAAAATCCACTTTCTGTGTTGATTGTTAAGGATAAGCTTGGAAACATCATATACAAGCATAAAGCAGTTTTCTGCATTCTGTTTATCATATTTGGGCACATTTTGGGCACATAAAAAATACAGCACCAGCAGTTATCAGCTATAACACAGCTATCAGGTACAAGGAAATAAGCCTTGTATCACCAGTTCATCAGGAAACTAAAAACTTCTGACGCTTCTTCACTTTTTTAGGGTCTTAGCACTACACAAGAGCAAAGAGACTATATACACCTACCAGATGTCATAGAAACAAACAACACACGTTACTGTTCAGAGTAAGGACATCTCATCCTTACCTGGTCCTTTATGAAACTAATCATGAAATCTTAAATTGAGCACCAGACTACTCTAAATGACAAGGATTTCGCGGAAAAAAGGTCTTTGTCAGTCTTAATTGCAATTTTGTTTCATTTACATTCTAGTTTACATTCAGTCAAACATTAAAAGTTGATGTTTTCTATAAAACAAAATGTAACTATTACTGTGAAAGCATTCATGTAAATCAACACTGAAAATCAGTTTTATCAACTCTGTGACAAAAGTGTGAAGTCACTCCAGGTATCTCTGTAGTGTTTCACATTCTTCAAGATGTTTTAGAAATATTAACTCATCTTCACTAGTCCTGTCCAAAACAGATTATTAAAAAGAAGGCTGTCAAGTTTCACAAGCCTGAAAGCAAATGTATGGGATAACACCATAAAAACACTGCCCTATTTTCTCACAAAGCTCTGAAGAGAGACCTAGAGGAAATAAGAAAGAAGTTCAGCTACCTGAAATAAATATTTACAGGAAAAAAATCAGTAGCATCAGAAAAAATGTCAAACAAACAAATATGGTAATGTGCAGAACTGGTAATAAGCTGAAAAGAAAGCAGTCTGGAGAGCTGTCAAGGAGGAAATACAGACAGTACATTAACGATGTCCTGCAACACGTGTAACAACTGTTAGAAAACTGCAAGAAGGTTTGCTGTAAAAAATCTGACCCATGCAGAGAGATGCTGCCAATTCTCCTGTATTTCTTACAAGTGGCAAAGTCACACGTGCTTACCCAACAGGTACAGCCCGGGTCTGTGAGAGCCACAGGACCAGATTAATGCAGCTTTGGCAAGGAGAGCAGGCTTGTGAGGGACAGTGGGAATGATTCTGAACTTTGGCAGCTCCAGCTCATCCAGCCATACTGGATAGGATGGCTGATGGGAACAAAACCAAACAACAACACAGAATCACAGAATCCTAGGGGTTGGAAGGGACCTCGAAAGATCATCTAGTCCAACCCCCCTGCCAGAGCACGACCACCTAGAGTACATCACATAGGAATGCATCCAGGCAGGTTTTGAATGTCTCCAGTGAAGGAGACTCCACAACAACAAAACCCACCTGAGGGCCAAGCTGCCTCAGTAAGAATTCAGTCAGCTCTCACATCTTTTACTTAACTTGTTCTCTTTTTCTGGAAACGAGGAGATTCAGAAGCACGAAACCAGAACTTCGTAGCATGGTTTCTGCAAATCGTGTTGGAGCTGACACTCAAAGAGATGAGGTCCAGAGATAATCAAACTTCTTTCTAATCAGTTGATAAGCACCATGTTTTCACAGAGAGATTCTGGATCTACCTGACAGAGGAGGCATGACTACACAGAAACACTGAGACTCAAAGCACTACCAGTAAGGTATGTCAGTCCATGTGAAGAACACCCTGTGCCCAGCTGTTTCAGAGGGATGCCAGTTTTGAGCACATTTGTGCAAGGATGTATCTGAATAGCTACACAGCTAGGAGGAGCACAGTGTACTACAACATGATGACTGACTTCTAATTGTCCTTACTGAATGACCACAGAAATGGCAACCACTCTCTTGCCATCAAGGCATCATTTGTAGAACAGGGTGACAATGCTTACTTGCTTTGTGTAGTCCTGGGTATTACCTGGTCTCGAGTTTTCCCCATTCTTTGCAAAGTGCACGTGCTTCTCTGACGACCTCAAAACTGGGCTTCAACCTCTCACTATAATGTTAGAAGTACATCAACCCTTGGAATGTCTTCAAGCACTTTTCTGTAATACCTACCACATAAATAATTCCCTGCCCTTAATATAATTATCTGAGGAAAATAAGGACTATAAGTAATAAAAAGCCCAATTCTGAGATGTTTCTAATGAAGAGATTTTCCAGAATGAAAATATGCGAGACTTATGACCTCCAATACTGCTATGACTGTTTAACACATTCTGCATTTCCCTTACAAAAATGCTGCACATTAGATCTTTAAGAACAATTCACCATGACTGACTATGTGAGCTTTGTTTTAGTGGAAACCCATTTGTTATCTCCAATTTCATCAGAATATAGGATACAGCGCTGGCATGATTTATTCCCACAAAGACAGCTACACATCGCATTACACTGGACCATTCTCTCTTAAATTTATGTGGCTCTCCCAGATGTCTGTCCATGCATGGGTACAATAACCCGATCACAGCTGTGGAGACAAGAAAGAAAAAATGCCCAGAAGTTAAAGCATTGGCAATATTTAACTAAAATAAAGACCATCTAGACTTTGACAGTTATCGTGACTAACAAACCAGATCTTCTAAGGATTAATACTACAAAACATACATTGTAAAAGAAGAGGAATTTCAAACAATTCCATTATTTAAAGCAGCCCTGGGAGAACTTCAGCAGCATCTTCAACCCCTGAAGCAGTGACCTGAAAGAAGTAGCAAATCAGAGACAATTTGAACCAGGGGCAGAGGATGAAAGAGCTCTGCATCCTGCCAAGATCTGCAGTCTCACACTGGAGTTCAAAAAGAGCTTGCAGGCTGGCACTTCTGAAAATCCCACGCATCAAACATATATGTTTAAATAACTGGAAAACACACCACAGTAAGGGCAGAGGGTGGCTTATGACATCAATATTGTTGTTGGTACAAGCAGGTTTTGTTTGGATGATGTTTTTCTCTTCTTCAATGCTACTATAAAGTCTCACACAGAAGAGGGAAGTCAAGAGCCTACAGTAGCTGTTGAATACAGAAAGCAAACAGAACTTTCAACCCCAGGGAACTGCTATGCTTTTTGAACAATTCTTCATAAGTTTGTTCTGTACTGCAATTGCAGCTGAAAAGACTGTTATCAACACAGCTGAGGAGTAACACTGGTGTGTTAAACTGGTGGTGTGTGGGGGGGAGCAGAGCCTGAGTCATCAGTACAGACTCCAGTGCCCTCAGTCTGCCATGCTGTTGGGTCTGTGTTATGGGAAATGCTCTTTATTCTGCCAGAGAGGAAACTGATCTCCAGTATTCAGGAAAATAAATCACCAGTAAAGCTGGAGAGGAAAAATAAAACTCCCTGAGCAATTTTCTTGCCAAAGGCATTGGGCCGAACTGATGACTAATAACAGTGATGGATGAAAGGACTTCTCTGAGAGCAGCCTCGATCACCACTGATTACAAATACGCAAAATACCTTTATTCTGTTCATATAATAAACCATACTACAGAGAAATGTTTGTGTCAATTCCAGGAAGGCTGTGCAAGTACAAACGGTAAGAAAATGGGTGAATTATCAGCATTTACTACAGAGGTTCCCTGTATGTACACTAGCAGAGAGGATAAGGAAAGAAAATGGAGAAGATTGATAAAGACAAAGAAAAAACTCAAATACCTTAACAGGGATCACTCCTGCTGGGAAAAGCCAATTAAGGCAGCAGTATCTTTAAATCAGGTGGTTTAAAATCAAGTAATGCAAATACCTAGCAGGTGACTGACTACACTTTACAAGCCATATCCAGTCTTTCCATCAAAACCACCAACCCATCAGAACCAGAAAGGCACAAAAGTTTCCTCTGAGATGCTGGCAAGAGGTGCCTTCACCACCCCCCCACATGCAGCTGCAGTGTTCTCAGATGACCCGTGAGAGTGCAAGGTGCTGCCTGATGCAAACAGCTGACAGTGCAGACGTGACAGTGAACACTGCAGACCTTCTGTGTTGCTGCTGCAAGCTGGGATTCTGTCATTCCAACCCCCGCTACTCCAGATATAAAAGACCAAACCTTTACCAGATATGTTTGTTGAGACAATCAGTTCAAAGTATAGAAGAAAAACACAGCAAATGCAGGACACAATCCAATAACTAACCCACAATCTCAGCAGGATAACAGAAAGAGGACTAAGACAACTAGCAGATGAAGCAGCTGTGTAACTGCCACCGTAATACACCAAGTGCATTTCCACAGTAGAACAAAACTGACAGGTTCAGAGAGGTATTTGGAGGGTTTCCTTTTGAATCAAGCTCCCTTATGACATCTGGGATGTAGCATTTCAACAAGGCATCAAAAAGAAAGCAATTGGATGACTAGGAAAAAGCAGGCTTAAATATTATCATTAGCAAAACAGTGATGCCCATTCAAAAGCAAGTTTATTGACTCATATTAATACCAAGAAACGTGAGCTACTCAATCTTATTAAAACTGACCTCTGGGGAGATACTGCCTTTATGGCAGTTTCGCTAAAGCAGAATCCTGCATAAAACTGACCCATGGGATCAGTGATCTTCAGAGCCAAGTAGAAAACTGAATTCCATCAGGCTTGTAACATGGGATATGTCTTGATACTTGAAGATGAAAGAAGAAGAAAAAGGGATATTTCTTACTACCTACAGTAGACAGATATCTCACTTAAACTAGATAAACAGGCAAAAGCCTCAACTCCCTACCTAGTCACAGGAGAAATGGAACATGTTCACATCATCCAACCGATACATGAGTTTAACTGAAGTGCTTTCCACAATGTGCCTCTACAACTGCAAACTGCACACCTGGCCTCAACTGCCTGAGACACATCCAGGTCTTCCAGTTTCACAGAGCTAAAGCAATACCTCAAACTGGAATGAGTTAAAAGTGGAAAGCTGGACCATAATAGGGAGCACAACTCAGGGTGGTTTGCTGCCCTCAAAAACAAGGTGCCATGTGCTGCATCATCTGGCACTCCCAGGGTATTTTCCAGGGCTGCCTGTAGAGCACACTCCTGTAATCTAGCCTCAAAGTTACACGTGGCACCACTTCCTGAACTCTCTGAAACTTGTAGTCTAACCCAGCAGAAAAAGCTAAGGTTATGCTCTACTAACAGTGTTGCAGTATAACAAGCTAGCAGAACAATTTCTAGACACGTGTACATATTTATGCACACCCAGGAGACCAGGACAGCAATAGCTAGAAAAGAGCAGTGAGAATTTTTTCTCTCTCACACCTTTTATATAGCTTTTTACAACAACATAGCTACCTATCCACCCCTTCATCTCTACGCCAGGCATAGGTACACGACTGAACTTACCTGACGCTGTGCCACAGCAAGGTGGTACCCACCAAGCTGAGGAGAAGATGCTTGTGATCACATCAGGGGGGAAGAGAGTAACGTTTCTCTGGATCTGAAGCAAGTTTAATACTAATGCAAGAAATACGCCAATAAAAAACAGCACGATGCCACGAATTACCAAATTCATGCCACGACTGGTTACAGATGAAATGTATGGGCCACACTTTTTTGGTAAGGTTGGCATTGCATCGTTTTCTGCCATGACTTCTTATATTCTCAGAGACATCCAACAGGCTGAGGAGGATTCACTTTCAATCAGTATCTTGACTTTCCTCAATTAGGAGATATCCAAACCCTGAAAAACAATTTAAAAAGGGTGAAAATGCAGATGTAAGAAACATTAAATATATTTCTCTTAAATAAACTGGAGACTGGGTTAAAAAATACAGCTATTATGTTTTTCTGAACTTTCTGAGGAGGCAGTTAGTCATTTGACAGCAGAATCAACCACAGCCACAAAAATACCTTACAACGAAAACAGGTTTTACAAATAGCTTTGTCTATGAGGAGACAGAGAAGGAGGAAACACGGGATGAGACAGCTAGGAATGTGAAACCACAGAGGAGAAGTGAAGAAATGAAAGTGGTATTAGGCAGGAGAAAGGCTTGCTTTGCAGTAACAATAAATGGGTTTTTCCTCCCCTCCTCCTTTAAACAACAACTGGAGATTATGCAATTCAGAAGCAAGTAAACACAGCCCTCAGTTCCCAGTCAGTCACAGAGGTTCACAGATCTCTCTTCCTGAAGAGATGCCAGAAAACATTTCTCAACTAGAAAGTGCAAGCTGAGAAATATTTTTCAGGACAGAGTCAGAATTTCAGCAATCACAGAATGGTTTGGGTTGGAGGGGACCTTAGAGATCATTCAGTTCCAAACCCCCTGCCATGGGCAGGGACACCTCCCACTAGACCAGGTTGCTCCAAGCCCCATCCAACCCGGCCTTGAACACTGCCAGGGAGGGGCAGCCACAGCTTCTCTGGGCAACCTAGGCCAGGGTCTCACCACCCTCACAGCAAAGAATTTCCTCCTAATATCTTATCTAAATCTCCCCTCTTCCAGTTTGAAACCATTCCCCCTTGTCCCATCACTCCATGTACTTGTAAAAAGTCCCTCTCCAGCTTTCCTGTAGCCTCTTCAGGTACTGGAAAGTGCTCTAATGTCTTCCCAGAGCCTTCTCCAAGCTGAACAACCCCAACTCTCTCAGCCTGTCTTCACAGGAGAGGTGCTCCAGTCCCCTGATCATCTTCATGGCCTCCTCTGGACTCACTCCAACAGCTCCATGTCCTTCTTATGCTGGGGACTCCAGAACTGGACCCAGCACTGCAGGGGGGGTCTCATGAGAGCGGAGTAGAGGGGGAGAATCCCCTCCCTGGCCCTGCTGGTCACGCTGCTTTTGATACAGCCCAGGATCCCATCAGCCTTCTGGGCTACAAGCACACACTGCTGGCTCATGTTGAGCTTCTCATCAACCAACACCTCCAAGTCCTTCTCCTCAGGGCTGTTCTCAATCCATTCTTCATCTTGCCTGTGTCTGAGCATGGGATTGCCCCAACTCATATGCAGGACCTTGCACTTGGCCTTGTTGAATTTCATGCTGTTTGCATGGACCCACCTCTCTAGCCTGTCAAGGTCCCTCTGGATGGCATCCCTTCCCTCCAGCGTGTCAACTGCATCACACAGCTTGGTGTTGTTGGCGAACTTGCTGGGGGTGCACTTGATCCCACTGTCCATGCCACTGACAAAGATGTTAAAAAGCACCAGGCCCAATACCAACCCCTGAGGAGCACATCCATTCCTACAGCACGTCCATTCTTGTAACCCCAGGTAAGAGCAAGGAACTTGGCAAACCAGAGAGGCAATCTCAGCACAAAGAAGTATTTATCCAACTAGCACATTTCTGGCAAACACTGCCATACGTTATTACAAACCATAACTGTGATCAGATACAAAAGAACTTGTGAGGGAAGGGAGAACAGAGCTCCCCCTGCCTGTGTGTCCTGTATGAGTGACTCTGGCGGTACTACGGGAATGGCAGAGATCCCATCCCAATCACTCGTTTTCAAAAAACCTGTCCATCAAGAGTCTTGTTATACATGGATTCAGTGCCACACTTGTGTATAACAACGACTCTGATCGACAGCTTAGCCACCTGGAACTTAAGAAAAAAAGCCCTGACATTGTTTTTAAATTTGAAACTGCCAACTGCTGGCGGCTTTTGTTAACTCTTACTTATGGCCATGCAGGCACAAGGGAAGCCAAGCCAGGGTGTCCATCCCCTTCCACCCTGGCTGCAGCAGATCCCAAGGAAGCTCTCTGAAGACGCAGCGTTCACTTTTGCTAATCGAAAGCCAAAAGGGAAGTTAAATATATCCAGGCTACTTAAGACACTACAGGTAACCCCACAGAAGATGTGATGCCACACTGCAGCATCCTCCATCACTCAGAAAAAGTTCTAAGAAACAAAACAAAATAAAAAAAAAATATTCTGATCACAGCTAACTTCCTGCTGGCAGTTTGGGGAGGCAGCAGGGTCCTCCTAAGAACACAGCATCTCCTCTACATGGCCAATTCTCTGCATTATTTGTAATCATGAAGACATCTCAGTGGGAAAAAGGGCAACCAAGGTGTCTGGGTTCTTACTCAGCATCCTGACTCGCACTGAACACCGAGATGACTGCATCAAGGCTGGCACTGACATTGCAACACACCTTCCCCAAGCAAAAAGGAGGTGCTCCAGATTTTTACTTTCCTTTTTCCGTATGTCATGGCAACAGAACTTGGCTGACACATTTACCCTCCAGAAAAGAAAGCATGTAGTCACAAATACATCACTATTTCATCTGAGAGACTCCCCTGTACATGGGCTTTGCCCACCAGGCAATCACAGAACACCTGGAATTCCCAGCAAAGCCTTTTCAGCACACAGCATCAGAGACTGCAGGTCCTGACTGCAAACTCTGCAGGAATACTGCACCTAATGGGGGCTTTCAAACCGTCCTTAGCTTTAGCTTGCCTAGGAAAACAAGCATAGCTCTTGACTCTCCACTTACTTCATCATCTCAACAGCTCTTCACCATTCTTGAAGCCTGCACACCCCTTTTCAAACACGTGACCAGAGCTGATGCATACAATCCCAGGTTCAGCTCTCACAGCTCTGTACAAGAAAGCCCACACTTTTGTGTCTCTCTTCAAAGCTGTTCTGCTGTACACCGAGGATCACAATTTCTTTTTTCACTGTCACAAAGTGGTTGCTCCCATCCTGTGATCTATTACTACATTCAAGCCTCTTTTCCTCCTACTGAACTCCTTGTTCTTTGGCACCAGCCCCAAACCTTGCATGCTGAATTTCAGCCCACAGATATTACTCACTCTGACACTCAACGTCACTCCATTTTTCCTGTATGGCATCTCAGTCCTCCTTGGCCCTGCCAATGGTTCCCAGCTTGGGGTCTTCAGCAAACATCATTACTGCATCCTATTTTGTGCATCAAGGTCATCAACCAAAATACTGAGCAAGATCAGCCCAAGTCCCTGTCTTTGATGAAATCGATTAATAATTTCCTTGCAGTCATTATTTCCCCATTTTATACCATCTCTTGATGTCTCCCTCTGACAAGACTCTGCTTCTTGTAATTCCTCAAACACAATAATCTCCAACTTAATTAAGAATCATCAACTGTCCCACATGGCAATACTGATGTAAACACCAATCAGATCTCACTTTTTTTTTTCCTAGAAAAAGTCCAACTTTATTCTGGCACAAACCAGGTTCAGAATATAAAACCTGCATTTACCCACGTTCCATTTACTTCATATGTCATATGGCAAATATTTAATTGTGAAGGCTTATCAAAATGTAACAGGACTTGGCTATGCAAAGAAATCACTGCTTTTATACAACCACTGCTGCTGCAAGAGCTTCAAGCCATCAGGAACAGGTATTTCTTAAAAGGTACACAGCCTGACCACAGCCAGGGCACTTGGGTGGGTCCACCACGTTGAGTGTTTCTAACAAGTAATGCAAGGTCCCAGATCAGCCTGATGCAGTGGTTTCCATCCTGGTTTCTCACCCTACACATACTGTTCCTGTTTGTTTTATCTCAGTTGCCAGACTCTCCCCACTCGTTGGCTCCGAGACCTTCTGGCATGCCACAAGCAGAGCAGCGGGGGAACAGTGCGAGGTGACCAACACTCATGTAAAGATTCTTCAGTGCCTGGGGCAGCCGGGGTCCACCACACTCAGGCACAACTGCTTTTGCAGGCATTTACTACCCTCACCCTTCCCGAATATGGACATTAAGATGTCTAAAGAAGACCACCTCTTTCTTCTGGCCCGGGAAGCTAGCGTGCCTGCACACACAGGAGACCATGTCTCCCTCCTTTTAAGCCTTACTGAGGGTTTCCACTCAAATGGGAGCAGCTCACACATTGAACCAACACTTCCGAGCCTCCGTCTCTTGGGAATGCACATTCCAAGCTGTAACACTGCACTGGAAGCTACAGGCTTGGCACTGCCACGCAGTCTCAGCTGCACTCTCCCTCCTGGGTGGCTCCAGACCAGGCGTTTTAACCCTATGAGAGCACTGCAGACCCCGCACGGCAACCACACCGTGTCTGGCACTGCACAACAAGTGAACAACTAAACCATTGCCCTAGACCTTTTCAAACCACTCGGTTGCTTCGCTGTCCTCCAGCTCAAAGATCGGTCCTGCGAGAGCTCCCCAGTGCTCCCGAAGAGGCTCCCGCTGGTGTGACCGCACCTCCTGCCAGGACAGGGACACACGGGGGGCCAGGAACGAGAAGGTTTATTTGGGTCACAGCGCGCAGGTGATGGCAGAAGTGGTGAAATGACCAGGACCCAGCGCACAGAGCGACCCCCCCCGCCGCTCGGGGCAGCTCTCCCGCCCCGCGGCTCCGCACGCCCCGGGCC
>VZRW01005389.1:365255-404704 GCA_013398125.1 Aegotheles bennettii
GGCCGGGCCGGGCCGGGCTGAGCGGGGCCTGCCCCGCCGGGGGGAAGCGCAGCCCTGAGGGCGGCCCTGCTCGGGCGAGCCCCGGGCCGTGGCGGTGCGGGTTACCCAGTGCCCGGCTCCCGGGGCGGCGGGAGGAGCCCGCTCGGCTGCACAGCTTGGGGGAGCGGCGTGGGACCGACAGGCACAAACAAACCCCAAACGGACAGAACGAACCCCAGAAAGCCCCCGGGCACGGGCCGTGGGGCTCAGTGTGCTGTGGTCGTGTGGTGCCCATTGGAATGAATATATACACTCATTATAACGTTACATTCATTATTATTCTTCTAACGAGCTTCTCCCGTTCTCACTGCACTGATAATGGACACAATTTATTAAAAACGCTGGCACCCAGCATTCCCCCAGCTTAGCACTGCATGGCCAAGGCTTGGACAGAGCTTCCCGTGATCCCTATGGATCCCATACCATTACCACAATAATGACCGAGTAGGATGGGGTTTGTTACTGTGTTCACTGCAGTGGCACCTTTAGTGACCGCCGCGGTTCCTCTGTGCTGGTGTGTGGTGACCATGGTGCCACCAAACACGTGTGAACTCAGAGGAGGGCACACAGGTCTGGACCACCATTAGGAATGGAAAAGGGAGAGATTTACAGCAGCAGAGACCCATTGTGGATTAGATGAGCAATAAATGAGCTTTCAAATAATTCAACTTCGGTTTTGGTCACACAGAAACAAAATCTCATTGTCAGTGATTCCTACTGAGCTGCTCACCCTGTCTGTGGTTTAGATGGTTACTTCGCTGCACTTGAACTCCAAATTTTGGATGGAGAAAGACAAAAGGGTTGTTTAATCAAATAGAATAGCTTTCCCTAGTGTCAGATAAATGCCTTTGGCCACCCGTATGCCTGAGGCAGAGCAAAGTGCCCTTCCTCTTTGTGCCTTAAACACCAAGACCATCAGAAGACCGAAAGCAGAAACTTGGAACATGAACATGAAGTGTTCAGAAACTTTCTGCACATGAAGTGCGTCCATGAGAGAGGAAAGCGTGGCATCGGTAGATGGAGACTGCAGGTGTTTGCTGGATCTTTGCTTCTCTAGACACGTGTATATACACTCAGGTAATGAATTGTCTATACATAAATTCAGATTAGTTACAGTCAGGTCTGCTGCTGGTTTTTGGTACTATAAAATTACAAGAGCTTATTTCCAATAAAAAATAAACTGATCATATGAGAAATATTAGCTATATTAGTAGGGGGCTGTTAAGGCTAATATGTGAGAAAATAAATAACCAGTGTTAGTGTAAATCAGTGCCACTCCAAGGGCTCTATTGGCATTGCAAATTTACACTGGCTGAAGCCTCGGTCCTTGCACTCATCTGGTTATCCTAGAGGGTACAATGTCCTGTTGCACAAAAGTGGGAGGAGCGTGAGGGAAAAGCATATGGAAATGTGTCTGAAGTGGAAATTGCCAAAATAAATACATTAGCAAATAGTCTTGCAGACAAAGGAGACAGATGTGACCTGCAGAGGAATGTCACTTGCTCTGACTTTGACTGGAATTGCTATGAAACATCATGGGAGAAGCATCTTTTTTGGACAGCAGCACGGAGTTGTTTTGCTGCACTGGCTGCAGAACAAGACAGTACAGAATATTCTGGATTTAGTTTTGGAACATAAATATTGCTCTGGATATGGTAAATCTGCCAACAAAAAACTCAGCAAAGTTCATACAAAGCAGAAGGGCTGAGAGCAGCCACATACCTATAGAAAAAGTGGAATTGCTGTCATGTTCCTAACAGTGGCTTTAAAAAAGTTGCATTTTGTAGAGGCCTTCATAGCTGCTTGGTACACTGGTTGCATGAGCCAAGACCAATTGGCTTAGTTGAAGGTGTTTCCATAGCAGGCCAGTAAAGGAAGGGTCAGAAGATGGTGGATGGATGGATGGATGGATGGATGGATGGATGGATGGATGGACAGATGGATTAGAAAGGGAGAGAGACAGTAAGAGAGGAGGTAGAAAAACCTAACCCGAGTCATTCTGTGGTGATCCATGATAAAATGGCCAGGTGTTTCTGGAACTATATGCATGTGTAACTTGGGAAAAGCCTGTATGTATGATGAGAAGCAGCCTTCTGTAGAAGTCTGGAGCTGATTCCTGGTAGGACTTCTGGAGTTTATGAAGATAAGGACAGCATCAGGCCAAAGTTATTGTTCTCTCCCTAAGCATGCCTTTACTGTGTGGAGTAGTGGGGCAACCACAGAGGGCATTCAGTCTAAGACCATCTGGGTAGGAGTCTTGTTCTCAGGGATTGGGCTGAGTTTGCTCTCTCTTAGGTGTATGAATTAATGTCAGTAGAGCTCTTCAAGCACAATCTGCAGGTCCTGAATATCTATGGCATCCCTTCAGCAGGAATTCTGAAGAAAGCTCTTTTTGAACTGTGCTGAAGGATGGCTGGTGACCAACACCAGTTTCAAAACGAGGAACACCTGTCCCTTCCTCATTCCACGTTCCAGACAACTGCATCAAGTACTGCTATTATTTAGAGCCTTTAGTTAGTATTGTAAAAAAATATTGTAAATCACAGATTTTTTTTTTTATCAAATTATTCTTCAGGAATATAAATCTCCTTCAAAGCCTTCTTGGAAGTTCTCCATGCATACAGAAGGCTTCAGAAAGGCCTTCAGAAATGAAGAATTATAGAACTGGGCTCATTTTCCACAAATGCATTTTATTTCACCAGCTGGGGCTGCTGTCTTGTCTCTTTTATTATCTGCAAAAGAAGGCATAGTAGCCATCCTAGTTAGCACACAGCTGGGTCACAGGCGAAGATCAGCATGGCTGACAAGTCCTGCAACATATGGAGAGCTTGTTAGGCACAAAGAGGCAGTGTACTGTGAATGAGTCTGGGGTCTTGGCAAGAGCATAGCATGCAGTGGGCAAGTTCTATAAAATTGATTTTCTAATAGGGTTGGCATTTGAGAGAGGGAAGGGGAAAGAGACAGTAGCAATGTGAAGCCATCAGCTCACATGCATGCTTATGTATTTAAAAAGGGATTGTGCTTATCTCCGGTTAGCAACAGGATACACAATTCTAGGGCTGATATCAAAGACATTTTTGTTTATTTATTGAACACTTGCAAAAGATGCTGGGTTGTCAGCTCCAGAGGCTAAAGTCCTTTATTTATTTACTGAAAGGTGCTGCATGAACAAATGCAGCATGAGTTTCCCTGTATTGCTCTGCCAGTGTGGCTCAGCCCTGATCTGGTTTCCATACTCATTCAGTACTTGCAAAATTAGTTACCTAGGGAGTAAACACTGCCAACCATGGTCATGCTTTCTGAGATATGGAGTCCAGCCCAGTCAGAAGTTCACCAAGATAACCTCATTGCATCACATGCCAATGAGCCATAAACAGCTGCAGTGCTGAAGGACTATGACATTTAATAAGATACTGAAAATGCAAGATAATCATCATGATAGAATACATCCAAATATGGGATTTAGAAATTAAAGACTTCCCACCCTATTTTTATAGCACCATACAACATAGATTCAAAGGATAGACTAAATAGCTGGGACACTGAGCTTCATTGGGGCTTATTTTTTTCAGTGACAAATTCTGGTGGGAAGCAAGGACAGGATGGAGCCTGAAGATACACAGAGAATGTGTATGAATGCATTCCAGCCCTAGGTGTGTGTGTGTGTGTCATAAGTGTGTCACTGGCTAAGAGTCAAAATAAGGTCAGTGCAGATGAGTAAGTATATGTGAAAAGGGCAGGAAGGAAATTCATGTCAAATCGAGCTAAGAATAGGTGGCTGGGTGGATGAGGAGAATGGCATAAGAAATGCAAACAGAAAAACTGCAGTGTCTGAGAAGGAAAGCAGCCTTGCATAGGAAGTTAAAATATTTTCTCAACTGAATTGAAATTATTTTGAATAAATGTGTCATTGAAGCTAGAAGGAAGTGGTTTCTCTATTAGTAAGTTTAAGAAGCTGACAATTTCTCTGCAGCCATGAAATCTGGATCCTCTCCCTTTCATTCCTGCACACTTCCCCTCTCTTTTTCTTTCATTTAATTTGTGGCTTCCCATGGGACAGGGTGCTAGATGGTAAAGGGGCTCAAGATAGTTGGTCAACATTCAAGGACCACTTCTTGCAAGCTCAAGATCAGAGCGTCCCAATGGGTACGAAATCAAGTAAGGGAGCCAGGAGACCAGCATGGTTAAACAAGGAACTGCTGGGCAAACTCAAGTGGAAAAAAAGAATCTATGGATCATGGAAGGAGGGGCTGGTCACTTGGGAGGAATATAGGACGGTTGTCAGAGGATGTAGAGAGGCAATTAGGAAAGCCAAGGCCTCCTTGGAACATAACCTTGCAAGTCAGGTCAAGGATAATAGAAAGGGCTTTTTCAAATACATAGCAAATAAAACTAACACTAGGGGCAATATAGGCCCATTGATGAATGAGGTGGGAGCCCTAGAGACAGAGGATATAAAGAAGGCAGAGGTGCTGAATGCCTTCTTTGCCTCTGTCTTTACTCCTGCAGGCTTTCCCCAGGAGCCCCTGATCCCTATAGCCCCAGAAGAAGTCAGGACAAAGGAGGAGATTGCCTTGGTAGATGAGGATTGGGTTAGGGATCAGTTGAGCAATCTGGACATCCATAAATCGATGGGTCCGGATGGAATGCACCCAAGGGTGCTGAGGGAGCTGGCAGAGGTCATTGCTAAGCCACTCTCCATCATCTTTGGTAAGTCGTGGGCAACAGGAGAGGTGCCTGAGGACTGGAGGAAAGCAAATGTCACTCCAGTCTACCAGAAGGGCAAGAAGGAGGACCCGGGTAACTATAGACCGGTCAGCCTCACCTCCATCCCTGGAAAGGTGATGGAACAACTTGTTCTTGGCACTATCTCTAGGCATATCAAGGATGAGGGGGTCATTATGAGTAGTCAACATGGCTTTACCAAGAGTAAGTCATGTTTGACCAACCTTATAGCCTTCTATGAGGAAATAACTAGGTGGATAGATGATGGTAGAGCGGTAGATGTGGTTTATCTCGATTTCAGTAAAGCATTTGACACTGTCTCCCACAGCATCCTTGTAGATAAGCTGATAAAGTATGGGTTTGGGGATCAGGTAGTGAGGTGGATCAAGAACTGGTTAAAGGGAAGAATCTGTGATTCTCGGATCCACAAGGAAGGAAAAGATTCTAGCAACTGCATTTGAAAAGCTCCTACCCAACATCACAAGGCTTGCCATACAGTTATTAGCAGTACTGTTGACTGAACTTATTTCAATTGGTCTTATATTTGTGGAGATACAGACCTTATATTTATGTCTACAAAAAATGTCGACAACTCCTTTTAACTTATATTGAGTTAGGGCAACAACCCACCCTGTTCTGCTACTCACTGTACAAATCCAGAGTGTGAACCCATCTGCCCCTGCAGAGTTCACAGCCTAGAAGGAGCAGCAGATTCCTCTGCAGGTGGCAGAGAGAAATGGCACATACGGAGTGATCCTTCTGCTCACTTGATGTATCTATTTTAAGTTTTAAAAATTGTCTTCTGGAGCAGGTTGTTTCTCCCCTTCACCTGTTGCAGATGGAAAAGATGCCAGGCTTCATAGACATCTAACTTTTAGGTCTCAGAAAAACGAGATAATGATGTTATCCTGTGTAATTTGTTCAACAGCGCGGGTTATCTGGGTCAGTGTTGAGGAATGTTTGTGCTGCAGTGAGTCTCAGGCGTGGCTGTGTCAGGCAGCAATTGCTGCTGGCATTGACATTACTGGGAAGGACACGTTACAGAGCAGTTTGAAAAATGTCCATTTCTCTTAGCCAGCAGAGATCTGCGAATTTACAGTGACAATTCAAATACCAAAAGTTCTCGTTTCCAACACGTATTTCCATCTTTCAGCATTCAACTTCCTCTCAAATTTGACCTTTCCCTCAGAAAGCAAACGATGCAAAATGCAAAAATAAAGAAACCAAGAGCTCACTTAGAAACACAATTTCCCATTAAAAGCAGTTTTAATTAAATATATTCCATCAGCCTTAGTTGCTTTTGACAGTGAGTGAGTGATTCACTCATTGCCTAAGCAATTCACTCAGTGCCTGAGCATAGGCTTCAGGGTCTCTTAGAAACACTTTAAGGCGTCCAGGACACCTACATGGAGCTGGGCATGTGAGAGCCATGTGCAGGACCTTTTCCTTCCTGATGTTGCAGCTGTGACTGGGAAGGGACACTCTAAGGCACCTAGAATAGCATTGCACACCCTCAGTTAGGCAATTAGTTTCTGGATCTCCACAATATCAAACAATAAAACATCCCATCTGATACTGTTCTTAATGGGCTGTCAGAGCCTGATAAAGCAGAGAGGTCAGTGGCATAGTGCTCTTGAGTCTCACCCTATATTCACAGCACTCTTTTGGCCCCTTCTGGTTGTTTTACACCAGAGCAGCCAGAAATTCCTGCATGGGCAGCTCTGTGCCATGACCTCCAGCAAGTGCTGAGCACCAGGTAGGTGGATCACATGCCTGCAACGCCAAGTCCTGGAGCAAGAGGCAGGCTGCAATCCAGGCACCTGCAGCAAGAACTGGTGCTCTCCTGGGAACCCTCCTAGCATATGTCATGTAGCCTCAGCAAGCTTGGCAAGAAGAAAGTGAAGTCTGGTGTTTGGCAACCTGATTGTGCAAGGAACACAGGGATAAATGGAGCAGTAACTATCAACCAACTCCACCTAACTCTCCCTGAAGCTATAGAAAATAGATAAGAAGGATTAATAATTTTATGAGTGTTTTTTGAGTAGCAGAATCACAGAGCCAACACTGGAGAGCCATGTGCTGGAGAAGGAAAGAAGACAGAAGAACAAAATGTAAACTAATATAAATGGAATTTGTATTTTAGAGTTCTCAGGCCTGAAAAATGGAAACCCTTTTCCTCCTTCATAATTATTTTACTGCTTTGGCTATAATCTTGGTGAAAACATAAAGAATTGCCTCTTTTTTTCTATAACAACCCACCAGTTAGTGTCAGCAAAGATTTGTTAGACTGTCCTGGATTTCTGGGCTACTGATTCAACTTGCCCTTTCCTGATGAAAGCAGGGATTTAGCTGTGTTGTGCAAGAGCTGATATTACAACCAGAACATGGCGTATGAACCTTCTGAACTTAAATTTTAATGTGGTGGCAAATGAATCTGTTAACAGAATTAGTTACCTTCTCTTCTACAGATTTTTTAAGGTTTAATGAGGAAGGTTTAAGAAGATTTCATGAGGAAGATTTATTTAATTATCTGTTTAAGTAGAATTATTACACACAAGTTGAACCAAAGTACATAGGACTTTATATGTACTGAAAAATACATACCCAGCTGCATTGCTGATGTGGATCACTGAACTATGACCAGCCTAAATCAGCTCCTGGATTTTGTCTTATCCCTTTACTCCTAGGCTACACATTTTGGACCTGAATTTCTATTGGCATTGTAAAGAATTTGGTCTTCACATTGCAGAGAAACAAATAAAATCTCAGTATTGGGTTTGTGTTTGGATTGTTCCTAGTGTTTTTTTGTAGGTTTCTTTTCCCTTTTTGCTCCAGTGATTCATTTATGAAAAAAGATGATGAGATTCAGGCTTCTGATGGTATATCCATTACCCAGGAATTGAAGTACTCTGAGCAGGCCAGGACTTGCATAAAGATAAGCACAGGTACCCAAAATGAATGTGAATACTTTAAATACAAAAAAATATTACAACTTGCTCCCCGTGCTACTTACCCATCAGACCTTCTGATGTGACTTTATGGCTGTTGTCACAATACTTTCTTCTCTGGCTTTTCTTGGAAGAAAGCTTTTCCAAGGACTAAATTAATGATATTCATAGAGAGTGTTAAAGTAAAAATATTGTCCGTACAGATCTTCACATATATACTTCCATATATGTATAATTAGCAATCAGTTCTTATGGAGATCTGATCTAAATCCAGCAAATTAGATTATCTGATAATTAGTTTGTTTTGAGTTTGGATCTCCAGGGTAGATGCTGGACTCCAAACAACGTAATTAGTTTGTGAAAAGGCACCAGCTTCTCAGCAGTTCACTGTAATTTTCTCAAAGGTACTTCCTGAGAGTCATATAAAGATCTTCCATTCCAAATAAATTCAAAGCCATGTGTCAGTTGCCAAATATATTATAAAAAATAAGGGAATTTCATGCACCAGTCTTTTTGAGAGTAATCTGCTTACACGCTTTCTTGACTCTTAGATCAATATTTTCCAGCATTTGTGTGCAACAGAATAAAGATCATGTTTTATTCTAGTTATGAAAATTTAGCTATATAATATTAGAGACTTTAGAAGTCGTTTGATGTGCTCGTAACCAGAACGTGGTCCAAAATGAATAATGTTTTGTCATCAGTGAATTTCTACTGCTTCAGAAAAAGTGATCTTACCTTCATAACCAGCAACAATCTTACATCTTCAGAAGAAACTTGGTCTCTTGTGGCCGTGCTAGAAAAGTGATACATTTTCTATTTGCTCTATAAGCAGAATTTTGTTTGCCCTGGCTTTTTCTTCTGCTGCATAATAAATAAGGAGTGTTGTTCAAGTTTTATCTTTCCTATTGGTAAATAAGAAATCTCATTCTCATTTGGTGTACAGATGCTTCAGGTGCTTTACTAACATTTTATTGTCTGCCTCAGTAACAAATACGCTGTCTATCCAGAAACACTGTGGCTTCCATTAGACCGTTCTATTCATTTGACTCAAGTGGACAATAAAACATGCTGAATGACAGCATGTCACTGATGACTACAGAGCTTTAAAGAAAAACCATTCTGCCTCCTGCCTTTTCATCGGTTTTCCTATATCTGAGTGTACCCTTCCCATTGTAGTCTAATGGAGGCATGGTCTTGTTGTTCTATTAATTTTTAGTGATTAGCCCAGCGTAAAGCCTTGTCAGATAAAACTGATGATATTATTTTTTTCAAAGGGAAAAGTGGGTACCAAGTTCCCAAATATTAGTAAGTACCCTGATGTTGGGAAATGTTGGTTAAAAGTATCTTTGGTAAATTATTCTGCAGTACTTGAAAAACATTGGGTGAGGTCCTTTACACAGAAGTGTATATATGTCCATCTGCTCTGGGCATAGATGGAAGAGATGACTGAGAATCAGTGCTAAAAATGGCTAGTCTGGGACTCAGATTAGGGGTATGAATTTGTGGAGTATCTGGTATGGTAACAAAAGACATTTCTTTCACTCAGCTTGGAGTTTACCATGTTGCAGAAGCCTGGTACAAGCCAGCCCCAGCTATGTTCTTCTTTGGGTTACACAATGCATGAGTCTCCTGTGCTGCACAGGGAAGAGGTGTTATTTACATTTATTTTTTTTTAGTCCTCCTAGTCAAGCAGAAATATAAGCGATGTGATCCTTCTCTCTATTAACTAGACATGACACTTCAGCAACTTCTGCCTGACGTACATCTGGTTTTCTGGAGTCCATCACAGGTCCCTTATCCTGAGGGATCAACTGAACTTTCAGGTGGTAGATATCAGTATGTATGTGATTTTCAAGGTGACTCAGGAAATATTTCTTTCTTCTGAAATACAAGTCGGGTTTTTTCCTGTTTATCACTTATTTCTTCTACAGGAAAGGGGTATTCCAAAGTGTATTGGAAGTACTACCTCTTGCTCTGAATACGTTTCGTGCCTTAGAGAGCCAGCAAGTGGGTAGAGGCTGTAACTGGGAAGCACTGGCTTTCTTTCAAGAAATTGGTTCTTGAAAACTTGGCCACAAGAAATCAGCTAAGAGGGTTTTCATGTGTGCTTTTTTTCAAGATGGAAGACCTAACACAAGATTATTACAGAAACACACAGTGCTCCAGCAAACACATCCCTCACATTCTACATAATGCCCTACCTTGTGTGCAGCCATGCAGATCTCAGCCTTTACCTCCTGGAGGTGAGATCTGTGGAAAAGCAAGCTCTTTGGGAGAGGCAGCATCTATTCATTGCGTGTGAGCCCAAGACGTAGCATAATTGTGACATCTAGAAGCCTCTGCCACATTTCTGAGACCAGACTGTGAATCTCTTACCTTGTAATAAGCCATTGATTACCCAAATGACCTCTGTGAAACTAGTACTTGCAATATGGACCATAATAAACAATAATGGGAGAAATAATAATAATAACAGAGCATTTCTGTGGCTGCCTCCCTTGTCTCTAACATGGGAGGTAATAGAAAAGTACCACATTCAGGTACCACGAGATGGATACAGTATAAAATACAGATGTATTGTATTTGGAAGTAGCAATAATGGCAGCACATGTGAAGTAACTACATGAACTATCTTGGAGAGTGATGATAGTCTACGATCAGAATGTTACATCTCTCCTCCTCTTGAAATTACATACACTATTTACAACATCTCTTGATTGCGTAGGGATTTATTTATGTTGCTCCATGTCCAAATGTTAAATATGACATCATGCAGCACTGCTCCATCTCTGGTTGAAGGTAAGGGTAGAAAGACATACAGAACTTTCTTCTGTGACATTCCCATCTACAGATATGTATGAATTGATAGAAATAACCTTTTGTAATACCCACAATTTTCTGTAGTTCTAATTTTTATTGTGCCTGCTGCCTGAAAGATGATAAGACTTATTCATAGAATTCACACTTCAGTGGTTTGATAAATTTATAACAGTCTGAAAAGGAGTTTCTTGGTGCAGTTCATGTTATTCATCAGGTCTCAGTTTTCCTTGGTTTTGGTCCTAAGGTTTATTCTTTTTTCTTTTTTTTTTGACATTTTTGGCTGACTTCTCTGATCTTCTTTCTACCAATACCCACAAGGAAAAATAGCACTAGGGACAACTAAAACTAAATATGGCGTGACGAAAAATGTGTTTATATACCTTTATTATATTATCTCTTATTCTCTATCTGACAAATGAGGAGGCGAGAATATTGTAAAGTGATATTCTATAGCAGGCACAATGCTTATCAGTTATTTTTCTCTGACCTTCTGCCTTAGAAAATTAATTCACTTGAGCTATTCGTACACTAGAACATTAGGGAAAAAATAATGTTAGCACTAGTGAATATAATCTCTGCAGGAAAGCTGGGCAATTATTCAATGGTCTAATCTTATCTCTTGTTTCATTTTTATATGGCAAGTCTACATTTAAAGTATTAGATATACTGTGCTTCTGCTCAATACCATCAAACCACAGTAAATAAACGCTGCTAAGTGCCACCATGAGTGAAGGAGCTTATAATGAGAAGTGTGAGGAGACATGTGTGCCATTCATCATTCTGTTCAGGCCGATATTGGGGCTCTTTTTATCAGCAGTATTCGTAGCGGTGTCATCACCTCTGGTATAAATCTTCTGTCAGTGTCTGTCGTCCCCATGCCCTATTAAACTCGTGCTCTCACATAATCACTGAATGACCTTTGGATGTCTTTCATTAACCTCTGACCTGAACCCCGCTGGCTTCTTGTTGGTAGGTAAATCTATAACATGACATCTGCTTATGACTCAACCTTTATCCTTGCTTAAGAGTTGTGCCTTTCAATTTTTTTTTTCGTTCTGGAGCAAAAAGATAGTTACAATCTTAAAGCACAGCTTGGATTTCAAAGGTTGGAACGCAATAATCACCCAAGTGTCTCCTAATAGACTTTCTAATATTTTTCCACTGCTGCTTACTGAATCTTATCAATTGGAAATTAGTGCAGGACGTTAGCCTCACAAATAATATTTTTGTTTCTGACAGAAGTTCGTTTTCTCTCAAGATATTTTCTTCTTGCTGCGTTCCCCTAATCAGGGATTAGGGATTGTTTAATTAAAATTCAATTATGCATCTGTACCACAGCTCAGCCTAAAATTTCTGGTGCTGAAGATGAGGGTAGCTATTACACAGCACTAATAATAATAATGATAATAATAATAAAAATAATGCAATGTTTTCTTCTCATGAGGATCAAGTGGGCTGGAAAATAGTTACTCCAGGGCTCAATGTTGCCGATGTCTTACTGCAAAGCCTTGGTCAAGCTACTTGCTTTTTCTATGACTCATTTACCTCGCTTGGAAAACGGGCCATGGTAAAACTGTGCTCTGCAGAATAAAACATGAAAAATGGCTTCTATTTACCTCGTGTGCTTGGGAACCAAGCTGATACTCTTATTAACCCTGCTCAGCTAAGTGTGTGCATGGAGTTGAGAGTGTACTGAATTCTATTTCTCCTCCTTCAGCCCTACCTTCCCCCTGTGAATGTGCCCCTAATTACAGTTAACTGTAATTAGTACCAATTAACTAAAATTCTTAGCAGTTGTATTCCTTCAAACCCATTGATGAAAGGCTCTCTCAGCAGCGAACGGGAGGGCAAGCGGGTGGGATTTGGGAGGGCAAGAAGTGGGAGAACTGCAGGACTGGCTGGTGCTCCCTCGGTGAGGGGCTGTGGGAACAGGATCAGCGGGGAAATGGGAGAGAGGAGATGGATACGGCACTGGGGGAAACCGGGCAACACGAAATGCAGGTATGAACCATGAGGGAGGTTGTGGGGAGAGAACAGGGCGGGTAGGTTTGATGTCTGCAAGGTGCTGTGGTCCTCATTTGAGTGACCACAGAAAAAAGCACGGGGCTTCCTGCGGGTAAATTAAGGTAAAAATCTGAGGGAATATATATGGAATGGCTTTTGCAATTCCTGCTGAAGTACTGTAGATCATCCTGAAGCAATGTTAAGAAACGAAAAAATTGGGTGACATTATCTTCTCCTCAACTTTATATACACCTTTAATAAGGGTATTTTAGCAGACTTGTGTACTTAAGATACTTTCAACTAACTTGTGTAATGGCAACAGTGTTTCCTGAACCACACAGGGCACACACACACTGAAGCTATGTCTTGATTTTGCTGTCTAGAAAGCTAAAGCAAAATGCCAGTAGTTTGTTCCTGAATTTTTCTTCTCTCCATTTCTTTTTACTGCTTTTGGGTATGTCAAGTAGTTGTACTTCTCTTCCCTGTGTATGAGGCTGCATTCACACAGCTGGAAGGCCTATCTCTTCTCAGCTTGTGACCAAGTACCATCAAAATGCGGAAAATTCCAGGGAATTGGGAATGGACAGATAAGCAGTTTGTCTCTTCTTGAATTTACAGCATTCCTCCCTGTTCTTATCAGTGTTGTCTTCATTTCTGCTTTCCCTCTCTTCATTTTCTTCTATGCTTTGGTATGTCTCTTGATATCAAGGGCAAAAAAAAATAGTATTGATATTTTGCACTTCATAAAATACATGGAAGAAGTTACATGGATAGCAAAGGAAACTGTAACAAACCACAGGTGTCAGCACATACCCATCCCTGCTGTCGGCTGACTGCCGTAACTCTTCTACCTCTCTGGAAAGAAAGGTTGTTCCAGGCATCAGCCATCTCCACTAGAAGGTGACATCACCCTACACACACACGACCAGCATCCTGTGATGCATTTGGAAAAGCTTTTCAGGGTGGAATTTGGCAAAGTGCAGTTGAGACCTTTTGGAAAACTGGATTTTGAGGAGAAAGGAGCAAGGACCCTGTCCCTTAGATGGCTCAGTCCCACGGACCTGAGCGGGGTTTTGATCCGGACGGGATGGAGCAGAATATTTTCAACTGATGATGAAAACTGAGAGGACTCGGGATGACGGCAGCAAAGAAACACAAATGGGTGGTTAATTGTGTGACCCACAGGGAGCACTGGAAGACATTAATGGGTATAAAGAGGCCATATTTCCATAAATGACCATTAGTCTTCTGCAAATGTTCCTTGAAATGTAAAGGAATGATATTCTCTCTCCAATTAATCATCCTGGAAATCCTCCTTCGTGTAATCTTGAAAACACGGGAGAGGACTTAGTATCAGCAAATGTTGCCAGATGTACAAAATGACAGAGTAATGTGTTGTATAAAATGATTTTGGGTGGCAGAATCTGGATAGGAAGCCAAGAATACTGCACCGCATTTGAGCTTTTCTGCGAGAGGCGTTGCAAGCCTCAGGAGGGAGCATTGGATAATTTATAGGTTAACATTTTCTTTTTATGTGAATGGCATTTTTTCTCATTTATAGTTAATTAGGTTAAGCATGCATGGGGAGCGAGGGAGGAAAGACTTTCAGAGAGAATCTAAACGATTAGTAATTTGAATGAAGTAAAAGAATCTGCTAAAAAATGTAGCTCTGGAATTAAATATGTTGCTATAACAAGTGTAAGTATCAGATAGGAATTCTAAAGGTTCTTACATTAATTATAGCAGCAGCATAAAAAGAGGTAGAGCGTATTTACAGATTTGGCATGTGGATTCTTTTCACAAGTAGCTGCTGTTTCATTTTCCTAGAGGAGCAGAAGCTATTTGTCCCACCATTTCACAGGTTTATATCTTTTGCACACGTTTCTTGTCTCGGGGGTTTTGGCTCACACGCAGGATCAGCTCAGGTGAACTACAAAGTAAAATGAACATTGACTTAACCACTGCGTTTCTTCAAATCTGTTTTTTTTCTGTATAAAATCCTCTTGACACTTCCTGGCTGGCTGAACATTTTTTTGGCAGATTCTGTGTGTCCATCTGTACGCAGGGAGCGGAACAGTTTCACTAAGGCCCATCTGAAAATGCTGCACCAAATCTAGACTGGGGCAGACATTTGTGCAGACTCGGGGCATTAAAATCACCCGGGATGCAGTTGGATTACTGGTATACGGACTTCTCAAATCCAGTATGTTGATGGTGAGGATCACACAGCGTGCTGCCGTCTCCCATGTCCCACCACAAGGGCTGTACATCTCTGTTGCAGCATAACCACGGGCTCCCTCCTGTCCCAAATGTCCCCTTCTGCCAGGAACAACTGGTTGCTTTCCCCCACATGACTGGGTCTTCGCTCCCTGCCTCCGCTGGGAGGTCCAGCACATGGCTTTTGTGGCCAGAGCAATCACATTCCAGGATATCTGTGATGAGAAAGACAGAATTTTACAAGAAGGAAGACTTTTATGAAAAACTAATAGAAATGCATTTCCAGCTGCAGTGCCTTCCACTGTAGAATATTAGAAAATGCTCAGAACAGTTTTTAAATATTCTTCTGTTTCCTTTGCAGATTAGCATTAAGTGTTAGGTGGAGATTTTAAACGCAAGCATCTAAGTTCAAATTTAAGCCCTTTTTTCCAAGGGATATGATGTGCAAGTCCTGCCAGCTCAAAAGTGTGCAGTACTTCCAAAAATCAGGCAGGACTTTGAGTTAGATACTAAATATAGATTTAACAGTTTATCCCCTGACACCCAAATAATTCAGGAAGTGAATGATTTATGATTTCAATAAATTAATTATTATTTATACTGGAAAACACTGCTGGTTTTATTGCACATGAGCAGTTCCACATGGAGAGTTCTTCAAAGTAGTTTAATGTTCTTACTGTGCCCATAAAAGGCAGTTTCTTTTTCTAGACAAAAAATAGCCTAAAGGAATTGAATGCTGAGCCCCAGTGAAAGTCAGGGAGATATAAGCACCTAATTCCCTTATGCCTTTTAAAAAACCCCCAGCATTTATTGGCTGACCCCCAGCTGTAAGCTAAGCCCAAATGCTGCACAAGTTGTCCTGCATCAGCAGAGTCTGCAAGTCCTCTGTTAGGTGACTCCAAGGAAGATGCAACCCTGGTTGTTCAGATCTAGACAGGCCACATGCTTTTGTGCTTTTAAAAATAAGAAAACAGAGTATTCACAGCTTGTGCATGGCTGTTGCATGTGTGTGATGTGACCAAGGGATGCCTAGCTCTGGCCAGAAGTAGAGCAAAGCTCAATGGAGGGAGATCAAGGGATCCAGGTCTGGAGCCAGCCAGGAACAGGCAAGTGCAGCCCTGTACAGCACTGCCCTGCACTACGCTGTGCTGACACAACAACCTTGTAGAAGCAATTTTGGGTTCCTCTGACATGACATTTGTGATGCAATGAGTTTAAATGCCTTGCCTGAGGTCACACAGTGGAGCAGTAGCAGACATAGTAGGAGAGCAGAGGCATCTGACTCAGATCCCAGTCACCTTTTGAACCGCAGGCCTTCTGGCACAAGCCGAAGGGAATGCTTTCATGCACACGAGGAGGAACATCAGAGAAAACAACAGTGCATCCAAGCTCTTAGTGAGCCTGGATACCGTTTCAGTGAAGCAGCCAGGGCCGAGGACCAGAGCCCAGGAGTTTGAGTTCAGTTCCTGGCTAACTGCATCTGTGCCTCTGGCAACTCCTGCAAGTCCTTCACTTCCCACCAGCCTGCAGAGAGTGCAGAAATCACTTATGGAGTGACTGTGAGAATTAGCTGATTAACAGCAGGCAAGAGTTCTGCCAGGGAGTGGCTCTGCCCTCAGCAGAAGAGACTGCCATGTGTGTTTTGTCCAGGGCTTACAGAGTGCTCTTGCAGGGCAGCATTTAATTGCACAACAGCTCTTCTGTCACTGCTGTGACTGTTGGGAGGTATTCTGACCCACCCTCTAGCCCAGGTACTTGCCCCAGCAGCCCCATTGAGCAAAGGCATACTGAAGCTGTCACTGGTGCAGTAGCGGGTGGGTTCAGGCATTTGAGGCATCATCCAGCTCTCACAGAGCAGCTCAAAGAAGCAGCTATGTAGAGCTGTGCAGAAGCAGCAAAGGAGATCATTGCTGCCTGCAGAGCAGCACCTTATCTGGAAGGGCAGCATGAGCGCTGCCATACCTAACTGCTACACCTCCAAAGCACTTCCACAGCTCTCCATGAAGTGATTCCAGCACAGCTAGAAAGCTAACAGGGCTTATGCCTCTGCTCACACATGGCAGGAATGGCCACAGAAGGATCTAGGTGGGGAACCACAACACTACTCATTTTTGGGCCCCTCACTACAAGGACATCGAGGTGCTGGAGGGTGTCCAAAGAAGGGCAATGAAGCTGGTGAAAGGTCTGGAGAACAAGTCTTACAAGGAGCCGCTGAGGAAGCTGGGGTTGTTTAGTCTGGAGCAAAGGAGGCTGAAGGGAGACCTTATTGCTCTCTGCAACCACCTGAAAGGAGGTTGTAGAGAGGTGGATGTTGGTACCCTCTCCCAAGTAACAAGCAATAGAACAAGAGGAAATGGCCTGAAGTTGTGCCAGGGGAGGTTTAGATTGAATATTAGGAAAAATTACTTTACTTACAGAGTTGTAAGGCTGCCCAGAGCAGTGGTGGAGTCACCATCCCTGGAGGTATTTAAAAGACATGTAGATGTGGTCCTTAGGGACATGGTTAAGTGGTGGCCTTGGCAGTGCTGAGTTAACAGTTGGAACTGATGATCCTAGAGGTCTACTACAACCAAAATGATTCTAGGATTCTGCTCTGTGATTTCCTAATGTCCCTTCTGCTTAGAGAGTCAGAGCAGTTCACAGGGGGACAGCTTTAGGGTTAGGTAGGTGGACTGTCTGCAGCTGCTGCTTTATGTGTCCCAGCAACATCCAGATGTCTTGTGTCTTGTGTCTTGGTCTGAAAGAAGAAGGAAGGGAGACAGGCACAATATTTTGTCACTGGTAAAAATTGCAATACCTGAGGTGAGGGATCAAGAAGAGATGAAAAGGTTTAATGTGGCATCTTATCCTTTCCAGATCTGGACCCCAACATTGTCAAGTGAAACACTTCTCCTTGGACCAGTTGGTTTTTCCATCTTTGGGAAGGGCTCTTTCCCCTTCACCTGAGCTGTGTCTCTTCTCCAGTTCCCTACCTGACTGTCAGGGCAGTGGGAATTGCTGGGGAGCAGTAATGTACTGTCTGGAGAACTGCATAACTGCACAGCTTCTGCTGTTTCCTTGGTGGTATCAATCCTGGAGCCTGTGCCAGAGGATGTACCAAGGCTTGTCTCATAGTAACATCCCTTGAGAAATAATGATTTCACTGGAAGAAGTTGCCAGTATGTTAAAAATGTAAGAAGGACAGCATTTTTCATGCAAACACTTGCTGTCAATATGCATAATGAGCTATCTGCTGCTAGTTTCTTTCTTTTTGGGGAGGGAGGCAAGTAAGGAGAACTGGACTTTGTGCTGAATGGGCAGCTGTGGGAAGCCAGCAGTATCCAGTCATTTGCAAGCAGTTTGCAGGCATTGGGAGTAAAGGTTTGTTACATCTCTAATTTTTTTTTCTTCCTTTGGGCAGGTGGCCTAACAGTGCAGCAGCTGATCTTACCTTTTAAATTTAATTTTAATTGAATGCACTGCTAGAGATGCCTTAAATTGACTCTTTTTGTTTCAATTTCCTAAGGGAGTTTGCCCCAAGACCTCTATCCTAGTGATAACTTATTCTGGCCAATGGAGCCCGTGTGTATTTATTGTATACCTTTCTGTCCCTTCTCTGGCTTCTGCTGCCATGAACACTGCTGTTGCTGATGACTAGAAAATTACTCAAGTGTGAAGTGTTTCACTGCCTGTCACTTTCCTCATTAGGCTAGTGAGAAAATGTATCTATGACTCTGTCACACGCAGCCCTCATTAGTTTAGCAGCACATTGAGATCATTGCCTTTTTTAAAGATGGCTGCAGGAAAATGGCTGGGTAGTTTGATGCTCCTCGGTAATAAGTGGAAGTATGGAAACCAGGGCTCACTGCACTCTCCTCTGAAATAATTGCATTTTGTTTGCAGAGCCTGATCAATGGAATGAAGTGTTACTGCTGGGGAAGTCAGATGGCAGTGCATAATCCCACTTCTTTTTACTCTGAGCAGAGGGGACAGAAGATGCTCGAGGTAAGACTATTTCATTGTGCAAAAGAGGTTTAGGACAAGAGCACTATCCATTTTTGGCATCTGCTTCTCCTTGTGTCTGTTAAACTGGAGGAACTCTATCGTAGGTGGTGTATTTTCCTTTGTGTGTCAGTATGAGCCAATTTCGGTCTATCAGCTGTACCTCTAACAGGTAGCAATGAGGGCTACCAGTGTGTTCCGAATTCCTACCTTGAGCACTTAGCCAAAGCAGCACTAATCAATAAAGACCTGTTTTAGCCATTCCAAGAAGGCTGGATTAAGACACTATCACTGCCAAATGCCCATGCTAAGTTTTTGCTAGAAGAGAGATGCTAAATGACTGAATGCCTTCTCTCTAATTAGTGCTACTTTCTTTTTAGTTCGCTTCTTTTCCTAAGCAAAGAGTGCCACTGCCTTCCACATTGGCATTTCCCCTGAAATTGGTCCATTAACTCTTATATACTCTAGAAAGACCAGTAGTTTCATGCTATTTTCATGCCTGGACTTCTCTATTTAAAGAAAGGGGAAAAAAAAAAAGGAGCAATAGTAGCCACAATAATCCAACCATCAGAGCATCTACTTAATCCTACTTGCAGTAAGTCCAAATTGTTGAGTAGGACCATGGTATTGACAGGAACTGCTGCTTGCTTTGCAGGAAAGGGCAGTACAGCCTAGTCTGCTATGGCTGTTATATGCTTGCTTTGGTTCAGTCCACTGGTGCACCAGTTTGGTGCAGACATAGTTTAGCTCACACACTTACTAGATGTTGTTGGCGTTGGTAGGTGAAGGATTGTGTGTCATACCACATAAAATTGCTCGGAAAAGTCATTTTACATGAGGAACTTCTTTTATGCTTTTCTTATAACGTAGTCCTACTGATGTTTGCTTCTGTATAATAACCCCAAAGACCTGAAAGGCAATTAACACAGAAACTTTTGCACCCACTGAATCTTGATAGAAATGTGTAGGGCAATGTCTGGTTGCCACATCAGACCCGCAGTGCTGATGCTGCATCTCTGTTCTGCCACATAAGTGTTCATTCCTTAGCACTGACAGAGAGGATCAGTGATGTACTGCAGTTGATTAGGTTCATAGCAGGTATGTATCCCCTAAGGATAAGATGATGAAAAAACCTTACAGTCTTTTTACTTATTTAAAGTTGATATCCAACTCCAAGTTAAATTGGATATCAAGTACTTGCCTTGCTCTCCATATATTCTCTTCAATCCCATGTATGTATGATTCTTCTCATTATCTGCATTCACAAATTCAAAGGCAATTAGCCCTGAAACAGCTAGAAATGTAGAGAAAGAAATGTTTGAAATTTATATCCCATAAAGTTCATATTTTCTTTTTCATTTAAGTGGAACTTTAATTTCTTTTGAAGAACAGAAGGCGAAAAAAAAGGAAGTCCCTCATGGGACTGGAGGCTGAAAAGGACCATTATCACAAAATAGAATATTTGCTTCCTAGGCTGGTTATTCAAATATTTTCTGAGAGGCTGAGTCTATACTGGCAGGTAGAAAGCAGCCCCACATCTGCCGTCCACATGCTGAGACTGCCAGTGTTGGTATGGCCGGGCTCTGGCATTTTGGTTCTTCTTTTTCTCAGGGCAGCTGAAGCTCAGGCTCTGTGCAATGCTGAATATTTCTAGAGGGTAGACTGGTTTGTTTGCTCGTACCAGCATGCAATGTCACTACAAAGCATTGACAAACCTGCACCACACCATCTGTTGTGTCCAGCCCATCTTGGCGGTGGGCTGGCATGCAGCTGGCTCTATATAGTCAGTAGTAGTATCTCAAATTTTCATCTGAGTCAAGCTTTGGAGCTACCTACAGAGGAGCACCTGTGTTCAGCCATGTGCTGAGTGGATATTAAAGAACATGCATTTTGTTCCTTTATATTAGAATTGCACCAAACTGGACAATAGGAAAGCTTGAGCCATTAAGTGTTCAAGGCCACGTTGGATGGGGCTTGGAGCAACCTGGTCTAGTGGGAGATGTACCTGCCGATGACAGGGGGGTTGGAACGGGATGGTCTTTAAGGTCCCTTCCAACCCAAACCATTCTGTGATTCTATGATTCTATAATTGAAATGCCTGGTTAGAAGGGTACCTCTGGGGACCTCTCTCCAGCTCCCTTGGCCACCAGTATATTCACTGCAGAGCCAGCTGAACATCCCTATGTCCCAAACCGGGCAGCATTGTGTGTGCCTTGTACCAGCCTACCAGGGTAAATAACAGGTTCACACTCTGTGTTAACTTCATAATTGCCTTCATTTTTATACTAGCAATTAGGCTTTCTTTCCACACAGAACTTGGCTTCAGTCACACCAACTTTTCAGGAAAATAATTAATTTACATCAATATTACTTAGTTCATCCAGCTTGGTGGTTGTGCCTTATTAATGCCTCAGTACAAGACTGGGTTTTTCTTCATTCTGACAGGGATTCTTAGAGTCTCAATGAGCAATTAGTATAAAAAAGCTGTCCTGGGGAGACAGAATTAATACTAAAAAACCCAAGCCCAAACCTGTAAATCTTAAACATGTCTGGAATTTTTAATATTTTTTTATTCATTAAGGAGACATTATTAACTAACAATCATCCCCAAAACACACATCAGCTATTAAATAAAAAAAGGCTAATAGCTTTTTCTTAAAGGTTTTACAAGTTAATTTTAATAATTTGCATTTAAAGTAAAAATATAATGTCATATTCCAAGAGATCAGAGAGTGTCCTGTTTAACAGATGATGCTACAAGAGTTGTTGGTTTTTGTTTGTGTTGGCTGGAACTTTTTTTGTAGAACAACATTTTCATAAAGAAATTTCCTAAAGCATAATTACTGCAGGAGTTTCCATTTGGACTTTTGAAGAACTGTTGGTGGCATCAGTTTCTTCTTCTTTTGATTAGAGCTGGTGGGATCCAAAATTAGATTATTGGTTTTTTAACATCTGTAAACTACGCAATACCTTCCGCAGTAGGAAAAAATAAATAACTAACAGCAATGCATGAAGACATTATATGTAACGTGGCCCAAACTAGTATCTCACTAATGTGTATATAACCTGCTTTATAGAACCACATCTTAACCAGGCTAAGGGCTTAATTATTATTGATTAGTTCTGCCCACTGTTCCAATATCAGTCGTTACTGAAATAATCTCTGTATCCCTCATTAAACATGCATCTGTTTCCATGGGAATGCATTTTTAAATAAGAAGTGCTATTTGAATATTATTGGTTTCACTGGTTGTTCAGGCACTTGGTACTGTGGTCGCCCAATCTGTCATAGTTAATCAACTCTCATCTCTTAACACTGGCTGCAGTTATCAATGAGTTGAGGATTAATATTCTGGGCGAAGCAGATGATAAATCATTTGTATATAATTAGTGTACAGCAAGGTTACAGCTGACATGAATTTTTATCTTAATTATGAGAGAAATTTGTTCCATTAATTTAATTTAGTTTGCATGAGTGGCTAGACACCTAACAAAGTTAATCTTACACCTGTCATTACAACATTAAGGAGAGTCTCATTTTCAGGCTGTAGACACAGATACTCTAGCATATAAGGATAATGTTGCTCATTCTGATGTGAAAATAGATGATCGTAGACAGAAGATATAGAGCCTACTCTTTTTCAAGTCTTCCCAAAGGATTTATGTGCGAATATTACAGAGATTCAAATCTGGTTGCCACTGCACTGAGTAGACTAATTTTCCTTCAATCTTCCTTCTGTGCTTCCTCGTGAAAGAAGCAGGCAGTACTTACAAACAAAGGGGGAGATTTTCCCCTCATTTTTATAGATATTTATGTAGTTAACATGTGAAAATGCCATAGCACTTGTATGACATGATATCTGCATTAATGGCAATGGGTGAGCAAATACGCACTGCCTGCAATCCAGCCTTCATATTTATGTGAAAAAGAATTATTCATAACTTCATCTACTACACAAATGGCAATTATGCAGGAATTTCTGAGGTTTCAGCACACTGAGTACACCTAAATTCTGTGTTAATTATCCAAGCAATTATCAAGTCTGATAAATCATACATGATTGATAGATAAGGTGGGGCTGTTTGGGTAACAGGATATGGTGTTAGTTATTTTGCTGATAATTAACCAAGCACCTAAATGAAAGTAGACTATTTGTGGCATCCCTTATAAAAATGTTTATCTTTATGGATTTGTTGATTATAGTTATTTTATTCTGGTAGGATGACTTTGGAAAAAGAAAAGCCAATACCCAAGTCTTTTTACAGCTAATGAGATGAGACTGAATACAGTGGAGACAGAAATATAACTGAAAATTGCATTCTGCACTAGCTCAAGTCCAAATACGTATTTGTAATACAAGCCACAGTCTCCTTCACATTTGCAGCATAAAAATAACCCTTGGACAGAAACATTAATTGAACAGTAACTCAGATTAATGTTTTGTAATATTAGTTCACAATTATTACTCTCAGCTAGGGTCAAGAAGTATATAGTTGGATATTCACAAAGAAATGACTGATTTAAAAACAAAGAGCTCTAATGGAATTCAATAGTGCTTTTCAGTCATTCCAGTTGGCATCTCTATTACCTGAAATGATTCACAGTCCATTATGGGAGCTTCCATGCTAATAGAATGTCTATCTTCTGTAATACAGACACATCAGGGCACTAACTGAGAATCTGTCACAATGAATTTCATCTAGATTTCACTTCATCTCTTCATGGACTGTAAAATTTGCTCTTGTACAATGCCTAAATTTACTGTGGGTAATTGAGAGAGATCTATAGATGCAGCACACGGTAAAAAGCAGTTTTCCAAAGATCTATTGTAAATTGTGCAGATTTGGTTCAGTTGGGAAAAGATTATCAAGTGCTGAATATCAGTCTGTGCTAATTAAATGTTTTTGGTGAGCTCTGAAAATATTTTGAATGGATCACGGTGAATAGAAAAGTGAAAAGAGCAGCCTGGTTAAAATGTCTCTCTTGCAGCTAGAAAGGCAGTGAAAAAGCTTTTGCAATTTAAGAAACACCAAAAAGAGGAAGGCAAATAAGTGAAAATAGGCTCCATTACCCCTGATAAGACTTATGGATCATATCAAGTAGACCTATGATATTTTTTATCAGTCTTGTGTTTACATAGTGCAAAGTGGGATATTACCCACTTAATCTGACTTCCTCTAGTTCTTTAGAAAATCCTCCTTAAACAGCACAGGCAACTCCATTTTATTTTTGCAACTCACATTATTCATCCTAACTGAAAACGCTGCTGTTAAGTTCTATGCATGGACTGTTGATAAAAAATTAAAATAACGTTTAATGCGTGGCTCATTTTTTTCCCAGCTGAATACTTACTGCTCTGCTCATGAAATAGATATGCTGAGAATTTTCAACCATTTCTTTATTTTCTTTTTTTAAAAAAAAAATAATTTTACTTGTTCCCATTAAAAGCTAAACAAAATCATTGGTATCCTTACTGATCACAGCCTTTAATATTTGTTAGCCAATTACAATTGTGAAATATTCTATAGCTTTTTTCCTAAGCCACAAACAGAATAATAGCATCACGCTCCACTGCAAGTGAAGTGATCTCAGCCTTTACATTAGGAGAAAATCAGAATGGTATGACTGCAGTTCATTACTGAAATAGGTAACTGATGAACTGAAAAGACAAAGGGCATTGTTAAATGAAATGTCATTATTAGAGCTGCTCATGTTTAACAAATGTACTGTAAGTTAATTCAGTGGTGTTTTCTCCGAAGTTCTCTGTAGGTTGTTCACTATTGATGCATATGTTCTTTACATGTTCAAGGTATTTTTATTTTCTTTGTGGAAACAAGGCTAACTATATCTTAAATAAACAACAGTTCAACTGTGGCAACAAATGTTACATCAACTTTTGTCCAAGCTTTACCTCCAGAGCTATTGCTCACCCAGTGATCTCTGAAAGCCTTCCCAATGTTTTTAAATGTTTATTTATATCATGTTTGAATAAATGCATTGTTTTCCTTGAAAGAAAATGGAAGATAAATTCTGAGTTTCATGGGAAAAAAGATTTAGCTTTTAGTCTCCAATTTTGAAATCTATGACTATGCAACAAAGCACTTTGGCACGTGTTTAATGTCAGGACCTGAAGCATCTGTTCTAACATGTTGCTGAATGGGGGCCTTAAAGCACAAGCAGACTTGGACCTCATATTTTAAGAGCTGTGTAAAAGTGGTGTTCTGATATTAAATAAAAAACATATCATACTTTCAGCATCTGTGGGAAACTGTTTGCATTGCCCCAGAGGTGATAAAAATAATTTATGGACCTCAGTATTTTTCACAACAAGGAAATTACCTCAGCTTTGGCAATCTGAGGTAGTTAGTGAAGCTTTTCTGCTACATTTATGGATTTACTTGGGCTACATATTCTTTGACCTGTATTTTAGATTTGTCGGCAGATAGATAAGTCACAGTAAATAACCTAAAAAGGAACTGATGCTCTGTGAATTTTGTGCATGGACTGATTGACAGATTAAGAAGGTCTGCTTCTTCACAAGACATTGAAACTTGTGCCCTTGCTTGTTATGAATATGTCTACTGGGGTGTCATGCACATTTTTTTTTAACCAAAAATCCTAATATAACTGGAAGATTAAAAACATATTCAGACTATAGTACATGTAAATATGAGCTTAAAAAGAAAATATGTAGTTATGCGTGCTATGATAAGGGCAATCAAACTCTTGAGAGCAGTCTCTTCTCTGAGCAGTCCCACCCTTCTTAGGAACCAGGCTGCAGAGTCCAAGTCTGTGTTGCAGAGCATTAATGGTCCAAAAGAGGAGGACAAGAGAGGTTCCTCTCCTTCTGCTATCACGGTATTGACATTCAGATCAGCACTGTTAATAGCTGAGGACTTCAGCCAGAGCTTGCTAATATTTTGAACAGCTTTTGAAATGAAGAGCTTGGCCTTGAGTGCCATATGCAAGGCAGTCTTTGAGTGCTCTGCATAATCATACAGGATTGAGTAATTACCTTGGTATGTGATGGAGGGAGAGTCCTGCTGGGTTTCCTCAGGTGGATCAAGCACTGAGCAGTAAATAAGGGAAACAGATAATTGTATTTGATGGTCAAGCATCTGACTGGAAATCACAAACCCCACAAGCATGTTTCCTTTATGATACTGCTACGGAACTAAGTAAACCAAGTAAACATCTCTAATATCTTTTAATCCCTTTTTAATTTAGGTAAGGAACTTAAAAGTTACAATCAAATATCTATACTGGTATCTCCATCAGTTGCCTACTGGAAATTGGAAAACTAACATTCCCCTCTCCCTTCCTTCCACCAGAAGTGAGATCAACTTAAAGTGTGAGGCAGGGCTGTAAAAGTTTACTCTCAGTCTCTTTGTTCTTGTGGCTTCAAACTGAGATCTTATTAACCATTTCATGCAGCTTTTTTGAGATTAAAAAAAAATAATATCGCATTATAAAAGTTTTAAAGCAACCCATGATGATTAATCTTCATTCTCTCAGATGTAGCACAAGATACATAATAAAGAATAAAAGTTTACTCACTTGAAACTGAGCTTCATCCTCATCTGTTCAGCTATGCATAGGTTTTAAATACAGATGTGAGAAAGAAATGATAGCAGATTCTATCTGTTCGACTGTTTCTATGACCAAAAACATCACAAACAAAATAAACATGACTTAGATTACAAACAGCTATGGATCAATTAATATTTTCTGCTACCTGACTGTGCCACGGGTGATCTATGCTCTGGAAATGAACCTTGCACTGTCTGAATATGCACGGAGCTCTGTAAGCTCTCTGCAACAACACCATCCAGCAGGCAAAACACATTTTCTCGATTTATTTCTACCCATTTGTTTAACTTCACTGCCATCTGCTGTTAAGGAAGGGAACCTGTACCGCAGGCCCGGGAAATACCTGTGATGGGCACAGGTATTGCCATAAGCACTTCTAAATCTTATGCATTTTAGTGTGCTGTAAGGGACAGAAGGGAAGGATTTGTCCATAAGGCTTGTGTCCCATGAAACACTATGCTACAGCTACCATTGCCAGGAGTTCTTAGATCAGAAGCTGCTGTGTTTATACTAAACTAAATGTCAAAATGGCCACTGATTAAATCAGAAGCAGGTCTGGACCCAGTACAGACTGCTGCTTGGTGCCCTCCTGTGCATGTTTATACCCTGCCTGTGGGAGCGATTTATCACCGTCACATCTTGTGAAGACTCCAGCAACACCAACGTCAGTAATACCATCAGTCTTTGTGCATGTTCCCCCTCCTGCACCTTCCTCTCACTTTTGCTCTAGAGAGAAATCTTTCCTTGTGTTCCTTTTCCCAGCACTACTGCCCTACGTTCCTCCAGACAGATCCTGGAACACCCCGTCTTTTCCACCTAGATTAAAAGTATCTAGAAGAACATCTTGAAAAGCAATCAGTAATTGTAGCATCTCATCTGCGTGCTGGAAGCACCAGCAGTTTATTAGGCAGAGAAGACTGGACCAGATGGATCATCAACTCATCATTCAGTGTGTCAGGTAGCTCCTTCCAGTCTAATTACATTTTCACTGTATTCAACAAATAGAAGTACACGCAGTATGGGCAATAGGCTGCATCCAGAAAAAAAAAACAACAAAGAAACCAGGGCTGTATATAAAGACTATGAATTCAAAAAAATAGAGTTCGATTACAGAAAAGATGTTAAAAGTGGAAAATATTCTGTCACTGCTGGGTGCAGTTAGAGATGGGCAGTCTGTAAATGCATGGCATTTTTGATTACTTCCTATGATGTGTGTCCAGCTTTGACTCAATGACTTAATTCTTTGGCCTGATTGAATATAAAGCAACAGAAAACTTTGCTTTGATCTGAGTAGGTTCTGGCTGGGGCTGTCAGTAAAACCACTGTGCAAGGTAAAGCAATATTTGAAGATTAGCCTAAATATTGTTTAGCTAGTTAATCTGATGGCCTTGAAAGGTAGATGATGATATTACACAGATACATTTATTATAAATAGTATACTTTTACTCTGCAGCATCAGGGACAGGCTCTGGTCAGAAGCAGATTACTACTCTAGTATTAACTATTTCCCATGGCAGCATCTAAAACCTCCTTGCTTTTCTGATTTTTTTTATTTACTAAAANGGAAACAGATAATTGTATTTGATGGTCAAGCATCTGACTGGAAATCACAAACCCCACAAGCATGTTTCCTTTATGATACTGCTACGGAACTAAGTAAACCAAGTAAACATCTCTAATATCTTTTAATCCCTTTTTAATTTAGGTAAGGAACTTAAAAGTTACAATCAAATATCTATACTGGTATCTCCATCAGTTGCCTGCTGGAAATTGGAAAACTAACATTCCCCTCTCCCTTCCTTCCACCATAAGTGAGATCAATTTAAAGTGTGAGGCAGGGCTGTAAAAGTTTACTCTCAGTCTCTTTGTTCTTGTGGCTTCAAACTGAGATCTTATTAACCATTTCATGCAGCTTTTTTGAGATTAAAAAAAAAATAATATCGCATTATAAAAGTTTTAAAGCAACCCATGATGATTAATCTTCATTCTCTCAGATGTAGCACAAGATACATAATAAAGAATAAAAGTTTACTCACTTGAAACTGAGCTTCATCCTCATCTGTTCAGCTATGCATAGGTTTTAAATACAGATGTGAGAAAGAAATGATAGCAGATTCTATCTGTTCGACTGTTTCTATGACCAAAAACATCACAAACAAAATAAACATGACTTAGATTACAAACAGCTATGGATCAATTAATATTTTCTGCTACCTGACTGTGCCACGGGTGATCTATGCTATGGAAATGAACCTTGCACTGTCTGAATATGCACGGAGCTCTGTAAGCTCTCTGCAACAACACCATCCAGCAGGCAAAACACATTTTCTCGATTTATTTCTACCCATTTGTTTAACTTCACTGCCATCTGCTGTTAAGGAAGGGAACCTGTACCGCAGGCCCGGGAAATACCTGTGATGGGCACAGGNAACAAAGAAACCAGGGCTGTATATAAAGACTATGAATTCAAAAAAATAGAGTTCGATTACAGAAAAGATGTTAAAAGTGGAAAATATTCTGTCACTGCTGGGTGCAGTTAGAGATGGGCAGTCTGTAAATGCATGGCATTTTTGATTACTTCCTATGATGTGTGTCCAGCTTTGACTCAATGACTTAATTCTTTGGCCTGATTGAATATAAAGCAACAGAAAACTTTGCTTTGATCTGAGTAGGTTCTGGCTGGGGCTGTCAGTAAAACCACTGTGCAAGGTAAAGCAATATTTGAAGATTAGCCTAAATATTGTTTAGCTAGTTAATCTGATGGCCTTGAAAGGTAGATGATGATATTACACAGATACATTTATTATAAATAGTATACTTTTACTCTGCAGCATCAGGGACAGGCTCTGGTCAGAAGCAGATTACTACTCTAGTATTAACTATTTCCCATGGCAGCATCTAAAACCTCCTTGCTTTTCTGATTTTTTTTTATTTACTAAAATGCTTGATAATCAATACAACTGTAGATAAAACAAGCTACAGTCTATCTCCCCTTATGCTTTAGCAATAAAACTGCAGTTCAGTCCTGATCTCAGAATCTCTGTTGCTATCAAAGCTAAGTTATGAACTTTATGGCAGAAAAACGTAGCTCGATTTTCAGATACTCCGTAAGTGCAGACCTGGCAGTTAGAAATATCTTATTTTGCCTTATAAATGGAGTGAAATTGATATGGAATTCAGTGAAAAAGCGTCAAACTGGAACACCAACATGCCAGTTCCCAAGTAGAACCACATCCCTCAGGGCAACCAGATTTGCATGAAAAAGTATTATCCAGCATTGGGTTACCTGTTAGCACCACAGTGTGTTCTGGTGGACAATATATTAACAGCCATACTCGTGTTCTGATCTCCTGAAAAACCTCTGTGTGGAACGAGGTGCTCTTAAAATGAAAGAGTTAAGTAAAACACTTTGGAAAGACTTTGGTCTAGAGCTGAACAAGGTCAAAGGCCAGAGATGTGGGGTTTTTCCTTTGTGTTTTATTTCTCCATAGTGTTTAAAATAATTGTTCTTACTCTAACCCCTTCACCATGCATTTCTTCTTTCCTTTGGTTTCTCCTGTTTTAATATCCACTCTTTCACACAAGCACCCAGCATATATGCAGGCAGAATTTCAGAACTGGCATATCATTTGAAATTCTGCCTCTGCTGGCAAGTTCATTGGTAATCACTGGTACTTCTGACTTACTGCATGGCATGAGAGCCACTGCTTGCCATCTGACTTTGGAACCCCCAGTTCACTTCATCTTACTGAAGGCAGACTTCTTTTTTCTATTACAGGTCAGCACAGACCTGTTTCCTCTGAGCAACTATGAAGCATGCTGCTTCACTTTATACATACCTCCAGAAACAAAGGCAGGCGAATCCTGATGTGATGTTCAGCATATGCAGCTCATTTCATCCTACCTTCTAAATCAAAAAATTTCAGGGTATGTTCTGCTATACAAAGGGAGATGTATAGCAGAAGGATTGACTAGAAGGCAGCCAGCTAGGAAAGCAGAGACTGACAAAAAAGAAAATGCATTGTCAGATTTTTCTTTAAATCTGCAGTAGAAAGGGAGCCAGGAGAGAGTCTAGCCAGAAGAGATGAAGACAGAGAAGTGTCTAAGCTCAGCAGAACAATAGTCAAGGTAAAAGGTTAATTATTCTCTCTGTGAAAGTTACAGTCCTGAATTAAGGGGGCATCTGCATGTGCCCCTAGAAGCAGTTACTGGATTCGGTCATTTTTGCTCCACATGAATTATTCTGAACTGCCAATTTACAGCATTGCTCAGTGCTCACTGCTCAGCTTCCTACCAGCCTGAGGCCTCCCAAACTGCAAGGGAGCAATTTCTGCTAGGTCCATCTGCAGGGAATGGATGGTTTTCTAGGATGGCATTTTAGTTTACAAAGAGTCTGAGTAAGAGAAGCAACATATCTCTGCAGTCACACATCATCACAGACGGGGCTCCGGTGCTCAGGGAGTACCAGTAAGTTCCAAGAGTGGGACCAAGAGAGAGTAAGCTGGCAGAGGTTATATTCCCTACAGAGAGACAGATTTGGGAGAGAAGAGGTAGTTGCACTTCTGCTTCTTACACTAAGCAAAAGTAATTCAGATTCCCAGAAAGAGGGCAGCAGCAATGGGAAGCAGATCTTGCTGGAGCTTTTAATGTTTGCTTCGTGAATAAGCCATTGTGATTTTAACAGCCATTCTGAACAAACTAGACTGGACAGCCCATGGCATAGCCCAGGTGTTTGTGTATCTGTAGGAACTTTTTTCCTGATTTCAGAAGTCATGGAGGTTACAAGGCATCCTTTTCCATCTTTGGTTTCTAGAAGGCGTAGTCACTGATAAGAGAGCATGCCTTGGGGATACGCGGTATAACTGCAAACATATTACTTCCAGCCTTTCAAACTCACAAGAATATGAACTACTCAAGACAGTGGAGAAGTTTCTAGGAGAATTCTACAACAAAAAGACCTCATTAGCCTTGAACTATAACAAAATGCAACACAGTCACTGCAGTGAGTCAAACTGCTGCTTTTGAGTTGGCTGATAAGAAAAATGCTAACAATCTTAGAGGTAAATCGTTGTCCTAAGTGGCTCTGCATAAAGGATGTGAAGCTGTGTAATAAGGCATTGCCAATTCTCCCTATTTTTATTATGGTCCTTGCAATATTCAGTGTTTGTTTAGAGCCCTTCTCCTGGAATCAAGAGATTTGGTGAAAGTCTTGGTTTTAATTAAGACACAAACAAGAAAGGTTTTCTTACTTTTGTAGCTGCTATTAAAAAAAAGAAAACAAAAACACATCTCCAAGGCCTCAAGGGCCAAAAAAGCAGATAGAAAAGCCTTCATATTGATATATGATTTAGATATATTAAATCACCAAATTTGATTACATTATTTATGAAGACTGAATTTTTAATGTTCATTGTTTAATAACACTGATGATGCCAAGCCCAAGAGGAGGTTTCTTTTTTTAAATGACCCATCCTTTAATTAGCAACAAAACAGCTTAGGAGAGACCCAAGCTCAAGTCTGTTGATTCCTTTGTGATAGCACTTGTTAAAGAAAATAAAACAGGTAGCACTGGTAGCTGATGTTACCTGTGTGACTGCAACTAAGCAGGATATGCAGTATAAAGATAAAGCATGCATCCATGGCTGTTTCCAAACTGAGTTGCCGCATGACTGACATTAGATGCACAAGATAATGGCAATAGAATCACTCTGTGGCACATAGAAAAGAAAATAATCTCGTCTGGAACAAAGAAATCCACTTAAGAGAAATCTTCTTTTTCTGGTACGTGACATTAGGTCTTTGGCAAGACTGAATTGCAGATATCTGATTCCAAAAGCAGGAACCCCCACTGAAATCGACTCTCGGTTGTAAAAAACCACACCTTTCTGGCCATAATGGACATCTGGTCTTGCCGTCAAAACAAGCAAAAAGCTGTCACAAATTAATGGGGGCTGCTTATTGTCTCTGCACGAGACAGCTTCTTCCAAGCTGCAGAGAGAGCTGAATTTGATGAACTTTTATTATGAATGTAACACTGCTAGGGGGCTTTTTAACAACTGAGCTAGACCTGGGTCTTCTGGACTTCAGTCTTTCTTGCTTTCTATTTTTGACTTCTTGCCCTCTAAGAAGCCTTAGAAGTCTTGTACCAGCTAAAGCTTTTGGAGATGTAACTTTTTCTTCCTTCATTCGTTTGGGCAGTAATGGACCTGTTTTCTTATTTACTAAGTTAACATGAGTGATTTTTCTCCAACTCATCAACTGCAGCAACTTTCCTCAATATGCCTCACTGCACAAAACAGTAGACTTCCCAGTTGGGTATTTCTGCTACAGTGTGTTCAACACTGAAACAAGCTTAACGCTTTCAGATGGCATTGCAGGCTGAAGATTTGTCATCCCACTGCTGTGAGATAGTGGGAGGAAGCAGGGCACAGCACTTTTCTTTCAGCATAATCATCATATGCTATATGCAGACTTATTCAGACATGCTGCACAGTTTTATGCTAGGTGACATTCTGACGATTATCTTTACACTTTGGAGATATGCTTTATTATCTTATAATATAAAAGATTAAATCAATATTATGTGGATCAGGTTCAGATGATAAATTAAAAAATAACTTGGTAATTATATGACCATGTTTTTAATGAATTATATACTTGAGTCCTGCATAACAGTTAAGAACTTTCATGGCTCCCACATTCTTGACCTTTATCTGATTTTTGACAAGGTTTCCTGAGGTTTAAGGGTTTTGCACAGCTTTTGAAGTGTGAGTTAGTCTGCACAAACCACAACCTTAGAAAACTAGTTCTTTGCAGACTAAATTTCAGAAAGTGTTTTCTAAGCTTATTATATCTGCTAACTGCTTTTATTAATTCCTAACTACATTCACATTGATTTGCCCTTGAACTTTTATGAAATGAGTGATATCACCATTGTGAAAAAGAATCTATTCAGAAAAATCATGTATTTTATTTGTTAGCATATTCAAGTTCAATTTGTGCCCAAATTAGCTAAGACTTGCAAATAATAGTTAAGATCCATCCTTCTTCCCTACATCTGAATAGCTAGAATGGCAAAAGGTAATGCATTTTTCTTAGTAATGGCTTCTGTTGAAAATAAAATCTTTGAAAGAACAGCTAAGCCAAGTTTCTGGAACACTGTGAGAAAATACTTGGATCACACACAGAAAAACCTTGAAATGTCCAGTGCAATGAAACTTGGGACTGCATTTCATGGTGCCCATAAAATCTGCTCTAAAGCCTCCTAAAAAAATGGCTCAGAACAATTCAGAAAATGTTTGATTCAAATTACAAGAACTTCTCAGTGATTTAAGGGACAGTAGAGATAGGGTCGTGGTCAGCTCAGATTTGTTTTCTGGAGTTCACTCTTCTACTCTTTATGCATAACTGAATAATGGATTAAAACATAATAAAACACATTGAGACAGGCTTTCCAAAATACAGGCAGAAGACTATAGTGATGTGTCTGGTGTCACCAGATGGTGCTCTTCCACCATTTGTCAAAGTGTTTGCCTTGGTGAAAGCAAGAATTGATTCTTCAAAAGATATGTTGTTCTCATGGCAGTTTTGGATTATGCCAGAATCCACTGCTTAGAAGTAGTCAGAAGATGGGGGGAGTAGAAATGTTTACTTTTCATTTAGGGTTAAGTTGCTGTAACCCTAAAATTCCTAAAAAACATTGCTCCATGGGACTGTTCCATTTCAGAATGGATACATGTATAAATTAATCAACTTAAACTTGATGTCTATGCAGACAGCTCATTTCTTCTGCAGGGAAGCTGCACTGTAAAGTAGCTTGTAAGTGGTCCTGGATATCTTAAAGGTGTGCTCTTAATGTCATAATGAGATATTAGTATAAGAAGACGGAGGATGATCTTTAAGGTTCCTTTCAACCCAAACCATTCCATGATTCCATGATTTATAAATGTTAGCAGTTTTCATCCAGATTTTTTAATCAAAAAAGGCTGTAGATTATTTTAAAGTCAAGTAAAATAATTGTTGATGCAATGCTTGTAATTCACAGAAAAAGCAAAATCCTGTTTACTTTAGTAAAATAGGATCAGATAATTGGTGATGTCTTTGTTCAGCACTTTACGTGCCTTTCCACTCACTGTTCAGACTATTTTCCTTTTTGCTTAGCTCTGTTCAAAGCTACACTTCAAGTGCTCTCCTTATATCTCTACCTTTCTCTCTCTTCTGCCTCTACATCTGGTATTTTCTCTTGCTTCTTTTACTGCTTCTCTGCCTTTTCAATTCTCTTCCACAAAAATTGACATGGAAGAAGAAAAGCCAAAGAAACTCCTCCACCTTAGATTCTCTTTCTCTTGGGAGTGAGGTGTACCTGTGAGAAGTCTGTTACCTGTTTCAGATTATCTGACTCTATCTGAGAACTTAACTGTTCATTCTTACAACTATTTTAAGTGAAGAATGTGCCATACTATTATGACACTTAGAAGGTAAAATCTAAATCCATATATTTTGCCTAAAAAGGCCATGGTGAATATATATACCTTTCTGCCCCTCTGTAAGGATTTCTCCCAACTCAGAAAGTAATACAACACCCTATATTTTCTTTTGTTCTCTGAACATCAAGTAAATCTTCAAGCATGACTCTGTTTGGAAAAGGTTTTACTTTTTATAAGTTCCTCAACTTTTTGTATTCCAGCTATTCCAGCAATTCCAGATCAGACTTGCTGAGTCTAAATATTAAATATGGTGGCTGAGTCTAAATATAAAAATGAAACAAAACATTTCTCCCCAGTGCTAGCATCACAGACACATCTGCTATCTGAAATTTAATATCCTGGCCCAAATTGAGACCTGCGTGACGCACTTACAGTGCAATTGTTCTCATTTTCTTTGTACTTTCTCAGGTAAAGGCTCAATGACTCAGACATAATTAATTGTTCCATGGATGATACGTGAGTCAGACAACCCCACTTTGTTCTCCCACAGATTAATTTCTCTTGACTGTAACAGCTACAGATGCCCTGAGACTTTCAGAAGAGAAGATGTGTAGCTGTCCCCAACAAACTTCACTATGGGTAATTACTCTGTGTCAGGGTGTACTGGGTCTGTCCTTGCCTGGACTTTGCATTGTGTACTCATGTAGAAACTGAGAAACTCCTCAGTAGCCTGGATTGCAAAGAAGGCACAGTAGGCACCCTCTGAAAATCAAGTCTCTCATAGTTTCTCAAAACCCAAAGTATCCAAAATGACTAGTTACTTGAACATTCTGAGCAGAGTCTTTGAGTGATGTGACCAAAATCATGACATCACAAAGGAGAAGTCTGGTAAAAACTTTAGTATTGACCAGATACTTAGTTAAAATACTCTCTTATTCTTCAGACTGCTATGAGAGAGCTTTCATAGATGAAATTACGGAGAGGACCAGCCACCAATTTTATCAGCTTCTGTCATGCAGACCATGAGGGAGCTGTGGTTCTTTCTTACCAGAACATCAGCATTTTTACCAGTGGACTGTCTTGTCCTCTACACATTCCACAGGCCATAAAGTCTTTCCTCTTCCTCCTGCTTAAAGAAGGAATGATTGTGTGGCTTTTTGCTAATCACATCACCAAGGTGACCAAAACCAGGAGCTTCTTCCATTTTCTCATCTATTACTCCCACCTGTTTTCCCTGGGTTTGCCTTGGGTTTGGTTGGGATGAGCTAACAGCTTGTTAAGTGAGCTAAAAATGCTTGTGTTAACATTGCTAATATTAATAAAACAATATTAAATATTAAAATATTAATCATAATTTTCAAGAAAAATGTCCTTGTGTCTCCCTATATGTTTTAAACTATTAGCTGCGGAGAATAGGAATCATTCAGAGGAGAGACTGAATAGGACCTTGGCTAGACTGTACCTTCCTCATGTCATCAATGAATGTGAGAATGGACATGTTTAAAACATCACTATTTAACCTAATACGTGATTGCTGAAAGGGCACTATACCTCGCAAAACATATCAGCCTGTCTGATGGGATGTAATGGTCTGCTGCAGCCCCTAACACAATGGCTATTGCAACAGATCTGTGACTTTTTCATTTCACTATGCAGAGTCTCACTTCCACTGATGATAATTGGGAATTGCAATTGCCTACTGAACGGCTCCTTGTGCCTATTACATCTCAAGCAATAGATGAAGGGAGGTTGAATAACTGTAAGGAGGTGGGATACCACCAAGACAGCAAATAAAAAAGGAGAATAAATGCATACAGAGGATGATACTGCTGTATGCCTGGTGGTCTTGCTTATTCCAGAAATCTAGATGAAAACCTTCATGGCAGGAATCATTCCATTAAGGATCAGGGTGGAAGCTATCTCTGTGCTGGAGCTGGCAGACAACAAAATGGGTTGAAAACATAGCTCATCCAAGGTGTGAGCCACAGAAAACAATGCAAAAATCTGTACCGAGTTTGGAAGGCTTGGGTTAAGTTGCCTATAGTCAGCTTCAGCTTCTCTTGAAATTAGGAATACAACTCAGAAGCTGCAGCCGTGGCATTATTGAAGTCCACAGTCCAATACAATCACTGGTATCCTCTCCAATTACTCCAAGATCTGATCAGGACACTTTGTTTTATGGTACACATAAAAGAACATTGTAACCTAACAAAAGGACACTGTACAGAGGACCATTACACAGGGAGTTATATTTATTTTATCTTTATCTATCATGCAGAATTTATGGAAATAAATCTGTCTTTCAGGGTTCCTCACCATGGGAAAATGGGAGCATGGGAAAATTACCTCAGTCTATCTGTTTATTTATCTAACCGTGCCTGCCCAACAAAGAGTGGATCCCTTGCTGTTTCTGTTATAACCCCCTCTCACTTTTTAGTTCTTGTGACAAAAAACAAATGCTAAAAGATAGTGAAACCTATTGCTACATCTTCAGTGGTGACCAAGTCTGGTGTTGTCAGAAGTCCAGGCTGAACAGCAAAATAAATTGTGTAGTTACAAGAATGGAGGAAGCTCTTTAGCTCAGCTTCATGGGGTCAAGACTAATGAAATCGAAAAATCAAGACAGTTCAAAGCAGCTGCATGAAGAGCCAGAGCTTGCTTACCTTTGCAGACCAAGATAGAGCAGGGAAAGGGAAAGTGAAGACTAAAGCTGAACCTGCTAGAGATTTGCAAGTACAAAATCTAAAGATCTGAGGGAAGGGAGGTTTTTCTTTTTTAGATGGTACACCTCCTGGGACTTTTTTTTAAACTTAATTGATATTTAGAAGATTGATTATCTGAATGTCATAGGGGACAATGGCTGTCTGGGTAACTGGGTGAATTTGCATCACAATTAGGTACTGGGAAGCAATGCCTTTGTGGAGTATTTTATTGAGGTTCAAGTCATCAAAGATGAGCTGTAATGACAACAGAGATACATTTTTGTATTTTCATGCCTTTCCTTTTTATTTCCTAACCATACACCAGGTGAAGGAAAATTCCAACCTTCACTGTAAAGGGGAAAAATGTTTCCAGCTCTTGTGGTCGCAGAGACATAAAGCACATGAAAAGAACCTATTACATTTCTGTAAGTATATAATTTTAAGCCAGTTTTGTGATTTTGGCTTTCAGCTGCATGAGTTTTAAAGTTTCTAGGACTCGGACTCCATTTCCATCCTTTCCTTTACTGTGCTTTAAAAAGCCAAAGAAACAGTTAAGTTTTCCAGGACAGGTTTGATCACCACCTTGTCTGATACTCAGTTACTACTTAAGCCCCCAGTTTATACTGCCCTTGGCTTTTTATTTATCCTTTTCTTTTAATGTATTTGAAAATGAATTTTATGACCTTATCATAGTCCAGGAAGCATTTTTCTAAGTGGATGTTTCTTTTCAGTAGTTATCATACAACCTGTGCTGGCTGCTGCATCTGAAGGTCACATACAACCCTTCCTAACACTCTTCTGTTTCAACTCTGCTTCTTGTCCCTGTTTTTTTGTTTGTTTGTTTCGGTCTTCCTCTCCATGACAATCAAATTAGAGCCATACAATTCTCCGTGAGGAGAAGGCAGACAAAAAGCAGAAAGGCTGTATTGCTCTGGTGAGCATGGTAGCCTCTGGGGCTCCGTAACAGCTTTCTGCAACTCTAATTAAGACGTGGCCTGTGGTTACACCAGGACGTAGCCTGAGCCAGTCTGGCATATTTTTGCTTTTATTATTATTGTTTTGATCACTCTCTCAGGGCAGCGGTCAGCACGGACCAGCTCGTGTATGTTCTGCTGCCCTCCAAAGGATGAAGGCGATGCTCTCACATGGCTTTTCTTGTTCCTTCACCTCCCTCAGATGTCTCTAGTTTCAGCCTGACACAGTTTTGGGCTTTTTTGTTGTTTTGGGTTTTTTTTTATAATGCTCTGTGTATGGTGAAGACTAGAACCTGAACGCCTGGGGTAGGCTTGCAAAGAGACTGCTGTCAGGTATTTCCAAAGCCAACACCAAGAAGGGCTACCCTGCCTCTGTGCTGTGGGTTATTCTGCTACCAGGCTGTTATCATCCAGTTAACCCTTGTGCATCAGTGTAACTCTACTCATCACCCCAAAGCGTGGCAGAGCCGGAGCAGGGTGTTAGCGACTGATGGGTGTCTGGGTGCAGCTTTCCAGCCCCTGGCCCTGCCACAGGGCCTGTCTGGTGCTGGCAAACGTGGGGTGGGCAGGCCAGGCTCCAGCACACCCCAGCCCTGCCACCAGACAGGCACCCGCCTTTGCACAGGGCTGCGCTTAGGCATGGGCCCCATGGCGTGCTGAGAGGCAGGGGGGGGGAGCACTGGATTCAGGGGGTGCAAAGGCTCCTGAGCATGGGACCCATGTGCAGGCCAGAGAAACACTCCTCAGCTGTTAGGTCACCAAATTAGACCTAGCTGCTCACGAGGAGTGCCAGTGGCCCATGGGGTGTGAGAGGCCTGAGGCATCTCTCAGGTCACGGAGCACCCAGCAGACTGTCCTCCATGCTGGCGAGAGGCCTCAGGTCTCCTTATAAAGGGAAACAAAAATGAAGGAAAAATAGAAGGGTGAGCTCCAGTAGAACAGCGGGGAAGTGCCCGGGACCAGCGGGTGCGGGCACGGAGGAGGCGCCCGTGAGGGGCTGCTGAGGAGCTGCTGGGGGC
>VZRW01005389.1:405589-469841 GCA_013398125.1 Aegotheles bennettii
GGTCCTGGGGCGCGGGGAGCCGGGCCTGGCGCCCCCGCTCCGGCGGGAGGCCCTGCGGGGTGCGGGCAGCGCCTGTGCGGGCACCTGTGCACCAGTGCCCTGTGCCCGGCGCCTCAGCTCTCCCCGGGAAGGAGGACGGAGGCGGGGAGAAGTCTGTGAAGAAGACTTTGGGGAAGAGGGAGGTGGGGGTGCGAGGTGGGTCCCTGCAGCCTCTGAGGGGCAGACCCAGAGCCCAGTTGCCACCTCTGCGGCCTGGGGCTGAGGGGCCCGGGTGCTCCCTGCCTCCAGTGAAGCACCTGTAACCTTGGAGCTGTGGGGTTTCACCTCTCACAGGAGGACGGAAGGGCTCTTGGAAGGGTGCTGTGCTGAGGAGGGGCTGGAGCCCTGGAACTACCCGGGCTGGCCCATCGGAGTTTGCTTTTTGTTACTGCCCTACTTGGAGTTGGCTTAAAACTGCCCAGAGAATGGAGTTCCACGCAAATTTCTCCTCCTGAAAGGATTATAGAAGCGTTATTGTGAAGTGTGTGATTTTGTGAACCCTGAAATTGAAAGAAATGTACAAAATAGAGCATAAATGAACTGTCCTGTGGCAATAGGAGCAATGTCTCACTGGGGGCAAGCAGTGGACCAGGAGTTTGAGCAGCAAAAGCAGATTAAAGTATTTAACTGGGTGAAAAATTGTGATGTTAAATCCACGTAGAAATGTGTTACCTATTTCTTTAACATCTTTCAAATTGACAACAAAGTTGCTAATGGAAGTCAAGGGTTTCCCTGATAAAGTGGTATGTATTAAGTTTGGAAAACTGGAGGAATGAAAGGAAACGCTGAATTAGTGTTGCGTTGTCTGTCATCAGGTTGAAACAAGAGAAGATGAGGAACAAAACATCAAGTTAACTGAAATTCTGGAACTGTTGGTGGCGGCTGGGTATTTTCGAGCAAGAATCAAGGGGCTGTCACCCTTTGACAAGGTGAGACCAATGCACTATTTTTAAAAACCTTTTTTAAGTATATGAGGATTACACATTTTTTGTTAGTTTAGCAGTTCAAGGTGACTTAAGACACTTGCAACACATGAAGCTTTCCTATGTAAATAGTTCCGCAAATGACCCAGTTTCAGACAGATAGGACCTCCTTAGTCTTGAAAAATGATTTTTTGCAGCAAGACCTGTTTTAAAGGAGACAATTGGATGCAAGCTAATTGGTGGTGTGCTTTTTTGTGGGTGTTACATCCTGAGTTAGTCATACACAGGGAATTTCACCCCTCTCTCAACTGCAGTTAGAATAGCTAGAAAGACTTTATACTTGGAGCTAGCATGGTAATTTTAAAAAGAAGTATTCATTAATGAGAAATGAGGAAATATTTGTCTTGAGGGGCTCTGTTTAAGAATGGAAGTTAGCCTAGTGTGATTATTTTGGGGCTGTTTTTACATATCTTTAGAATGTCATATATGTTAACCTTTCATTGTCCCAGGCAGGAAGCGTGTGATACTGACAGTGAGCAAAGTTCAGGCTGAAAAGAGAGTTCTGAACCGTTTTAGTGCTGATTCTGTTAGAAATTCCTCAACCAAGGCTTGAAAACACAGAACTACAGCAGTCTCGAAATGGACTCTTCTGTTTTCTGCCGTTTCTTTGATCATAGCCCAGCTCTCCTTTACAATACAATTCTAGTTTATTCAGATTGCTTGGTGCTAACTGACCTTTAGCTGCTCAGGAGGTTGTGTGCACAGACACAAAGTGGTTTCATGGGGACCGCCTTAGGATGTGGCATTGCTGCATTTATGTGTAGAAATGGATGCATCAGGTTTATGCTTGCCTAGGTACAGTTGCAAAGTCACCATTTCATGGCAGTGCCCAACCTTTACAAAAATGAGTGTTGCTTTTAAAAATGGTCTAGCTGCTAGTATAAAAAGGATACTGGCTGTTTCAGAGGGCAATGTGAGAGGAGTAACGTGTTAGAAAACCTTGTGTAGAACCCCTTAGTTTGCTGTGTGATGGTGGTAAGTTATTCCACTTTTTAATCCTCTTTTTTTCTGTTCTTTGCCTTTGCATACATTGAGGTTATCTTGCGTATGTTTATGCAATGTTGTCTTTAAATATTTACATAATCTATGTCGAGTTGATGCAATGGCTCAGAGGTTTAAATATGCCTAAGTATCAGTAGGAATAGGGCCTGAAATAGAGATTTCTCCAGAGATGGGGTTTTCCATTACTGTGTTGGTGCTGTGCCTAGCACTTGGTGTTGCATATGTCAGCAAGCAAAGAATAACAGTAGCAAAGGTATATATAAAGGTAAATACATGAATACAGAAATTATGATCCTTGATAAAATTTGGATACAGTTACTTTTTAAAGATCATGACATTTAACGTACCATTGTTTTTTATCTATTGTTTGTGGGGTTTTTTTAATACAAGAGCCATTTCAAAACTAATATATAAAGCTAAGGGAGAAATTTAGAATGTCACTAACTGCTGGGGATTTTTTTTTGTCATCTTGTATATCTGTATTGTATGTAGAAGTTGAGATGTATGTGCTATTTATAGTCTCTATATAAGAATATTGAGGATGGGGAAAGCACTAAGCTGTAGTTTCCAAAGTAAACAAAACTTTTAAGATGTATTTGGTTTTACCTCTTCAAATTAAAATGGAACTAACCATGCTGTTGCTCTCTTGCTAGGTGGTAGGCGGCATGACGTGGTGTATCACTACTTGCAGCGTTGATATCGATGTTGATTTATTGTTTCAGGAAAACTCTACTATTGGTCAAAAAATGTAAGTTGATTAAATGGCAAGCGTGGTGATTTTTTTCCTCATGGAAAAGAAAAAGCATGTGAGGTGGGGGGAAATCACCTGATATTTGCTTGTTTATAAGAAGAATTTTTAGTTCAGTTTTCTGGACCACCCGTTTGCAAAAAATTGCACTGGTTTCTGGGTTTCTCAGACTGTAGTTCCACAAACTCCAAAACCAGAAAGAAGCTCATTCCGAACAAGGCCAAGCTATTCCACTCTGGGGTGCCCAGTTCTTACATCCCTGCTAAGCAGTGGAAGCATTTACAGCTCCACATTGAACTGGATTGGGAACTGATCCAGATTAAAACCTACCAAACTGCAAAAAAAAAAATAGAAGAAAATAATTTTAACATGACTCAGTTCCTGGATCCAGTTCTCTGTGCAGCTGCACAGATGCTTGTGCTGGCACAAGAGGATGATGCAGAGGCCAAAACAAAGGGCAGAGGGAGACCACGCTGCTGGAAACTAGAGTGCAACATTAGAAGACCTTCCTCGAGTTCTCTGTGTCTGCAGTTTTGCTTTGTTAATAGCCTCTGATTCTTCTTTATGGTTCTAGGTTGGAATTGTAGGCAACAGCAAACAGAATTTAAAGTATGACGCGGTTGTTGAGACAGTTACCTGTCCCATACTGAGGAGGAGTTGTTCCTTCCTGATAGTACCCAGTGAGACTGTTTTGGTTTGATTGATTTCTTCTGTGTGTAATTTGCTGGGAAGTCAGCTTATTCCTGTATTAGGGAAGTTATAAAAATTGTTTGTGCTGAGAAGGGGAATGCATTCTAAACAACATTGTTTCTTTATGAATTTCTGAGATATAAGAGCCGTAATTAAAATTTGCAGGAAGTAAAAATAGCCTGTCAAGTTACAGTTACATGAAGAGACTTGTTTACTTGATGTAGTTGAGAAGGACATCTTTCTTTGCTATTTTTTTGCAAATCATTTAGCATCAGCAAGGTTAACATATTTAAAAATAAAGATTTATGGTTATTGCCATTAGATTCGGAGAACCTCAAGTCATCACAGATAACTAACTCCATAAAGCATTGCTAAGTGCACAGAATTGAGTAGAGAGCAGGAATGAAGGTGGTGGTGGTAGTTTTTATAATTGCCATCTTTGTTATCCTTAAGAAGAGCAGGATAGGAAATAGTTAAGTTGTTCTGTTATCTTTCCAGCTGACTGGATGCAAAACTGGCAAAACAAAAACCGGGCTTCTCTCCCAAGACAGCATCAATGATCTGTTTGTAAATCTGAAGTGGTCAGGGTCACACAAGCAGGGGCTATTTTGATGTCTGTGCAGTGTTTATGTTGGTGGTGGCTCACTGCTTCTGTGATGTTCTCAAGATAAGGTGAAGTTAGTTGTGTGTTTTTTCAGTATTATTTTGAGACGTTTTGATACTGTCCTATTTAACTGCTGGATTGAAATATGAAAACATACATTAAAAGAGGATCTTGCATCTATGGGATAAAGCACTTTTTAAAAAAAAAATATGTGTTTGCTTTGGTTGTGCTGAGAGGCGCCACTGTTTTCATGTTGTAGAATATTAGTATGGTGCCATAGTGGAAATTGCCTTATAAGAATCATGTCAAAGTTTTCTCTTCTTATAAGAAGTCAGGCTCTGTTTCCAGACTCTGTTGTATATCTCTTGCTCCCCTTCTGTTCTTCCAGAATATCAGTTGTCCATTTGGGCAGTACTGAGTATCACTGAGGTTTAGAATATCACGTTTTCCTTCATGGAAAAATAGTTTTTGTTTTCCCGCTACAGTGTTCACCTTCAGTGCTGACACCTGCTTTAAAAATGTGTTTGACAGCACTGGCAGCAAAAGACTACCTTGCCCTAAAATAAGGGATTTAGTGGAAGCAGGATGATGTTCTTGTATATTAATCCTTTGTGTTAGGGTAATCCTTTCAGTTTACCAGCTCTTACCTGAGCTGTAGAACAAAGTGGTTGCCAGCAAATTCAGTTTTGCTCACTTCAAAACCATGTGAAGTACACAGTGTATTTAGCTTTTAGGTGTAATATGTATTTAAACTCAAAGTTTCAACAGTAATGTCAAGTAGGGGAGATCTGTTTAAACTCCTTACATTTGATTCTGGACTTCCTTTGAGTGCGTATCTTTAAACTTAGTATAACTGTTCTTAAAGCTAGTGTTTCTTCATGTGTGCATATACTGTAATATGCCAATGTGTTTTTAGATCCATCTTGCCTGGGTGTTTCATGTGACCAGCACGCAGATCTTAAAGTTTTGTGTGCAATACTATAAATGAAATCACAAGCTAAGAGCCTGCAAGAGGGATTTAATCACCTCTTCACAGACTAATAATATATATAGTACAGTGTAATTTTGTAAATGAAAGTTTAGTTGCTTTTCACAGCTGTATACAATAGAAGCCACTAGAGGGAACCTTCTAACTGCTAACTGTGTTTGCAAAAATAATTTGTAATTCGTGAAAGAAAATTGTAGCATTTATACATGTGTGTTTTTGTTGTTTTATAATAGTGCCTTAACTGAAAAAATTGTGTCAGTATTACCAAAAATGAAGTGTCCTCATCGTTTGGAGCCACATCAGATCCAGGGACTGGATTTCATTCATATATTTCCTGTTGTACAGGTAATAATTGTGTGATGTGTTGATACTTTGCTGAAAAAGGCCATAAAAGTTGCATTAAAATGTTAACAAGTATCTGTGTTATTCTTTGGCTCTTTACTTAACTTGGGAATTAATAATCGCAATGAAGTAGTTTAAATAAATGTTTTTAAGATTGAGTGAAGTTATGGATGATAACATTCTTAAGTATTGTTTGATCCACACTTAAGGAAAACATGAAACAAACTCTTTAAATTCTTTGAAATGAAGTTGGATTCTGCCTTTTGTGGAGTGCATCTGCTTAAAGAAACTAAAGTTTAAGTTTGTTTTGGAATCTGATAATATGCTTTGCCAGACTAGGAAGTAGAACCAGTATCTTACAGCCTATGTTTAAGCTTATGGAGAAAATTATGCAGATAGTCACTCAATCAAAAGGATATGAATAAGGAAAAAGCCAGTTGAGGTTGTTTCTTTAAGCATAATTCATGCTTCACTCCTATCACTTAAAAACTGTATGGGTGGAAAAACAAACTGCTCTGACCTGTTACCCTATGACTGTGTTTTTGTTGAGCAGCACTAACTGGCCGTGTGCATGCTCATAGTTCTCCATTTTATTAAAGCTTAAGCTAACACGTGATGTGTTCCAGTTACATGTGCTATCTTGAGAATCCTTGTTATGTCATTACCATTTTTTGATTCTACTTTCATCTGCACCCAGACCTGTATCTTTGATAAACAGGGAAAATAACGACTGTTAAGCAAGCTTCTCTTTCATTAAACATCTCCTTACCTTCTGCCTGTGATAGAATTAAGCAAATTTAACCTAAATTCCAGTTTGTAAGAAGGGGGGAAAGCTTCCTGTCATCTCTTTCTTGTTATCATCTAGTAGGAGGCTCCTGAGGAAAACCACACATAATGCACTCCCCACAAAAAGTTGTGTGGTGTGTGCTATTGTTACACAGCTTTCAGGCTGTGTTCCTGCTGCCTGAGGTGGGAAGTTGTATCTTGTTAATGTGAGTTTTTACTTCTGAACTTGTATTTACTACCAAAACAAAAAAAAAATCCCAACTCAGATTAATTTCTGGCCTCGGTCCTTTGATGATGATAATGATAATGAATGGTTACACTTATCAAATATTAGACTTTACTCACAGGAAAAACAATTCCTCTCCTAACATAAGAACGTTAACTATTACTCCCGCTGTAAAAACTATAGCACTAGGTATTCTTTTCTCTCACCTGCTTTATCCAGAATCCTGATTCGGGGTATTATTTCTGGAAAGGAGAAGCATGGAGGAAGCTAGCTTCTAGAGCTATCTGAGTGCAGTGATTGTCATTATTATCAGCTGACCAGAGTATCTGATCCATATTTGGTGAGGAAGTCTGTCTTGATGAGCTTAGTTTTTTGTATGTAGAGGATCTTTAGAAATTGTGGCTTTCTGTCAGGTCCCTGTGAAGCTCTGCCTGCCCCAGATACTGTTGGTTCCTCATTTTGTCACAGCCAAGATAGGCTTTCAAGAAAAATCTTGTTGCTGTCACCAGTAAACTGTGTTCTGAAAAAGACCAGGCAAGAGCTATGATAGACCGACCACACCATGGCATGTAGGAAATGTGTATTTGATATTAGTACTTTACTCACTGCCCTGTTAAATTCAAGATTTCATTTGCTATCTGTAAATCTCAAATCATTCCCCAAATATTACAGAAGCTATTTCCTCCAGCTGGCACTGGGTCCCAATAGCTTCTGCACTTTGCAAGTTACTCTGGTGAACTAGACAGGAGGAATTTAGATGAATCCTTCCCTACAAGAAGAAGTTAGATTGGTTTGGCTCACTGCCATAGAATGTAGCAGAGCTTAAAAAATAAAAAAAGAAGACTAAAAATAATTCCAGTGAGCAGAAATGGTGCTGTTCTCCCTAGTAAATTCTGCTAATGTTTGCAGAGAAAAGTATGTACACCATCTTGTGTTGAGATGTGCTTTGTAATTAATAGTCTACGTTTTCATCTCTCTTGTTGTCACCATCTTCCCCTCACTTTCCAGAGCTTCATGGTTATAGCATAGGAAACTGTTGCTGGTTCAAACTTTGATCCCAAGATCAATCTGATCTCTTACGTGACCTCAGACACAGGCTGTCAACAGCCCACAGATTTATCTTCTCCAACATTATTTAAAATGTACTTCTATCTCTTGTGTTTTTTTGTGTGGTCTTATAAATGTCAGAAGAAGTCTTTTTTTTCTTATACGGACATGTGATTCTTCTTGAACACTTCATAGGCTTGAAGATATGTCTTTCCATGGTGGAGCTGTAGTTTATCTAAACAGTGATGTATAGTGGGAAAATTTGATAGAAATGCATGTAAGCTACCTGGGGTACAGCCAAGATTAGTGAGATGAGGTTGTGTTCCAAGTGGTGTCTTCTGTCAGAGTATAATGGACTAATGATACAAGACGGGTTCGGTGGGTCCTGGCACTCAGAGCCCAGAACATTTTCTGTCCAACTTATAATTGCTTCAGGTTCCAGCAGAGCTCCAGCTTATCTCCTCCCACTCAGACTGACAAGGTTGTGTGCTGTGAGCAGTTCAAGCTTGCTTTGTAGAAGGATGACCACACCACAGCCTGCAGACTGTACAAAAGCCACCTGGACTATCTGTTTGTTTTAAAGCGTGCTCCCAAGGGCTTCTTGAGAGTTGAGAGGGATGAAACTGAATATAACTAATATAACTAATTAGTGTGGTGAAATGTATTTTGTTAAAGCATTTTTAGCTTAAGTAGTAAGTTTCTTCTGCTAGGATATAGGGTTTATGCAACTTGGATTTTTGGGAGACCACTTTAGGGTTTGGTTTGGGGGTGTGTGGGTGTATTTTTTTATTATTATTTTTTCTCCTTAAAGATGCAAAAGTGACAGACATCCATTTCTATTCTACAGGTGCTCTTCGTTTTCCTTTTTGGAATGTTTTTATTGAAGATAAAAATATTTGGATTACAGAAATTCATTTAGCAAAATTCCAATGAACTTTGCTTATACTTTTGAAGTTTTTATGTGTTTTTGTTTATAAATGAATTTATCAGCTAAGAATTCCTAATAGTTGAAATTTTCAATAGAATTTTCTTTCCATACTGTAAGAAACTAATTAGAATATAAAAGCAATTCAGTATATGAGAAGTCATGGTGCAGGCTAAATAAAGGGGAAACATGCGACAAAATAACTAATTTTGCAATACACTATTTACAGACAGCATTCAGAAAATTGTTTTTTTGGCATACTGGTCTCTGCTTCATAACCCTCTAAGGGAAGGCAGTTTGATCTCCTTTGGACTATTGAATCCAGTTGTACTGTGAACAGGATGGCTCACTGAAGTTTGTGTGGTTGAATATAGTTAACAGGATAAAGAATATTTAGGGGTTTATATGTAAAACTTTTATTATAAGAAAAGCCGTGTGGTTACTTAGCTTACGCATTATCTGATTGCTTTAGTGAGCTTTTTAGTACCTACAAGAAGAGCAAACATGAAGTTTATAAATAGCTACTGCTGAATGATTTATTTTTTTAGGAGTAGGTCCCTGAAGTACTACATTTACAAATAGATGTTCTTGTTTGTGTGCTTAAAATGTGCTTTTAGCTTTTATCATGTACTAAAAATAATTATGCAGTAGTTTGGTGTTAGCTGCTGTTATTCTTCCCCTTTCCACTGACACAAGTATTTTTTTTCCAGTGGCTGGTGAAACGTGCAATAGAAACAAGGGAAGAAATGGGAGACTATATCCGTTCTTATTCTATATCACAATTTCAAAAAACTCACAGGCTACCAGAGGTAAGATCAAGCCAGTTCTTGTTGCTCTTGTAGTGTGTCAAATACTCAGGTGCACTACCAGCCTCACAGCACTGAAATCAGCAGAATATACCAGAGTTGCCTTTGCTGTCATTTTGTTAATGGGTCCTAAAGGACCCGTGTACAAATTCAGCTGGGAAAAAAATTAAAACATTATGACAGAGAGTTCATAGATACTGGTTAACTTTTGCTTAATGGTTGCCTTAGTTTTTCTGCAGTACTTGTGTGATTCTGGCTTATCAGATAGCTCGCTTCTGGAGTGAATATAGAGCTTGTGCAGTGGGTCCAGGCTAACCATGTGACTGGAGGTACATTGCCTGAAATGTGTTTGAAAACGCCCAGTGTGCTGTGGAGAAGCTGATCTAGCTAAATGAGAATTGATATGCTGTTAATGCTCTATGACTTGGGTTTTGTTTCAGTGTGCTCAAAGTCAGATCTTCTCTCCCTGTATCCAAACCCCCAGATTTGTTCTTGAAAACTGGATTCCTAAAAAACTTTGTTCAAAAACTGAACTTGGGGAAAGACAGGGAGGGGCAGGATTGGCCTAGAAGGCAGTAACATTTGTCTCTGCAAAACGTGATTGCCAAAGGAGTGAGAGCTGCAGGTTTTTTCTAGAAGTGGAGTGGTAATTTTGCACTGTTTGAGAGGCCTTGGTCACATTCCTCTCCTGATAATAATCAAATGCTGCTCACTTTGAGGTTACATGCTTGGAACAGTGTTGTGATCCTGTCTTCTTCATATTCTGCATTAATAAGGAGAGGTTTCCTTGGTGTAGGAGGAGATGGAATGAGCTTGGATTTGTGCCTGTAATGCAGAGCCATTAGTTCTGTTCATGCACATCCCAAGGGAATTCCATATTTAAAACCTAGAACCCAAATTTTGTCTCTAATTCAGTAACAGCATCAAAGGTAGAGGTCCCTAGTACTGGGAAAGACAGCTGGATTTCACTAGCTTGGGGTAGTTTGGATTTTGTTTTGGGTTTTTTTGATATTTTTTAATACTTAGAAACTAAAATAATGATAGGGCCAAGTTCTCTTTTCCATACTAAGCCCATCCCAACTTCATTTTTTCACAGTGTAGTAATGATTGGAGATCCTGGTAGTGGGCTGGGATTGCATTTGTGTCAGGTACTGTATAAGCAGAGAGCAGAAAGGCTGCTGATCTGGGTATGGTTTTAAAGACTGACTTACCTACCTGATGAGCGAAGCAAATACTTTTCTGTCTTATAGGAAATCACTGGCATTTCACCCAATAGTTGGGCAGCTCAGTTAGAAACTATTTGACAGCTTTGCTAAACTTGTTACAGTGGTTGAGATTTAACCTCCACTCCTGGTATTTTTAAACGCCTCCATTATTGTCTTGCAGGATGATGAATTTATGCAAAGAAAAGAGAACGCTATCAAAACTGTTACTGATATCTTTGTAAGTACGTTAGATTTTTATGCTCAAGAAGCAAGTGGTTTTAGTAATGAAACAGTGGTGGTTAATTCTGTTTAATGCAGCTAATCCTGGGTTTTCTTATGAGAAGGTCCCAAATAGGTTGCATTTTGAGCTTCATTCTTGGAAACAGGTCTCAAATGTCAACATATCACATCTTTTAGGTGTGTACCATACGAGTAGAGAAACCATATCAATTGCCTGCACAGAGAGCGTGGAGCCCCACATAATCAAACAAAAGTCACAAGGTAGCTTATAGGACATTAAACCCTCAGCAGACTTCATCTCAAAATTAATCAAAATGACAATGATATCCTCAATTTAAATGTCTGCATTTCAGAACTTGTCTTTTTGATTTCGTGTAATTAGCAAGGAAACTACACATTCTATTTCAGAAATGTTTTCTTCCAAGTAGCAAATGTTGGTTGGGAAGGGTGGTATCACTTGTGTTCTCCCTCTTCAGATGCGCAGCTTCTGACTCTTGGATAAAGAGTTTGTGTATATTTTTGAAAGCTTGTTCATGAACAGTACCAGGAGTGACATGTAAAATACACAGGCTGTGTCACTGTCTCATACCTGAATTCAGACGCCTAGCTGGCAACTTGAGTTTCTGTCCTTGCTTTCTCCCTAATTTCCCAGTTTGCTTGTAGCCATCAATTCACCATTTCCAACTGCAACAGTTTGGTACTTTTTTTTTTTTAATAAAATGCACAGGCCAGCATTTGAGAAGGGATGAGAAATCTGGGTATGCTTTGAATGGGACACTCTAAGGCTCTTCAATAGGTGATGAAACCCCACTCTTCTGAGAAAATCAATGCCATTCAGGTAGATCTAGCCAGACAACCTAATAGCTTGCATGATGGACTAGACAAGTCATCTTACTCTTTGTCAAGTTTTGGAGGTGCTTGTTTTTCCATATTAACGACCTGGGTGCTGCTGAGCCTAATATATGTGGTTGAGTTACAGTGTATGTTTATAGAAAAACATTGCTGTGAGAGAGTCTCCAGGTGATGACCAATGCAAATCCCTTGTTAATCTATTTGAATAATTACTCTTGCTTTGAAAATTTCAATTAAAGTCTCTAACTGTTGTTCCCCATGGTTTGGTTGGGTTTTTTTTAATTATTAGCAGTCTTACAACAAGTCCTTCACGCCAGCCAGCAATACTTGTCTTTCCAGTGAGATCTGATTTCTGTTTTATAAGTTAGCTCCCCTTGTAAATGGGTATTACAGTTTCATTTGTGCACCTGCATAACCCTTGAAATTGAGAGAGAATGCAAACCTGTGTAAGAAAGCAATTTCCAAGTGCATGTTGTATCACGTAGCTCTTGAAATTCATTTAGCTTCTGCTTATTTTCAATTTTCAGAATAATTGTCTGAATTTTTCAAGTGTCTCAAGTGTGTCTGTTTTTTACCTACATCGTCTTTAAATAGCACTGAAGATTCTGTATCCAAGTAGCTGATACCAACCTTGTCACTTAGGAGACAGAAACGAAGTGATCACAATGATGTTGTGAGGCACCAGTACCTAGAATTTTTAGTATCATTTAAAAAAAAAATAACAAACACCCAGAGGATATTTGATAACGGTGGTGAAGGGATCTCTTTGATTGCTGAGGAACAGAGTTGGTTTCAAGGCTTACTTTTTATGTTCTAATAATTTGGCTTTTTAAGTTTATTCTGCTTCATTAATCCACTTATTTGAGAGAACTTGTCTGAAAAGGAGGAATGCAGTCTAGTTTCAGCATGCAGTTACCTATTAAATGTCAGGTCCATTCATATGCCTTATCCAAAGTCACAGGGTACTTGGTTGAGTTTCCTTTATGTACCTACCTGTATGTTTTCTGAAATTACTTTTTAGAGCTTGAAGAGAATGACCTGGTGAAGGTGAAGCAGGTACACGTATGCCAGATCAAGTGTTTCTTTGCTGGTTGAAGCCAGTGAATTGTTTCTCACTTGCCCACTGTATTAGAACTATTGCTTTAAAATTCATAGGTCATGGTTCTGGAATCAGATATGCATGTGTCTGCTTCTGCAGCTAGGGGAATAGTTCCATATTCAGAGTCCAAAAATGAAATAGATAATCAAAAGCAAAGAAAACAAGGTACAGTCTTAAAAGTTTGATAGTATTTTGCAGCATTCAACTAGCCTGTCTGAATATCTCTATGTTCAGGGTGGATAAAGGTGTTTTCTGTCTTCTCCAGATCACAGATCTCTAGTTTATGGTAGATAAAGTTTTGAGCTTCTTCATCACTGATCAGAGTATCATTAAACAAACACCTCTTCCTTAAATATATGAGCTCTGTCAGGATTATATCCTCTCCAGCTGTCATCTGATCTTCTTAGCAGAAGACTAGTTCATGAGATCTCTTAAGGCATCAAGGCATGAACGCAGTGTGGAAGAACACACAGTGAATTTTCATGGGAGAAAGTGTGCAAGCTTTTCTGCCTAACCATAGGAAGAAGGAAGCAGCTATTATGAAGGCTTTTTTGCAGGTCACCTTTGAGTCATCATTATGCATTGGAATTGGAAGGGAAATCCACTTTCCTAAAAGAGGACCAGCAAGTGTGAAAGATTAGTCTGTTGTCTGAATGCATAACAACTCTGGTCTAAGGACCTACCCTGCTCTTCTCAAGGGATTGATACAATGAGATTTATGGTTATGGTCAGGCCTAGAGGTTAGAAAAGGGAATGTTCAATATCAGTAGTGGTTATTGGAATAAGAACTACTGCCACTGAAAGGTGACTGTCTAGTGAATTGGGATTATCTTGCTGTGATTTTGTTCAACTAATCAATTATCTGATGCCAAGACTAATGTTTATGGTATGATGCCTAGGCTTTATATGGCACAGGTATAATACAGAACGCCACCATAAAAGCTGTAATTACTTTTATGGCTTAAATTGCTTTTCTGTAGGTGTGAAAGTACATTTTGTGGGAGATTCTTAATCATAAAAAGCTTTTTCCTGTGACAGACAAAAATGTATCATGGTTTAATAGCTGGAAACAAAGAAGACAGAAATTGAGATCAGAAATGAAGTAAAAATTGCAAAGAGTAACTGACAAATTTGGGAGAAATTTACCAAGGAGTACTGTCTATTTTCACTTGTTTGAAATCTCTACTTTGGGATTACATGTCTTTGAAAAAGATTGAAAGCTGTTTCAGCAGTGTTACGGTGCAGGAATTGCTTGTTGAAAATAATAGTTTGTGTTGTACAGAAAGTCAGATCAAGCAAAACACAATCTTCTTATTTTCTTCTAGTATCTTTGAAACTTCTTGCATTGAGTCTTTTGTCCCATGTGAATAGGATTTTCTGAAGTTAAGGGTGTATATGGAAAGCCCAAGCTTTGGTTTAAACTTTTGTTTTTGTCATGTATTTGTTCTAAGCATTCTGAGCCTGACCCTGAAAGGATTTAAAAGATATGAATGTAAGACAGACCAGAAGAGAGGGGAATGTTCCTTTTTGATGGTGATTATTTGGTGATGCAGTTTCTTCTCTGCTGTCATGAAGTCTGGAATTTCATTTCAGAAAAAGGACAAGAGAAAATGTAATCTAGTTGATTGGGAGGGAATGGGACAGGACACTTTAAAAAAAAATCAATTAGAATAAAAAAAGTACCTTTGAGGTCACAGTTAGTTGTTTTTTTTTCAGTATCCTTGCTAGCAGCATAGCACTAAACCCTGGACTTCAATTAACTTTGAAGTATTTGTTCCAGCAACAGAAATGTTGCATTACAGACTCACTGCACCCTAATCTTTCACTAGAAAACACCAGCAAAAATGCAGTCAAAGTAAACAGTATCTTGGTTCCGATTTACTAATTTGGGGAAAGCTGAGGATTTAATTATTTTCTGTTTGGTTTTTGGGTTTTGGTTTTGTTTTGTGCTTGAGGTAAAAACAATTTTCTAATGTTGTTATATAGCCTAAAAGTGGCATAGTTGATCTATGTGGAAGAAGGAAGGAAAAAGGTACTTTACCATAAGCCAGATTTACAGTGCTGTAACAGTTGTGACTCCTTTAACAGTCAGGATAGTGTCTCCGTCCTTTTGTTTCCATTTTGTTTTTAAATTGAAAGTAGCGCTATCAGCACAAAATAGTACTTGTGAATCCTTGTTTTATGTGATGGGCTGTTGCCCAGGTATGGGATCACATTGGGATAGCATGAGATTGAATTATTTTAGTACTAAATTTAAGATATTTTTGTTCCTTAAATTGCAATAAGATCTGCTTTAATTCCATTGTAACCTGTGATCACTGATTAGATAATTAAATTTAATTATATAATAAGATATTAAAAATTTACTCACAAAGGACATAACATTTCTAGGCATTTGACATTACCAGCTAAATCCTAGGGTGCTTTTTTAATAGATGTTGATTGTGTTATTTTTTGCTTGAGGAGATCATGTATGTTGTTAAATACCCACTTTTTTTTATTTTTTTAAACTTGGAAAGGGGGGTCATATAGGAGATAGTTGAGAAGTAAAGTCAGTAAGATTTTTATCATGTAATTCCAAAAAGAGAAAGTGAAGAATGTTTATTTGGGTAAGTATATTGAGTTGGAAAGCAAACAGTGGTATATATCACTCTAGATAAAATTTCTTCATTTATTTTAGAAAAGCCTTTTACAAGCTCTGAATTCATTCACTGTCTTACAGGAAGTTTACAAACCCCAGAGAAAATATAAACGCCAGAAGGGAGCTGAAGAACTGCTAGATGAGGAATCAAAGGTTCATGCTACACTTCTGGAATATGGCAGGTGAAAGGCTTCATTTAGCTGTCTGTGGGTTTTGTGTTGTGTGTATTTAAAAGCATTTTGTGTAAAATCTGGACTGCGGAGGTTTTTTCCTACTACTTGATTTGGTTTGCTTACTCTATAAATTCTCTCTGAGCTTGGACTGTCCTTGTATGTGTGAACAATGTTCTGTACAATGGGAGCCCAAGTTCTGACTTTGTTGCCACTAGGTTATGTTTATTTATCAGGTCTTTTTTCCTCCTAAATGCCCCTTGCTTATCATAAAAATGGCTTCTTTCTGAGCACAGTGAGCATAAAAGTTAATTTTCTCAGTCCAACAAATAATACAGGGTCTTGCAATGCCGATGCCAAATGCAGCATTATTCAGATACAGCCAGTGATGGTGCCGTGTCCTAAATTGGGTTTTGATCCTGTGGGTTTTGACCCTCCATCTTAGAGGTTATTGCAAATTAACTTGAATGTGTTAGGCCAGAGTCTGGCTTGAGAGCAGAATGATGCCTGTGAGCATATTTCCACACAGTTGCACAGTCTGTTTTAGCTAAGGGCTTTTATTGTCACATTTCTGCATATTATCAATCAGTTTTCAGCAAAGTACAGTCAGTTCCTGTAACAGATGTGAAATGCTAAGCCTGGAAGGTGACTGGGTTCTCTGTTGATATAACTGATAGTCAAGTTTTTGTTACTGCTGTTTTGGTGCAGTTCACTTACTTGGATGCAATTACCTGTGTGAAAATAAAATTGTGCTCCTACAAAAAGCAAGAACAGTTACACAATAATGGCAAAATGCATTACAAATGCTTTTACAGTAATACAACTTTATGCATATCCTGTGGGAAGGTAGTGCTCTTGCCACATTCTGTATACTGCTAAGCTTAAAAATGCAGAGAGAACTTAATGGTGGGGAATTCTTGAAAGCTTGGTGTTACGCTGTAGTAACGTTTCTGACTGAGTGAGATTCTGACTGAATTTACCTCTTAAGTATGAATGTTGAAGAAATGGAGAACTGGTGACGATGCTGCTGCTGAGGATCATTTAACTTTTAGCCATAAGAGGCTTGTGAAGGGTCCTACTTCTGCAGTAGTTAAGGAATTAAATAGTTGTAAGTTAGTCAGGAACATTACTGATTTTCGTATCTGTGTACGTGCTGGGTTCAGTGCCTTGTAATACTGAAGATGGTTACTTACTCACATCTAAAATTTCTTTCTACCTGTTTTTTCTTAAGACAGTCTTTCCAAACTAGCAGCATAACTCAAATGTCATTTTTTTCCTCTCCCACAAAAAACCCAGAAGTAAAAAAGTTTATTTTAATACATACTTAAAAAGAAATTGAAGATTCGTCAAAGCACACAAGCATGAATGTATTTTGAGGAGCAGAGATTGCACTGACAATTTCCTTAACCCTTTCCAGAATTCACAACTATGTAGCTAGTAGCTGAGGATTAACTTTCAAGTGGGAAGGAAACATTGCTTTTTCCTTTCATGGTCTTCACGTGACAATATTTCATGAACAGTCTAGTTTTGCAAATCAATGGAAGGAGTAGATGGAGCTGCAACTATTCTGGAAACATGCTGTAGTACCTGTGATGTAGGTTTTACTTGAAATTAGTAGAATTTAGGAAAAAGTACACATAATAGAGAGCACAGGAGAAACCTCATAGACATCTGCAATAACACAGGGCTCACAGAACACCCAAACAAGAGAACTGAAGCAAAACAAATCCCTGCTAGTCAACAGGCTGTCCTTGAGACACAGGCCCGTTAGATGGATAAAAGGGATGAGAAAATACTTCTACCCCTTTATCTTGATAAGAACTGGTTATGGGCTAGTTTCAGTCTTAGGCCCTAAGCCAAAGTGAGTTTTAATGAGATTCACCTACTAAGGTTACATTAACATGCTAAAAACACAGTCGCAGGCTGGGATACCCCCTACTCACAAAAACCCTCTCCCCTCTGAGCATGCCTAGTGAAATCTTTGAACACTGTAACTTTAAATGGAAGCGAGGAATTAATTGACCAATCATGTATACAAGTGATAGAATATTGTTAATGTTAAATTAGGATTGCACCATTTCTGTCTATAAAAGTAGCCTCTATGCTTCAGGGAGCTGAGCTAGCTTTGTGGGATAGAATCATAGAATCATTATGGTTGAAAGGGACCTCCAGGGGCATCAAGTCCAACCTTTATCCCATCATATTCCTAACCATTAGACCATTAGACCATGGCCTCAAGTGCCTCATCAACCCGTTTTTTGAACACCCCCAGGGACAGTGACTCCACCACCTCCCTGGGCAGCCCATTCCAGTGCCCAACCACCCTCTCAGTAAAGAACTTCTTTCTAATCTCCAACCTAAACTTCCCCTGGCGTAACTTGAGGCCATTTCCTCTCGTCCTGTCATTAGCAATTCAGGAGAAGAGACCAACACCAGCCTCACTACAACCTCCCTTTAGGATATCACCTAGCTCCCTGTTCTGTGCAGAACTGGAGTAAAAGCAAATATCTTGACTGTGTGTGTGGATCGGCTTTGCACACTTGGTACTGGACCTGCTTTCAGACACCACCTGCTTCTCTAGTTTATCTGAAGCACTCAAAACTAACCTGAACCTGTTAACCATTTTTGTTAAATAGTTCAATTTTTAGTGCATTCCTTATGTTGAAAGTTGATAAAAACTTATTTTTGGAAATTGTAAATAATTCATTTCTTTCATGTTACTATTGTTCTTTTAGGAGATACGGATTTAGCAGACAAGCAGGGAAAACAGAACAGGTAAAAAGATACTAATTTTGAATATTCATATTGTGGGAAGAATTGCATAGTTTTTATGTTGGTTACTGTAAGATCTTGAAGGAATACAACAGAATGAACAGCTATAACTTCTATTATTATGATCACTTAAAAATGGCTAAATGGAACTAAAAATCTTCATGCCGTAAAAGATGCAATTGATTACTACCTCCTTTTTAAAGAGTTTCCTTCATCTGTACTCAAAGATCACACTTTCACTTAGAAACATTTTTCACGTGGAAGAAAGGGGGTTTGGGTGTTTTGTTTGTTTTTTAATGTGAGGTGATGAACATATCCTGTCTGTTTATTGAGTATCTTTCAACTAAGTCTTCATGATGTGATCGCTAAAGCGTTTCTTCCTTTTCTTTTTAAAGAACCATTCAGCTTGGTAAGAAATTTTGCAGGCATTTATTACATAACAGGTTATTTAATGTGATAGAGAAGCATGATACCATACCTTAAATAAATCATAGTGCCTCTTGAAAAGTAGCATCCTTGCTGTGCTTTTGATGATTATGGAATCATAAAATGTCCTTGTCAGAGTGTTTGCAGTTTTATTATTTCAGATATTGCTTCGGCTGTGAGTTTTTATTACAGACAGAGATAATGAAGAAATGCATTAAGCATGTCATGGACCCAACAATACACTGAGTATGTTAGGGTTGCCCTTCTTCATTACCTCAGTATTCCACATACAAATTTAGCATTTAAATTTTATAAACGAAGATGTGTCCAAACCTAGGCATACGTCTTTTTCTCCTCAAAGTGACTGCCAGACTTCAAGCTGTGTTTGTGGAGTTCATTTTGTTTTTTCAAAAATTTTACTGACTTTGGAATATTGTATATTAGACGGTCATCATGTTTGTTGTGTGAATTGAGTCTCCAGTAAGGCAGAAGTGGAAGATTGAATAGTCAGATTAGTGGTGCAATAAAGTGACCTAGAAATTGAGTTTGTCTGTCACCAGTTCTTATTAGTTTAGTGGTACGAAGTCTTTTGACTGAACTAGGCAGTTTTACACCTTGTTATGTTGTATGTTTGTTGTACCAATATTGTTATAAAAATTTATTATGTAAAAAAAAAATAAAATAAAAAATCAGCTTTCTCCTATAGAGCAGACATTATATTCTGGGGTACCCAGTTGTCTTGCGAGGTTGGCAGTTCTTAGAAGGCTATTGAGTAGGGGATCTTTGCACCAGATGTGTCCATAGCAAGCCAGAGACACTGTCTTGAACTGCTGGAGTACTTAAGGAGTCAGTGAGACTTACACCTCAGTAGGCATGAACTGGAGTGTGAGGATGTTCCAGTAGCTAAGATGTATTCATAAAAACAGAACAACTGTATTCCAATTTTTTCCTTGTCTTTATTAATACTTTAGATTACTGGAACTAGATATAATATTTGCTTAATTTTTCTTTAAAAGGCTGAAGATAAAAAAATTGCACTACCTTCAGGGCTTGCAGCAGCAAAAGCTGAGCCTTGTGATGAAGATGACCTTCAGGCTGCTGAAGAGGTGTGCCACGTACATAGTAGGCATGGATGTTACTAACTGGGGGGGGGCAGCAGTTATCACTGCCCAGTCCTCTGCAAGAAGGAAAATTTCCTTAGCTGAAGTGACAGTTGCTGCCCAGAGCAGAATATGGAACCTGAAATTGATGAACAAAATTAAATATTTGTTGATGTTTAATACCAAAAAATGAAACTGTTGTTTTGGAATCTGAGCATTTTTAGAAGGTCTCCTTTTGGTTGACAGTGGGAGCTGAATACTCTGAGTGAATCTGTATAAGGAGTTTTCCTTGAATTTGGTAACTTTAGCAACCTCTTCTTTAATTTTCATAGACTTGAGTCCCATTACATGCATTAAAATACACATTTTATGATACTAATTGTATATGTGTGTCCCTGTCACTAAGCAGCAGTAAGTTAAAAAATGAAAGATAAATTGTTATGTGTAATTCCTCATATTTTGCCCTAGCTTCGCATTAAAACTCTGATGACTGGAATGGCTGCAATGGCAACAGAAGAGGTAAGCAGCATTCAAAACTGATACAGCTTTGTTAAAATCATGGTTAATTATGGCAATTATTCCTAAAATCAGGTTAATGGTGAGTCTGAAGTCTTGGAACGCCTATGTTTAAATTTTCACTGAGGGACTGCAAGAAAAGGTGCTTGAATTGGAAAGACAGTAATTTTTACGAGGGTGATGACTCAGTCATTTGCCTTGAAATTATAAAAGCAATATAAATAAGTGCCTCTTTCAAATGACTTCCACAAGGAGAATTTCAGAGGAAGGACATCACAGTGCAGGTACCCAAGATGCAGTATGATATTACTGTATTCATCTTGTGAAGATATCCAGAGGTGTAATCATTGTACTGGGGAGAGTGGAGGAAAATGTTTGTGTTTCAATGTGTTTTTCAAAGTACTGATAAATATTTATAAGCAACACCTTTAGTCTGACACTGGCAATACTGAACATGTATCTTGTTTTCCTGATTGGTTGTAGTTAGTCATATAATGGAGCTTGTATGCTGTTGTAATCTTGAAAATTATTACATTTTGGTTTTTGGGTGAGACAACTGGGAAGAAATTCAGTTGTTAAACATTATTTCTGTTTATGCTGAAGTCACAGAAGACAAAGTACTAATTAGTCTAGCCTTAGAGTTGATTGACATGCTTTCTGCTGAAATCCAGTGTAGAATTCAGCTCTCCTTGAAGAATGTTTTTGTACGTGCATCCAGTTTGGAAGGTGCATTCTTTCACACATCTGCATTGTTATGGTTTGGCTCAAAATGTGGTGTAATAGTGTTTTATTACTGCACGTGCAGAATTCAGTATGCAGAATACAATTAGAAGTAAGTTTTTGAAAATCTGAATTCAACTTAGGTTCTAAGTGAGAAATTGCCATCAGCAAAAGGTTTTTTCTGGGAGGTGGAATGTTTCTTGGTCTTTTTTTCTGGTAGGAGATTTTTACCCAGTGTAAAGGTTGTGTACATTCCTGCTAAAAGCGAAGCCTGGGGAAATTGCTGTGTAAAATGCACAGGCAGTTTCAAAACTCTAAATGTTTTCTTCACAAAATTGCAGGGCAAATTGACAGCAAGCACAGTTGGCCAGATTGTTGGACTCCAGTCAGATGAGATCAAGCAGATAGTGTCAGAATATGCTGAAAAGGTGAGTGTGTTACCTTACTGTGTTTTACCAAGTCATTTTTGATAGCTTGTTAATTTAGGCTTTAAGCTTACATCTTAATTGCCATCCTTTTCTTGAAACAATACTGTTTCATATATGCTTTGGATAGCAGTGCAGTCAGGATCCAGGAAAGTATTTTTATGAGACTTAAACATGCACAATTTTTTGGTGTGATAGTACATACTCCTGAATTGCATTCATGAGTAGTTTGGGTTTAAGCACCTGCTTAAACATTTTGATGAATAAAGAAGGGTCTGAATTTATATCTATTCAAAGTAGAGGACTAAACTCTTAATGCCTGTTAAAATAGTGTTAAGCACTGAATACAGTTCTGTGGGCCAGCTCAGAGAAAAATCTAGGCCTGCTCCACTCAGATCTTCAGAGAGTGGGATCTTACTTGCATTGGGCTCCAATTCTCAGTCATGCCCTTGAACTCTAGTTCTGAATCTAGTAGCATCAAAACCAAACCTTTTTTGGTTTTAGAAGTCAAGGCAATTAAATGTGCATATTGACTCCATTTATTGTGTTCAACTGTGATTTTTTTTTTAATTTTTTTTCTACAGTAATGTGAAAAGAAAATCTATCTCTTCAAGCAATTAATACATACAATACATCACTGCCATATATGAGTTATAGGTCGCTCTTATTTGTCCAATAGTCTTTTCATATTTCCTCCTTTTTGTTGACACATATGAGGTATGGCACTTTCCCATTTGGGAGATAAACCCTATAACTCAACAGAGTCTATAGCAAATTCCTGGCCTTTCTGTTCTTCCAATCCTTTATAATAAAGAAGCCTAAGGGTCATATTTCAATGTTACATTTCTTCTGTTCTGAGAGAAGGCAGCAGGACCTTGACTATTATAGTAGAACAATGATTAATAGTCTGGAAAATAAGAACTGATTTAAGTCAAATCGAAAATATATCGCTTTTCAAATCGATTGGATGTGGCCAAAAAAACCCTAATTCTGGGTGTACATGCACGCACCAGGAAAAGAGAATTAAGGATGTTACCAGTTTATTGAAGCATCAGCAATGTTTGGATACAGTTCTAACAGTTTTAACCCTTGGTAACTATACATAGTCTGAAGAACACAGCAGTGCTTATTTGTCTACCAGAGTCTTAACAGAATCCACAGGTCCAGTGAAGATAGTTGGTGAACAGAATTCTAGATCTGATGTTGCTATGTGCCAGGACCCTTCTTACAAGATGGCATTTTTTGCAGAAGATCAATGCATGCAGTTTTCTGCATTTGCACCTGCTTTCTGCTGCTGTAACTTGCTGGGATAGCTGGAAGGAAGATTCTAATGTTGTTCCTCGCTTTCTAAAAATCCTGGCAGAAAATTATTGATGAGGCTTTTATCTGTCTGTCGTCAGCTTTTCTAAGGCAAAATGCTATTTGCAAGCTGCTTATGGCTTGAGAAATTGACTCGAATATTTTTGAACTTCTAGAGTCCTATATCAGAGATTACTATGCCCTCTACACAGTCAGTTGAAGTAGCATACAATAAGCATTTCAACCATTTGGTATGGGTAGGAGATGTCGTTCAAGGAAGGCACTAAATTGGATATTTTTGTATTTTTTTAGTTTGATGAAACCCTCAAAAATAACTGTTTTGCTTTTTTTTTTTCCCCAATGGGCTTTAGACAGCGGACTTCGAATTGAGGCAGCTATGATGGAGTTAGTCACAGCTCTAAGCCTCTGAAGTCTATTTGTGGGTAGGAGATGGTTAAACATGAGGAGTAAAAATTTCTTTACTACTAAAAAATTTGTATTTTTCTAGAGAGATGCCTGTTTTTTTAAGAAGTGTGAAGTTCTGTAGTGTAATGATTGAATTCTCTTTCTTAAATTATTGGATTTATAGCATTAATGTGTTTGAGAGAATCTCATTAAAAGAATAACATTAATTGCATCTATTTCCTTCTCCCTTTCCATTTAAAACTTTTAACATGTGAAGAGTAGGAGGCAGACTCTTAATTAGCCATTTATTTTGGCTAGCAGTTTTTGAGCTGCCAAAACTTATTGATCCTCATGCATAATTAATATGGCATTTTAACTTAACAAATTCTGTCACAGAAAATGAGGCCACTAGCACTTCTTGTTTAACTTGCTTATTTGAATTGGCTTAATCTTTTTAGGGCAGTTGAGCAGTTGTAGGGAACGGGAGAATGGAGAAGTGAGTCTACACCTGTCAGTTGTGGGGATAATGTGTTCTAACAAAAGAGCTGAAAGATGTATCCCATGTATCCCTTTTTGTCAGGTGTAATTGAAGTTCTTGTTTTGAGACAGAGTAGCAAATTGGTAATTTTAAACAGACACTAGTGTTCAGATACAGCTTTCTTAAATTATGTCAAAAGGCAACCACTCTCTTGGTCTAGTAAGAGAGCCAGTAACAATAGTGTTAAAAGCAAAGAGGTTTCTGTAATTTCTGCTTTCTTCCCTCTGTGCTGAAAGATGCATTTTTCTCCACAAATTGGAACACAATTCCTCAGTAAGTTTAAAGCTGTAGTGTTGCTGCAGAGCAGATCCTCAGCCCAGTCCCTCAGCAGATCCCTTTGACTGCACAAACCTTATCCCAAGCTTTTTCACTCACAGACGAGAAGGATTTTTCTGCAGAAACCTCTGTATTATGGTGATGGTTATTTCCCATTTTCAAAAAGCAAGCTTTAACAGTCCCACTTCTCGAGACATGACCTTTTCTTTATGCCAAAGCTGTCCTGTATTCATTTTTACTATTTTTGCAAGATCAGTCTCAGGCTGGTTTAGCTCATGTTTCTTTCTCTTACATTTCCAGGGTGTTTTTTCTTGATTTGCTTGTTATGCATATTAGACAGGCTATTCATATGGTGAGAAGGAGGGTCTTAGAATGCATGACAGGATAAGCAAATGTGATTTGGCTGAATAATGAGAGGAGTAAGTAAATGTGAGTGTGTATTTGTTGAATAGTTCAGTGTTACAGGTGTTGCTTAGAGGCGTTTTTCCTTTCCTAACAAATGGAAAGAAAGTATGTGAATTGTTTGGTTAAGATGTCAGAATTGGTTTTTTACACTTGTACATCCACAGCAAGAACAAATAATTAAGCTGCTCTTCAATATGAATAGCATAGAAAATGGAGGCAAGGAAGACAGGTTTTGCCTCTCATTTTCATTTAAAATTAAGATGTTAATGAAGACCTGATTGCCCATCAGCCTAGAATGGATACCAGGAGCAAATATAAGTGAGGAGAATTTCATACTTCTTGTAACATTTTTGCTAATTATACATTGTAGTGTTGTCAACATTTGGTAATTATTCAAAAAGCACTTAGTATTGAAGTCTTTGACAGACTCAGCAAATTAGCACCTGAAGTACTTGAAAATTAACTGTTTTTCTAATGAAATATCGGAAAACGGATTAACTGGAAAAAGAAGTCTGAGTGCATGAAGAAAATTAGCAAAATGGATGTCAGCATTAAAGTGAGGGCTTTTAAAAGGTACAAATAATGTTTAGGCAAATAATTACTTAGACATCTAACTATCACTGATTTTTGTAATCATTCTTTTGCCTACTGCAAAGATGTGATTTCTATTATAAATGCATAAAGTAAAGAATGTTTCTGGCAGCTTTCCTTTTACAATTCAGAGAGAACAGCAGACTGGATCCAGGTTGCTGTCTTCCTTACGTATTTATGAGACACTTTCTTGGCAATGCATGTTGGATTGAGTAGTTTTTAAAGACTTGTGTCCATAGTACACACGCACACATACAAAAAAAATACTTAGAGTGGTAAATATCTACCACACTGTGTCATTGTCATTCAGCGTGAAGATGCATCCAAGCCAGTATTTCAGAATTTAAATATACAATTGTTCAAGGCTTTCGTAAGTTCTGGATCTACTTATTGGGGTATTGAGCATCTCTGATTCAACACATTCAGTAAATACCACTGCTTAAAGGTGGTTTGTAGCATGTTTTTATTTTTTCCATTTAGGAGCTCTACCAGGATTAACCACAATGCTGATCTGATGCAAAAAATTCTTTATTTCTTCTAGTATACTGTAGTATTTTCCACTCCTCCCAAGGTGCCTGACTTTATTTTTAGCTTACTTTACCTGTTGCCTTTGGAATATAATTCAGTTGTTCAGCTGTTTCCTTATCTTGATGTGAGGTAAAACACTAAGTCATTCTTTCTGATGAATAGTGGGACACTGTTCTTGTTAAGGAATATCACAGGTGTGTCCCACTTTGGCGTTTCCTGAGCTACTGAAGAAGCAAAAAGTAATGGTGTGAGGTCCAACAGGTTGTTGTTGTTTTTTATTTTAGCAGTCTGAGCTTTCTGCTGAGGAGCGACCAGAAAGGCTTGGAGCCGCGCAGCAACACAGAAGGAAGATGACATCTCTGAATAAGCAGATTTTGCATAAAACCAGACTCCTGGAAGAGGTAAGTATTGTGTGTGTAATAAAGAGGAAAACATTGATAAATGTGGTTGATCTCAAAGTTTTTGCCATCCAGAAAAGACTTGCAAACTATCTTCTGTACCAGCAATTTGTCATGCTGAACATTCATTTCAGCATCTCTGAATGTCTTGCTTGCACATTTATTACTAAGACAATGTGGCTGGTTTTACATTAAAAGTTGTGTAGCCCTGTCTGTGAGGAGGGGGCTAGCTAATCAAAACGTATTTCTTTTTTTTGCATATCTCTTTTTGGAGAAAAACAGAGAGAGTATCTCCATTTGGCTTGTTAGCTATAGTGTTGAATGGACTGTTTGCACAGTTTTTCTTGAAACAATTTAGGAAGTTAGTCTAAAATATGCTACAAACAGCTTTTTGTATACATCCTGTCCCTTTATATGAGCCAGCTTGTCTCACTGACAAGGTGGGTTTTTTTGCTTGTTTGTTTGTTGGGGGTATTTTTACGCAGTCACTGCTTGGTTCACATCTTCACATTTGTTTTTAGGGGGGAAAGGCTCTTGAATTTGTGACTGATGTTCTGTTCATATCTAAAAATAAGAGTAAGAACCACCATTCCTGTATTTCAACCTACTTACACTATTGACATTTAAACCCAGAAAAGTGTAAGTGGAAAAGCCACACTATTAATGAAGTGTTGCTTTTAATTAGGCATACTGCTGTAATCAGCACCATGCCATCTTTAGCTTGCAGAATCAGATGAAAACATATTGCATCAGAGACAGGAACTGGAAGAGATTGCCAAGAAACAAATAGTACTTGAGGAAAAACTGTTGCTGATGAATTCTGTGGTTGATCCTCTGTCCAAAGTACAGCGCTGCTCCAGCAGACTTCATCTGGGTTTTTTTGTTTGTTTTGTTTTGTTCTTGTCAGTTGCATCTTAATGCCTTACATCTTAACTGGTTTTGCCTATTAAATCTTGAGGGTACAGAGACTTTGAAAGATAGGTGTATACATCACGTTTTATGAGAGACACTGTTATGTCCAGTCTTACAAATAACAGAGGTGAAAGAATGGTAGCTTTGAAAGCTTTACCTACTGTGGTATAACCACGAGAGCACTTGATTTTAAACCTTCCTGCTCAGCTACTTACCAGACCTGACTTTTGTTTCATTGGGTTTTTAGGTTTTTTTTTTAAATGAGAATAATAGTCTCTAACAGTACAATGAAGTTTTTTATTTAAAGGATATTTATCCCTTTAAAACTTTCAGTCTCTTTTCAGTAAAGCATATGCTGTGAGTCATTTTTTGAAGTCTCTGACTAACATTCAAGTAATACTAAGTGTAAATAAAGCTATAGAAATAAAACATGCTCAAAAAATTTGGAAAGAATAACTGCCTATCTTGTTGTTTGTCTCTTCTTTTTTTACAACTTCAGTGAAGAGAACAGTGCATGTTCTTAACTTATTTTGCACAAAAAGGACTTTCAAAGGGTAGAGTGTGACAGTGTTTTAACTGGTGAATATGAGAATGAATTTCCTTTGGAACACATCAAAGTAATTTCATTCTTCATTCTTAAACTTTTCTGTTTCTGTTGCCCTCTGCCATGCCCATCTGTTAAAAATACCATTTTTCATATATATACACACTATAACTCTAATTTTAAACCACAAAGTCTGTAAGACAGATACATTTGAAGGGAGATACAGATGTGCTCAGTGTATATTGTAGAATGGAGACAGATGCAGGTGCTCTCAGCATCCGCCCTGAGCCTAGTGGATTGCAAACCTGTTCCAGCTAAGAAATTTTGTTGTCACAGCTGGCAACAATTTAGCACTGCCCTATTATAAAAGGGGGCATGTTTGCTCAGGTGTAAAGAGGTTTCAATACAGTTCTACAGATTTTGAATGCATTTTGGTTGTGTCCACCAGCTCACGTCCATCTGCAGTTTTTCTGCAGGCAGGATGTAAACACACTGGACAAATGCTCAGTTTGAATGTACATTATGTAGTAGAACACTGCACCACAGCCCCTGCATTGTGAGAACAGTTCATGTTCTTGGAGGCAGTGAGCTCAGGCTTAATTCTGGGGAGGACAACTTAGGTACAATTGTGTAGTAAGAGTGGCATTAGGAAACTGCAACAAGCTAGCTCAGGTTTCAAAAAATGAAAACATCCACTAGCACTGTTCTCCAGCCATGCTGTTTCTTTGATCTTTCTTGCTTAGTTGAGCAGTAAGAGGGGTTGGTAAGTGAGTTTAGCAGTTGTGGGTGATTTTTGCAGCTATTCCATGTTGTGCTGTTAGGATCTGGAAAGCAGAAGGGATCTGGCAATGTCTGTGTGCAGTCTTAATGACAAATGTTCAGAAGCATTTTTTCTGGAGCAGATGGCTCTTATATTCTGCAGAATTGTAACATAGTGTGACTGCTGAATTAGTAATACAGAATATGCCTGTAACTAGATATACATTGAGTGGATTACGTTTTCATTCCTGGTGCAAGTAATTTCCTTTAGCAGTTTCCCTGGCATATGAATGAATGTATTTACTTGCTTTCCACGTACTGCTGAGAAGAAGAAAGCAGTTTGGAATAGAGAGGAAACATGGCTGTGAGAGTCCTTACTTCATTAGAGGCCTGCTTTTAACTGCCAAACAAGCTTCACAATCCACAGGAAAACTCAAGTATTTTCTAAATCTGCTACCATGCTGTTTCCCATTTTAATAGTTGAGGGCCCTTTAATTGTGTTGCTTATTTCCAGTACATGACAGTCTCAGAGCCACGTTTTTGTATGGAAAAAAAGTACTGACAGCTATAAGCTAAATACAATCCTTTTATCACTTCAGTAAAGTAAAAATTTCCTGGCTGATTTTATTTTTTTTTCTTTGACACTTGCCAAAGACAGCTTTTGAAATTAGCAATAGTCAAGACCCCCCCCTTTTAAAAAACGTTTGTGAAGTTCTGGCTTCTGCAATAAGATTTGGCAAGAGTGCTCAGAATGAATAGTTGTTTAATCTTTAGGTCAGTTTTCATGAGATGTGGACTTGCAGGCTTAAATTAATTTTTTTCAACTAGTTAGAATTCAGTCTGTTGGTGAATTATTGGTGAAAGATATGAAAAAACATTTAAAATGTTTTCTTTTATAAATTTGTCTGTGGAAAAGAGTGAGTGGAATGCTGAGTCAGAGCTCCATGTTCTGAACAGCAAACTAAACCAGCATGAAAAGTGGAACAGAAAGCCAAATGTTCATTTCTTTATTTGCAACACTTCTGCTCCACTTTCGTAACTCATGTCCTATTTTTGTTGTTACTAGTTGCAATGATATCTGAAATCATACGGACTTTAGAGAAGGATATTCTTCTAAAATTAGCCTCTGTAAATTATTTGACAAGTGAAATAACCAGTGGTGTTTTCCTAACTGCCTTCTTATTAGACTTTCTGTAGTTACACAAAAGAAAATCATACACCAGTGTGCTTACTTGGTATGGACATGACTATGGTATGGTGCAATGGTGCTTTTAGCAAGTCTTGATTCACCCTGACTTATTTGGAGAAGTACAAAATGGGGCCATCTCTTTAGCCTGACGTGAAATGAGCCTAGTAGAGCCAGGCTAAATAACTTTAAGCAATTTAGCAGAAATTTTGTCCAATAAGTTATTGTTCTGTTGACATCTGTTTGGTAAAAGCTGCTGTTTATTCTGGCACCTAATATATCTAAAAGGTCAGGTGCAGAATGTTTGCTGTTTAAACATTCAATCAGAATTCTTGCAACCAAATGCTCTCAGAGTAGATGACAAGAGAAGGCAGTGTTTGTGGTGGCTGGCCTATCACTATTAATAGCTCAAATATAGCTCTTCTCAATTACAGGTGTAATTACTGTGAGTATAGAATCAAGCTCTTCTCTTCTTCCTTTGTAACAGTTGCAAGCTAAATGTGCTGATCTGCAAGCAAAATGTACCGAAGCAAAAAAGACATTAACAGAGGTAATCTTCCTTTGTTTTTCTGTGCACTGATTCTAGTGGAATCAAGTTCAGTGTGTGGAAGGTTGTATTAAATGGTGAGGCTGTTTGACAGCTTACCTCACTCATCCCATGGTGTGGGAAAGCTGAGAACCAAGAGTCATTTTGTGTGTGGAAGTGTATTTCACTTTATTATTAATTGCAACCCTTAGGTTAAGAGTCAAGGTGAAAAGCTGGACAAGGAATTGGCAGCCTTAGAAACAATAGAAGCCCAAGCAGATTCTAGGTAAGTTCCTTCCTTTGTGACCTTTGAAATTCTGAAAAATTATGCTTTTAAAACAAATCATTCAATGTTTCTTATTTTGTCATTCTAAACAAATAGCTAGAATTTTAAAATTAAAGAATTCTCCAGCTTGCTTTCCAAAGACAGGAAAATAGTACCATAGTATTCAGTCAGAATGAAAAATGTCAATCTATAGCTGAAAATAATTGTAGGTATTTAAAGCAGAAAAAGCCTAAATACATTTGACAAGTAGATGAGGCTTTCCTGAATTTTTCTTCATATTTGAAGCCTTCATTTCACATAAATTAAATAGGAGGCTCTCTCAAAACTTCACAATAATGAGATCAGAACATAGCAAAACCATCAAACTACTCAGTGTAATACTACATTTTTATTTTGACCTGGGTATATCAGTGGTGATACTTTTTTTAAATGTAAACAGATTTTATTGGAAATTTATTTAGGACTAAGCTTATTTTAATGTCTTTTAGTTCTCCATCTGTTTAAATTAGAAACTAAGTCTAATGTGGTTTACTGGATCTTCAAATTTAGCATATTACAGAGTCTGCGAGCACTGGTGGCCATGAATGAAAACCTGAAAAGCCAGGAACAGGAATTCAAAGCACATTGTAGGGTAAGTTTTAGTTTCTTATGTAAGGATTCTTTTAGAACTTGGTAAATGAGCATTATATCTCTATCTGATTTGTCATGTCATGTGTCTCTGTTGTTGCCACTCCCCCTCCTCCCTGCCATTTACTGGTATTTCCAGGTTCATATTGAATAGTGTCACCAGCTTGATTTGTGGCAGGATTATGGACAGTTGCCCGGTTCTGCAGTGTATCGTAGCTGCAACAAGGCTCATGAGCAAGAAGGTTGGAACTGGATTAAGCAGAAGGACTTGCCCCCTGTCCTCAAGCAGGGAGATGTAAGGAAGGCTGCCAAGGCATTTAAACTGTGGCCTTCAATGTTCTGCTGTGCCTGGCAGTCTGATAAGAGGCAGTTCCTAGACATGTAATGCCACATCAGCTGTGTACTGGACACAGCTGTGGCTCTTCTTGTTCACATGGCCATTCTGCTGAGAGCAACGTGGGGTGGGTTGACAGGAAGAGTTTGAGATTGGACTGTACCAGATAACCCATGTGTGCTATTCACAACCTGGGATGGATTGTCTCTTCTTGGATAATGCAGCCAACAGTGACCTCGGGAGAGGTACAGTGCCAAAGAGGAGGGCTTCATGAAGGCCCTTAGCTTTGAAGCAACCCACCAGAAGAGGCAAGATTGAGATAAAGCTATTGCAGTTTTCAGTTTTACTGCTTAATGACTATGTTTTGCTATCCTGTTTACTGCCGTGTTTATGGACTGCCTAGAAATATGATCAGACAGAATTGTTTTCATTCTCTTCTATTTAAACAATGATGGATGGGATTTATAGAATGAAAAGCAGTAAAAAATAGTGCCCTGAGGCATAGACTGAGCATAGAAACCTCATTTTCCCATACATATGCCTTTGGAAAGCTCTAAAAGTTTATAATGGAAACTACCTTGCAAGTAACTTTAGGTTCATTGATCTTTACAAGTGCTGTATGTTGCAGTTCTGTGTCATTCTATTACTACTGTAATATTCCTCTGCTTCCTCAGTTCCATTTTCAATGTCACTGGTTAATTGTCTTAGCTGGATCTAGTATATATGCAAGTATGAAATAAATCTGTTTGTTTTATGTAGTAAGCAATAATGGATGCCTTACCCTTAAACAGGGAGTGCTGTTTAATCTTATAAATTTGAAGTGTGTGGTTAGCTCCACAATTTTGTTAGAGGTGTGTGTTGTCAAGCTTCTGCTTCCCCTGTTAAGAGGATGGGCCTCAGTTAAAAGCAACATAAACTCTTTTTGTTTTAAAGGAAGAAATGGAGAGACTTCAACAGAATATTGACAATTTGAAAGCTGAGGCAGTGGAAAATGGGGAGGAACAGGTAATTAGCAAATGTCTTAAGTTTTTATTTTTCAATTTGTGTTTTAAAATGTTGGTGTAGGTCCTTCTGACTTCTGGCATATTCTTGTAAGTGTTAAAGTATCCGTTGCAATCTCTGAAAAATTCTGTTCTCCCCACTTTTAAAGCCACAGTTCAGGGTAACAATCACAAATACAGTAGGCTGAAAATAGCTGTAGTATTCTTCATTATTCCTGCAGAATTCACAGGGTGAACTCGTAGATGTTTTTGTGCGTTTTACTACTTTCTTTGTAGTACCAGAAGAATTTCTGGATGTTGTGTTAAGAGCAATGCATACCTCTGACAAAACCAGGTCTTCCTCAGAAGGCATGTTTGTTTTGGTTGTTTGTTTCTTAAAAGTGAATTTATTTGAAGAATGAAAGCACAAGTTTTCAATGGCTCAGTACGTTGCATGCCATGAGCAGCTGTCAGAAGTTAGGCTTTAACACAAGTGCATCCAGACTGATGGTAATGAATAATGAATGAGCAGAAAATGAAAAGCTTGGATTACTTTTATTTTCAGTGGGTAAACATTTGATCTATTTATGCCTCTGAAATGAGGTAGATTACAGGTTCCATGATGCTGCTGTCCTTCTGAACACAGCATGAAAAAAACAAAGTGCACACCTAAATCTTAGATTTTTAAACAAGAAAAAAATATCTTAAAGCCCACAATCTGGGAAAGCTAGAATAATACATGTCAGAGTATTTATGTTCTGTCTTAGGCCATGTTTATCTTTAACCCTACCACTGTATCGAAGTATCAATGTTCAGACAAGGAGTACAGACAATCTTCCAATACATATTTTCATTTAAAGTGTGACTGTTATAAAGCCATGGAAGAACTATTGACAGATCTTAAACTAAAACATCAAAGGCTTTGAAGCAAGCAGAATGCATTTGTTTATAGTAAAATGTAAAATTTTTATTATGAATCACTGTTAAAAAAATAACAGCAAACAGTTTTATTGTGGGGAGACATTAAATGAAAAACAAAGAGAAAACAAACCCAGTCTGCACACTTTTGCCACTGTAATACACATTTGTTTTGGGTTCTCAAATTCTAGGAAACAAATAAGATTATAGAACAGCAGTACAAAACTGAGAAAGAGAAACTTCAAAAGATCCGACTGTTACTGGTGAGTAGTTCTTTGTAAATTTACTTGTACAAAAGTATTGACACTTTTCTTATCTTGTAACTTCTAATACTCACTTTTATTGTTCTAAAAAAATTTTTTTGTCACAAATCAATTAAATAAAAATGAGCCTCAACCAATGTTCTTGCTCTTTTAAAAAAATTAATTATTTAGTAACAAGATATTGCTGGGGGGGCTTTATCCATTTTAAGAAGAGAACAAGAAGAGGCTTTGTTTTCTCCCCTCCTAACTTTCTATTCAGGCACGAAGAAACAGAGAAATAGCCATTTTACAACGCAAGATTGATGAAGTACCCAGCCGAGCTGAGCTAACACAGTATCAGAAGAGATTTATTGAACTTTACAGTCAGGGTATGTATATCAAGCAGGAGTGTCCTGCTGAAGGCTAAAGCCCTGGAAAGAGGGCAACTGCATTTTAAGCATATGACATGTACCAACAGCACTTGCTAATTTTGTGGTGGTTTAAGGATCTTTTGGTATTCGTGTTATACACCCTATTTTTAAGGTTTATAAGCTGGCTTTAAGAATTTTCCAGAAGGCAAAACTTGAGGCACAAGATCTCTGGAGTAAATTTTGTCTGCAACAGCTTCAGTCATTTAAGTTAATGACCAGAGTGTTTAGAAAGTCTTGAATTCACCATTTACAACTGAGGTTGCTGTAAATTTGAGTTGTGTTCAATTAATTGCTCTTAACATTAGATTGCTTTCATCGTTTTCATTGAGGTGAGATACCCAATTCTGAACCAAACTATGTCAAGAACTACAAAGTAAAGGCAGTTTCTTGAAAGGATTGTTTTCTTTCATTTTTGATTTATAAATATCCTGCAATATCTTTGTAGGATCAGAGTACAAATTGTCTTTAACTTTTTTTATGATGAGAAGTTATAAAATGGGTAAATGTGCTCAGTAGACTTTTTGGGTAGGTATGCATTTGCTGTGCATGGATGGTATGGAGCATGCAAACTGAATGAAATTTCCAAGCTGTTCCATTAAGCTGGTAACAGACCAGTATATATTTATATATATGGTGTATGTTTAATAAAGCTTGTGTATTAGCATAAGCTGAAATAACTTTCTAGCAAGAACTAGCAAATGTTTTAAAGATTTTCTGCATTTACTAAATACGTGTGTGAACCAAGCTCTTGAAGCTTGAGAAGTTCTGAAATTGTTACCTAGCTTTGATTCAAATCCCTTGTCCTGATAAGGCATCTCTAGTCACATAGTCATGTGCTGTCTTTGGTGGGTGTTGTCTAACTCAATGTATGGAATAGATGTAATTCTTTCATGAGCACAAATCCAGGACTTCCTCCCCCCCACTTTGCTTCTTATGTGCCATGCTGCTTATTTTATCAAATCCAGTTATAAAGACAACTTCATTGTCTTTCATTAAATTTTCTGCAGATTTTCTGCATCATGTCTTAAGTGAATTCAGACAAATAATCCATGGTCAGAGCATCTACCTGCTCAGATGATGAGGGTTTCATTTGTATATGAAATACAAAAAGATTAAGGTCAAAAAGACTTTTGCAGCTTTGGGTGTAGATTTAAGATGTTTTGAATTCTATGGGACTCTTTTCTATAGTACAAAATGTGTGCAGTAACTTAGATAACACACTGCACAGTTGTGTCTGGGAACCTGCATTGTACAGGCTAAGTTTTCAGTAAAGTGAGCTGAAAATCTGTCATTCTGGATTTCTGTCATAAAACACATAGCTTTGATCTTGTGGGTTGTTGTTGGGCTTCAGCTGGAGAACACAATTGTATACATCAAAAGCTGAACTTCCTTTAAAAATTCGGATGTTTAATGACATTGTGACACGTGAGGGGGATCATGCTGTCTGTAAGTGGTTTCATTCAAAAGCTTCCAGTATATCAGTTCAGTAAAGGTTTTATTTAAAGATGGCAACTTGTTAGCCTTTAGAGTTTAATGTAATGAGCATGACTTCACTTACTGTCTTACTCATGACTTCTGGAATAATTTTCATTATCAAATCATTTGATCTATTTTAAAGTATATGTTTTTTGCAGGTTCAGGTTTTGAGACAGTGCTTAATATATTAAGCATAATAATTTTTGCCAACTGTCCTTCTTCTCAGTTCAACTCATTCTTTGGGAGTCACAAGTATCTTAGGTTTCCTTAGACACTGAAGAACTAAAGAATAGATGAACACTTAGGAAATCATCATCTTGTAGGCCCAAAGGGAATGCATTTTCAAAGGGAGCCTTTCCTTCCCCACCAAACTGTGACCAAGATCTGCTATAATCACTTAAACCAGAAAGTATTACCTGAAAATGAAGTATTATTATATATATATATACTGTCAGCATGAATAAATTGTAAGAAGAGAAAAAAAGTTAAAACCAATAAAAACTGTCTTGGGCATCTTGCACATGTGTAGCTTGAAATACATAGTATAATGCCCTTTTTTTTCCACACAGGACTATCAGATTATCTGTTTCTGATCTGTCCTGCCTAGCATGTGCCTCTACGCCACCATGGGCAAGCTGTGAGAGGGCAGCTGTTAGCAGCACAGCAGCCTGTGTGGAGTAAGGGTAAAGCTTGTGAAGGAAGGATAAACAGTGTTAATGAAGCACGGCTGATAGTGCCAACATGTTCACCTAAAGGATTGTCAGCAGTTGAGGCTTAATTCAAACACTGAGCTGTGGTGTTCTCATAAAATCTGATAGCTGCAAACCCTCCTAGAGATTTACATGCAGAGAGAGTATTCTTCCAGAGTGTATTAGAGTGTGTTCCATTATTGATAGTGGAAAGTATGTTATATAAAGCCTGTGAAGTATTTTTACAGATTGCATTTCACCTCATGCTCTTTTATTATTCTGCCCTTTTTTGTTTGCAGTCTCAGCAACTCACAAAGAAACGAAGCAGTTCTTTACTCTTTATAATACACTGGATGATAAGAAAGTATATTTGGAAAAGGAGGTAAGAAAATGTTATTACTGTTTTCTAAATAGTCTGTGGAGAAGGAGATAAAGAGTTTTTACTTGGCTTTCATTATATTCACTGATGTCAGAGCAGAGTTAACAGTCTTTGTAAGTAAAAATGAAACAACTGATTCATAAGAATATTTCTAATATTGAGGGTTTGTGTTGTAAAAGAAGTGCTATTAGTACAGCTCTCTGTGTTCACAAAACACGAGTAACATTTTATTAGCAAATATCTCTGTCTTGGTATCACAGGACCGAATTACCCTCTATTTTTTTTCCTCAATGTCTTTCATTGTGAACCAGTACTACAGTCAGTAACTTTGGAGAGCAAATTCCAGCTTCTATCCACCACATCAGAGTTAGTCCTTAGGTTCTGAGCCTGCCTCCACTGAAGACGCTGGTGATTTTACTGGATCAGGATCAGAAGAGTAGTTTTCATGAAAGCCACTTTGTTTTTTCCCTTTCATCTCTCTCTGCTATATAGAGTTCAGCTCTTTCTTGGGTGAAGTCACGTGATTTCTATTTTCATTTTTTACAAAGACAAGCATGTGACTTCATTAAAGGTGGAGAAAAAGAAGCAGTCAAGACTTGATAAAAATTATGATATTACTTTATGTAGTGATTCTTCAGGCTTCTCTGTTTTTTCTTATAACAGATTAGTTTTGCATTACTTAGATGTTTGTTTAGTTTGAGACAAGCAGTAGTCAAATTTCTGACTGTGTAAAGCACTTAATCTCCTGTTTTTGAAGATGGTGAGCAGCCATTTCCTTCCCTTCAGCAGCTCATTCTAATGCACATCCTGGGTAGTTTTCAGTTTTTCAATTCAGAAAGGTCAGTAATTTATGTAGCTTTTTTAGGGGGCATGTGATCCTGACCATTGCTTGCCATACAACACAACTGAGGGAATAGGTTTAAATACAGAAATATTCTTTAACGATCAACCTATGCTATATATACTGTACCTGTGGTTGAACTGTGAGGAGAGGTAGGTGGGGAGCAGCGGGAACTTTGGGCAAACAGCAGCCCTTCAGGCTAGAATAATGATAGGTGTGTCCAAGAGCTTAACTGTGGAGGGAAAAAAACAAACAATTTAATCTCTTCCTGATTTACCTACTTAGTTCTACAATAACTGGGTACAGTTTACTTGCTTTGGTATTGATAACCTTGAAAAGTGTTCCATGTGAGCCTGCTGGAAAGTCTTCCAATTTTCTGCTTCTGAGCAGAACCTACTCACTGATACATTCACAGAAAATATTTCTTCCTTTGGCAAACATACTAAGACTGTGCTTACAGATTTTCTGGAGGCCAAGGTGATGAAAAAAGCACCACCCAGAAGACTGTTTTCACTCTACCATTCTAAACTTTACAAACTTTCCCCAGTTTATCCTGCTATAGGTACTCTAGGGCATGACTGAAGTGTCAGGGTAGATCTGGCCCTTTCTGTTGCAGAAAAGTATTATACTGCTCAATGAATCTTGTCAGAATCCAAGCTGCATCACAATAAATTTAAAAGTAACTTCTGTGACTAGGTGACTTAACAACATGTGTAAGTAATATATGTAAAAACATCTCAAGTTCTGTGCTGAATTGAGCCTTATGGCTTTTTTATTGATGTGTGTATTATGTATTTTGAGTTTGGTCAGGGATCGATACAAAGCAGAATCTTACCAAAGTTTAACCTGTGGTGATGATTGTCATGTGCTCTAGAAATATCCAATTCCTGGAAGAGGTTTCAGTTTAGCATGAGGGAATGCTGTTTCTAAAATTTATTCTGCCTGATGGTCTGTAAGACCCTCAAATAAATTGTCTTGGAATTAGCAGTGTAACTTACCTTTTTGTCTCCTGAAAATACCATTAAGAATTCTTCTTGAAAGTTTTTCTAACATCAACTTCTTAGAAACCAACAGTGAAGATACCATGGAATGTCATTTACCTACTGAATATTCAGGAACCCTAGCTGTAAAATTGGCATCCCTGTGCAAGAGTGGATGGTATAATGGCTGCCAGCAGCCCTTGCAAATGCCTTACCTAAGTCTGTAAGAAAATCATCATGTTTTGTATGTCTGTGGTCTTTCGTTGTTTTCATTTTCTTATTTGATACAACAGGTTACAGATAGCAATATATCAGATTTAAAATACTGCACTAAGTAGCAGCTATAGAATTCATATTACTTTAACTTCTGCCCTAGGTTAGAGTTTAATATAGATATATTTTTTTTTTATTTTGAGGGCAAGCATGCAAATTTAAAAAGCATACAGAGATTGTGCTTGAAATGGGCACATAAAAAACAACTGACAGAATACAGAGCAGATGTATTTCATTGTTGTATAAATTGAGAGTACTCTTGCCAATATAATTCAATGCCTTTTGGGGAGTTTTGGTTGTTTTTTTTCAGTTTCAAGCTTCACTTACATGGATATAATTTCAAAAGGCAAATAAATTGATCAAGGGTTTCTTTTAGCTTGGTGTCAGTCACAAAAGGGAGAGGTCTGAATGTCTTGTGATGTGGTCTTAACTTTGTTAAATGTATAATATAGTTGAGGTTTCCTTGTGTTGCTTTTAACATTAAACCAAGGTTTCAGCAAGTAAATATTGTCTAGTAATGTACAAAAGATGCCTTTGGCATCTGTGCCTCACAAAAATTTTTGAAATATGCTCATGCTTTTTCTTGTTTCTTTTTTTCTGTTCCATTCCCACCCCACCCCCCCAAAACCAGCCCTTTCATAAAATCGATTTAAAATAACAATAGCAGGAATTGTTATACAGTGGAATTTTAGCTATGAAGATTATAGTTCTGCCATGAAGGGGCTCTGTGAATATGGTTCATATTTTAATTATATTTTGTGAATGATTTTTAAAATGCTTTTAAACTCATTTTTTTCATAATATCTTTGACTTTGGGGATTTATACACCAATTTTACTGTTTGTAATATTATATATTGGCACTCTTACTGCAATAGTTCTGCAGCATTACTTTTCATGACTTGAATGTTTTGCGGTATAAATTGTAATTACGTTCTTAAATGGATGCTTATTGGAAATATCTTGAGGCAGAGATGTGGACTTAGCAAATATTGATGAGTCATGCAATAATTTCTTTCCTCTAAGTAAAAGAAATTCTTAGGCATCTTAACTGCTTTGGAGTCTGTTCAGAATTTGTTTGAGTTTTTCAAAGTGAGGTGGGGAACTACTGCAGATTCTGCCACGCATGTACTTATTGCTGTCTCATTCAGATGGAAGATTTTAGATTTGGGAGAGATCAGTCGAGCTTTCCATAACGGTCAGGCAAGTGATTGTTTGCAATGCTGAGGTTTATTTAGTGCAGAACACTTTCAAGTATTCATCAAAAGGAGAAACTGCGTGCAAGGTTGAACCACAGGAGACTTGCAGGAAGTATTCAAAGCCCAGAGAGAGAATCACGTTAGTTGCTCTCAGTAGTATGTAGAAAGTAAGAAAAAAATTGAAGCTGGTTACAAAGAAAATATTCAATATATAATTTAATTAGTTGAGGGAGTTTATACAGAGCAACAAAATATTCCTTTGATACTGTTAGAAATTTCCTGTTTCTGGCTCGATTCAGTGCAATGTTAGTATCTCATAAGAGAAGCCACGCATGTGAAATGCCATTCTGTCCTTCTAAGAAGTTCATCTTTTAACCACCTATAAAATACATATAAGGAAAGTGAGTAATGATGCATGGCTTGATTGGAAACCTGTAAAACTGATCTGCACAATAAAAGCAGTGCAGAAATTCACCTGCTGTTCTGCACTGCTTGGTGAGTCTTTACAGTGTTTGTGTGGAGATAATGGTTCCAGTCTCAGGAGCAAAAGTGAGGGGTTGGGGTTTTTTTGTTGTTGTTTTACTTTATTGCTCTAGTTTGGAAAGCCATCACACTGGAAAATTCTCAGTGGTATAATTGGGCATCAGTAAAATTAAAATTCTCTGTTGTGGTCCAGGACTTGCTTCTGCTTTTTGTGGCTTCTCCACTGGGATAGATTTTAGTAATACAGAGGGATCGTGGTTTCTCTTCCAAAAGAAAACTCATGATGCTTTTCATACAGCTGATTGCTTGTCAGGGCAACATCTGTTTTTTTAACATGAATTTCATTTTATTGTCCATGAAAACTCATACCAGAAAGGACAAATTTGTATTTTTTTTTCTTTTTTTCCTAATTCACAGGTTAACTTACTGAATTCTATTCACGACCACTTTCATCAGTAAGTAATGGTCATTTTTCTCTTGGTAGTTGAAATTAGTAGCATGGTTGGTTGGAAAAATGGGAACAGGCAGGAGTTATAGTCTAAAAATTTGTTAGAAATTTTTATTAACTTAAACTGTTTTATAAAATGGTTCATTAATTCTCTTTACGCCAATGTTTGGTGAGTCAGAGACTTAGAATTACCTAACTTTTATAGCCAACATATGTTTTTAATATCTGGCTCTTCAGTTGCAGTTGTGGAAAGAAATAATTCAGTCATAATTTTCCTGGCATTAATTTAAATATTTTTCTCCATTTTGTGAATTTGTGGTTATTATATTATGTACAAAACATTATACTGGGACATATTTCAGACATGCTTATTATAGACTAACTCTGTATTTAAAAGTTTTGATGAAGTGTGAAGTTTTTAGGTAAAATCATGGTTCCCTTGAAAGTTTGAGATCAAATATCAGTCTATGATGCAGCTGGCTTTTTTTTTTCCTGTGGTTGTTTTTTTTTTACTTTAGAAAAAAAAGTCCAGTATGAATTTTTGTCACAGCAGCACAGTTCAGTAGTGTTCAATAAACAATTCTTCCTATTATATCTTTTTATAATTCAGTTGTGAAATTGCAGTCCTCTTTTTTTCCCCAGAGTATTTAATTATATCTCTACTTACGTCTACAAAAACGTGTCCTTCTGTGTTTGCTCAGAAGTTTTGGTATTTCTTTTAATGATTTTTTTTTTTGTGATATCCAAAACTTTTCATTACAACAAAAAATGGTATTTCAGATGTTCTTCTTAGCAGCAGGGATTGTCTGTCTGTTTTGCTCGCTGATGAGATCCTTTTGATTCTGTCCAGTCAGTAGAAACTAATGCTGGGCCTTGAACTGGGTTTTTTGTTGGGTGGTTGTCCAGGGAGGATTGTGTTTTCTTTGGTTTATTTTTCTTAACCTGTTTAAGATATGTTACAAGCCAAAAATTACTTCTGGACTTTCCCTATTAGGGTGTGAAATTATTTTTTTAGGATATTTACTGATCTCCTAGTCCTCTACTTGCCTTCTTAATATTCAGAACAGCTGCTTTTCTTAAAAGTTTGTGCTTTTGGTTAGTTAATAGCAATTTATTTCTGTACCACACATGAGAGAAAGGAACAGACTTGAACTGACAGGAAGAACACTAATGATGAGCTCTGTAGTCTCTGATCCCATCTCTTTGATATTTTTTACTAACTGAAGAGCTGTACTGTTACCTGAAATTGGTGATTAAAAAGATGAATTATTATATAGAATACTAAGCAATGTGAATTCTTGGACACAGGTAAACATGCAAGACAACTGTAGATGAGATGCATTGTCCCACATCCCAGTCAGTTGTTTCCTTTTTTTTTCTTTCCAGAGCAATGGCATCTTCTGGTTCTCGCGAGCAGTTTTTACGGCAGATGGAGCAGATTGTAGAAGGCATCAAACAGAATCGAATGAAGGTCTGAGACTTCTCACTTTCTTTTGCTAGAACCAGGGAATTATTTCAGAAAAGCCTCTGGGATAATAACTGTGCATGGAGAATCCATTACATGAGGTGCAAATCAAGCAACTAACAAGTATCACTTCTTTTCATATTCCTAAGAAACTGCTCACCACTAAAATGTTACTGAGTAGAGTAGAACAGAGGTATTGTAACACCTCTCTCCTGACCAGAATCTTATACCCCTTAGTGTAGTGGTTTAGGTGCTTGAATCGGCTGTATGTCACTGAGAATTCTTCCATTTGCATGGGCACAGCCTGACCTATGTCTTGGGCACAGTTTCTCAGGCAACTGGAGTTAATGGAAGCTGCTTTCTGCTGTTGAAGAGGGCCAGCAGCAGCTCCGAGTCCCAGCCACGGGCTTCCCTTGTCCCAGTAGAAGCTCTCCTCTGACACTTTGTTGAATCCACTTGGGTGTTTTTTTTTTGTGTTTTGAACCTGATTTAGAAGACTCAGCATTGATGAGTGTGTTGTGGACACATAACAAGTGAAGGGGGTTTGTGAGTGAGCAGAGCCCCAGTGTTCATTCAGAGAAGACAAAACTGCTTCTGGTAACATTGAGCAGCTGTTTTGTAAAAGCACAGCCTCAGTGGACTTGTCTTAAGCGACCTTGGGGCAAGGCAAGCGTGAAGTCCAACAGCAGCTCCAAGTAAAGCTGTCTACAGACATATTTGCATACAGTAGATAGCCTTAAGTATGTCTTGATAATGGTAATAACTATCTTGGAGGTATTGTGTTTTTCACTCTCTTATTTTCATACTGAAACATTCATATTTTCCTAAGTCACGTAGTTGGTCTCGGAGATTCTTTTCCTTATAGAGCCAGAAAATTCTTGGCAGTTGATCATAGCTATACTTTATTTGCGTTTATATGGAAGTATGAGAGACTATGAATCAGTGTATGCCAGAGTGTGTACTGAAAGTGCATTCTGTCCAGGTATTGGGCTGTTATATCTCAAAAGCTAAATAGGAACTTCAAATAGAAAATATTATAAGTGTGTGTGTGTATATATATATATATATATAAAAAAAGAACGGAATGCAACTCAAGCTGTAATAAAGCTCTTTTGCAGTAATAAACTCTACTATAAAAGTAGATGACATTTACTATAGACTGCTGTGTTCAAAGAGGTAGGTAGTTCATTGCCCTTTTTTGCAAAGAATTATTTTTTATTTGCTAGACTTCTTTTTTTCAGAGAGGACAAAAGGACAGCAGAAGGAATAGGGATATTAGTAGTTGTATGTGTGGGTCATCTTTTTGTCATGAAGGCTGTTGACATAGTGAGTGACTCAGCATCAAATAGAGATTACAAAAATACCTTAGAACAGTGCAATTCTGACCAGCGAAGATGAGCTTGAAGATAATTACATTTCTTTCTTTTGGAAGAATGATATTATTTTAGTTGCTGCAGGAAGCAACTGCCCCAAATTGAAGCTGTCCTGGAGTTGTGTTTTGTTTTCCATCTTGTCCTCCATTAGGCACACAGAAATGGGTAACAACACAGCAAATGCAAGGGGTGAAAGCAGACTGAGAGCACTTCTGTGACGTCTTGGGTTCTTGCAATTGAACTCTTATATCTGTGAAGTCCATAAAATCATTCTGGACTCTTACTATATTCTCAAATGGAATCAAAAGTTTCAGCTGTTTCATGTACAGATAAGGGAGAGGGAAGTGAATGGGAGCTGTCATGTCAGATGGCTCATTATTTTGGAGGAAAATAACAGTTTCAGCGTCTCTGATGGTTTCTGAAAGCAATGGCAGCTCACATCTCTTGTGCTGTATTTCTGCACTGGCAGTTTGGCCACTGGCACATTGTGACAGAGTTCACAAGTGACATTTCATTCCTAGGTGTAGGTGTCTGGATCAGCAGGAGGTGGCAGTTACAACTGATGGAGAAAAACAAGAGTTTCTGAATGAAAAAGCTAATATACCTGAAGAGAAATTTAAGTTTTCAAAGCCCATCATATTGTAACTACGTTGTAAAAGAGGCCTAAGGAGAAACCAGACATACTTGTTACCAAGTACATGTAACTTGCAAACACACATTTCAGTATGATAACAGATACTCATGAGACTTTCTGAGGACAGAGCAGACCAGTTTCTACAGAGAGGAGTATGTTGAGAGATTTGTTGTGATCATGCATAAAGGAAGCAATTCATCAAAGGATAAATTCAATTTATCAAAGGATAAAACCTCTCTTGAAAGGATAAAGGGATTATCAAAGGATAAATAGGGCCTTATCTCTTCACAAGAAGCTAGTTCTTAGATGTTTTAGCAATGCTGGTTTTAGTCTCATCCTAAAGGAATGGGATGCATATAATAACACTTTTTTTCTGCATTAACACACTTGATGCTTTTTCTTCATGCATAACTTCAAAAACCTACTAGACCTGATAGGTTATATTAGGATGAATTCTGTTTTGGACAGCATCTGGCTTTGTAAGGGAGACGTACCTTCTTAGCAGTGTTCATACTCAGGGAAAGTTTGAGATCTGCTTATTTCTGTTAGGCATAAGGATCAATAAAATCAATGTTAATGTATTAAGTCTGGAAATGCAGCAAGTTCTGCTGCTTTGGAATTACCTGCTTGTTTGGGCTCTAGAAGATTCTTGCACTTTTTGGAACTGCATTTTCCCCTGTCAAAATTCAGGAGGTGAAAGCCTGTCAGAGAGAATGCAAAAATAATTCTGGGGTGGGGAATACAACAGGGATTTTCATGCCCTAGCACCAGAGGGAGGGAGGGAAAATTTATACTCTCTACTAGCAGAAAACCTATCTGTGATGGAAGAACTTCATTAGAAATACTCCTGAGAGGGAGGCAGTCTGTTCTATAACAAGAGCCAATCCTCATCAGTTCCTCAGGAACTTAAGTTATGTTTTTCACAACTTTGGCACAAGGAGGAAAGAAAAAGATTTCTCATGTGTGGGTCTTGAGCAAGTACATGATTGCATAGCAAGGCAAAGATACCTCCTGACCTCCCCATTTGATACAATGAACATAAACAACCAAAGCAAGATCTCGGTGTTGCACAAGCCAGGAGTATCATTTATGAAGCATCTGTCTCCCATTGTCTATTACAGGTAGTTGTTCCTTATACAGTATATACATGTATGTGTATTCCTTACTTAGTGTATGATCTCTTACCTTCCTGTATACCAACAGATGGAAAAGAAGAAGCAAGAAAACAAAATGCGAAGAGACCAGTTGAATGATGAATACTTAGAGCTTCTAGAGAAACAGAGGCTTTACTTTAAAACGGTGAAAGAATTTAAAGAGGTAAGAACACTTTTGCTAATTAAACTGACAAGCATTCAGTGACTCATTTTGGCTTGACTTGTGTGCTAATAAATGCACAAGGGTTACTAATAGGATGTTTATTACAGCATGTTCACGGTGTCTTGTGACTATCTCCATGTGATTTTGGACTCTGAATTGGATTCTAGAAATTCTGTTTTCATTGATAGACTAGACTAACACCCCTCCATGTTACAGGAGAAGGATTAATTTGTTACCAAGCAAGCTATAGATCTAGGTTTCCAAATGGAGTATCTTGAATATCTATGAGCAGTGAGTAATTGGAGCAGAGAGAGTTCTGTGTGGAAATGAGTGCGAATTAGGGAAGGAATCCAGACTCTCAGTAGTTACAAATACCTTTAGGAACCAGCCTTGTTTTCTAACCCCTGTGAAAGCACTGTTTAACACTTAATTGATTTAGCCTTTCCCGAGCTTTTCATCAATAATGTGCTTCCCTTAATTATTGTCTCCATTATAATGAATGACAAAGTAGTGCTGCCAAGCAGAACTGTCATTTGGCTACAAATGTTTGAGGAAAAACATCTTTCTGTAATTTGTCCTGCTTTGTTCCGAGACAGTTCCTTCCTGTTTCAGTGTGCCCTGGGAGAATGACGGGGTCTATCATAAGCATAAATAAGCGATTTATCTTCCACTAGCTTGTGAGGGAACTTCTACTCAACCTTGCTAAATGAAGTCATGGTTGTGGTGTTTAAAACAAGTGGTATGTGCTTATAAAAATAGATTCCTTGATCTAGAGTTGTTCCCTGAACAACTGTTTGGCAAACTGCCTTGTGAAGTTCCAGATCACCTAAAAGTAATCTCATTTTCAGATTTATTCAATTTATAAGTAAAAAGATAAATTTTCTCTAGCTACTTGTAATGACTTCAGAGAAACGGTCAAGCATCACTCCTTTTGGCTTCAGTGTCATGAAGTTTAATGAATATTACCCTTGGGATAATATTACAGCTGAATCAGAATTATCTTGAACTCGTCATTCACTCCAGACTACTTTGAATTTTGGAGATCTTTCAAAATAAAAGGGTTTAGTTTGCTGATACGAAGATATAACCAGTAGAGTTAAGAACAACTGCCTCCTTATCTGCTTGCTTTCTGTTAACAGGAATGCCGTAAGAATGAAATGCTGCTGTCCAAGCTGAAAGCTAGTTCTTCCTGAAGGATTCCAGCTGATGAAGTTTATAGATGATTGTTCAGTCCTTTGAATCTCTCGTGAGGTGACAGTTATAACTGCAATGTAGATATATACAGAGATATATTATATATATATAAAAATATATACGCACAGCTGTAAAAGTCTGGTTTTTTCCAGTATGTATTCAGTTTTACATTCCTTCATCACATGGTGGCTGTATTATTCATTATTGCCTCCACTACACAGTAAAGAGTTAACACAGTACAGCAAAATAGAAATATTGTCTAATTTTATTTATTTGGGTTTGGTTTTTTCCCCCACATGGCAGTGGGTTTTTTTATTTCGGTTATAACATTGAATGAGGTCAAGATTCTGGAACAAGAGATATGTACTGTGTAATATGGCCAAGTACCACAAGATGAGCACTGCAGAATGCAGTGGTTTACTCATTTTGGCCAAAAATACCCGCAGAATGAGATTCTTGAAACTCTTTAGCAGCTAATAGCTTCATATTATTTTAATTTACACTCTAGCCATAGATAAGATTCTGAAGGATAAAAATTTAATTTCTAATAGTTAAGACATAAGAAAATGGAAGCTTACCTTGGATAATTCCTGGTGTAAAATTATAGATCTATATTTTTATAAAATCTAGCTGTTGTATAAATTTCTTTGAAATTCTGTTTTTATATATAGAGAGTGTGCTTGTTAAATTAATAGCTCCAAGAAAAAACACCTTAATCACTAGGACCATCATGTTATCCCTGTCTGGGATGAAAAGCAAAGTCTGTGTCACCTGTAATATAGGAGGATAAAGATTCAGACATTCTGCTCAAATGAACTGATGCTCACCTTTGAAGACAACAACCTGATTACGCTGCTGAGGATTTGCCCTTGAAAGTTTAGAAACTTTGTGGAACACTTTCTGAAACATTTTTATATCTGTGTATACGATATTTTATAATTCAAACAGTTGCTTTTTGTATTGAACATCAGGATTTTGAACTGACTTCTTAATGCACATCACATCGTCAGGAGAAGAAAAAAAACACATTATTTTTTCCCCAGGAACACTGATGACACTGCTGTTCAATTACTTTCTATGGCAGCAAATATAAAATAAAGAATGTTTGGAATCCAGTGACCTTCTGCTATTATGTTTTTAAGGTGGCACTTGCTCTAGAAGCTTTAATATGTTTTTATTCACTCATAAGGATGCTTCTGTGTGTCACATAGCAACTGGTAACATTTTGTTTTCCTGCTTTTGGTCAGCTTGGTGTTCTGGTATTTGGCACAAACTATCAAACCTGGTATCTGCAAAGGAGGTCCATGAAAGGTTATATCTGTCTTCCACAGGCATCTGCTTAAGATACAGAATTGTCATTGGAGACAGTACAAGTTTATGACACGACAGTACCTGATTCCACTCCTTTTGAGTACAGCGAAAGGTTTGATACAAGCATGTGAATTTATGGAGACTCTGTAGCATTGAAAATGGAGAAGCGTAGACATTTGTTAAGCCTTGCACAAGGAAATAGTTGATGTTCTGTCCAAGTAAAATGCAGTGAGCTACTAGAACTGTGGTAGACTGGGTTCAGTGTGATGCACGTACTCATAAATGACTGTGTTTTTGTGACAATCTGAAACACTTTTCCTGTTCCTTCAGTACAAACAAAGAAAACCTTGCTACTGAGCCATGTTGTACCTTACTCCCCCACACTGAATATATACAGGCTGCTACTCTTGTATGTATTCAAAGTCAGTCTTCCTAGAGCTAGTGAAATAATGAAGGCAAAATTACATTCCGAGTTCCTTCAAAGAAGGAAATTTGCATTGAGTGCTACTTGCAGAATTTCTCTAGCCAGCTTTGATATTAGGGGACATTATTTATGTCTACAAACTTAGCCCTGTATAAAAATGGTAATTCTCTTTCTAATTTGTAAATGCAATAATTTAACTTTGGCATCAAGATAGCCTGTTCATGAAGTCAGGCTGTGGTGTATCTGCATATCATGCACTTCCAAAAAAATAACTTGAACGGAGATTTCAATTCAGGTTTTATGATTTACATCAAAATTGCTCTAGTAAGCAAAATTTCATAGGTAGGGTAGGTAATGAACTTACATGTCGCATAAAGGATGTGATTATTTGTTCAGTATAACATTAAACTTCATGCTTACCTGTTACCAACACAGTAACCTGAAAACTTAACCATGGAGTATAAAACCATGAGAGCCATTGCTTTGGCTAGGAGCTAGTGATTTTGACTAAGATATAAATCTGGGGTTTAGAAGGATCTCGTTATTGCTCACAGAAAAAATAAAGTCCAGATTATACCTTACTGTAATGAGTCAATTTCTTTCTACAGTAGATTGAAATCCAGGGCAGATGGACACTAGCTTTGCTTTCAGACCCCAGTGGGAGAGGAAAGAAGCTGGACAGGTACGGACATAGTTACACAGGCTCTTCCTTGCCTTCTGCTGCAGGTTCTGTATGTTAGGGGTGTCGTTTCTTCTCATACCGGGGGACAAATCAAAATGAAAGAGACACTTCTACTAACAGCCAACTTCATTCTCCTCCTGCTTAACTTTGATGGCTGTCAGGTTTAACCATTAGGTCAGGATGTCCCCAGGCAGTTTTGGCGTGGAGGAACAAGTACACATGATGTGATGGCTACTTGTGGGAAGGTGATTTTTGGGAACCATATCCAAGATGCTTTAACACTGTAAACATGACAATCCTGCTAAACAGAAACAACTGACTTAATACTGTCTTCTAGTGAAATGATGACAACTATTTGTCAAAATGAAGGGCAGTGTCAGGAGGTAACTTCTAAGTGGAGTTTTCAAAGGAAGGAGGGCAGTGCTTTAAAGTGGTTATCTTCCTTTCAGTCAATAAGCTTCAATGTGTACCATGGCTTTGCTGGGGATTTAAGGTCTTTTTGCATAATTATTATGTTACTTTTTTGATCTACAGAATTAAAAATATTTTTAGTGCCCACAGTTTGGTGATTGGAGCTGTGCAGCTGAGGCACTAAATTCTGGGAGTGCAGATGCATGCATGGAAAGGATTATACAAACCTATAGCAAGCAGAATCTGTCTTGATTCTCCATTTCAGCTAGTTGCGAGGGAGGAGCTAAGAATTTCTCAGCATTTTGCCTCATTATTGCTGGATTTCTTTGTATGAAGAGAGAGATCTGACCCTGAATTCATTTGGTGTTACCAGACTTATAAAATGCTATTAACAGAATTTGTAGCAAAACTTACTTTCTTTTTTCATTTGCTAGAGCCTGCTCAGAGCTTTAATTTGCATGTCAATAAATTTAATTATTTTGATATGCTGATGAATAAACTGCTATAAAGTAAGTCTGCTCTTTGTTTCAGGAGCTGAGACAGTCTCTGAACTTCAGGCATACGCTTACCTTTTAGACCATGACAGCTTTCTTTAAATGCAGTTCCACAAGAGCACTTGGAAAGTATCTTTTGAGAATGAATCAGTGATGTACACCTAACTGAAGCATGACAAAATCTGGACAATCTTTTTGTTACAGTATGTGAAAAGGAATGCAGCACTGCACGTCACTATTGATTGGAGTAAAAGAGAATCTTGGAAGGCAAGTTAAAAGGTGACCAGTATTTTCCATAAGGTTTATTCCCTCCTTTATTTAATGAAAAATCTGCTTACTGCAGTGTGACCTTAGTTTGTAGATTGCCCAACCAAGCAGTATTTGATGCATGGGCAATGTATGACATGCAAAAACATTTTTCTGTGTGATGAAGTAGCACATTGCACTCTTTATTCTCCAGGGATGCTATGGCATGGGTATACCGAGCTATACGGGAGATAGCAAACTTTATTGAAATTTCTTTAGTAACATAAAATTACTTTCACAAGAGAAAGGGGGTTAACTTCTTTCAGATTCCACTTTGTATTGCTCCTGGCACTCGTGCAAACCAGACAGCTGGAGGTTTTGCTTTGCTGGTACACCCACCTCCTTAGTGCCAGCTTTGCTGAACTAGGCGTGTACGTAGGGCACACGTAAAGGCAATACACAAATCTTACTCATTTGGTGGTGGATGACATTCTCTTAGGATAGTCTTTTATCTAAAAAAAAAAATTAACACAAGCCTGTTTATTCATGCAGTGTCTACGGCTGCTGTCTATGCCAGTTCAGCCAGCTGGCATCAGAGCTGCTCAGGCTCTGGTCCCCAGAGCTGGAGGCCGGTGCTGCCTCCACCCAGGTCTTCAGGCAGGGCTGGTGGCCACTTCCCACCCAGCAGCATGTTCCCACCCTTATCAGCTGCTGCTCACACCTGGTGTATTGGTGGCTGTGTTATAGCCTAGTTCCTGAGTTGCTGCTCATAGGAAATTGTCAATGTGTATTCTCGGGGCCAAACCCTTAGTTTCTTCTCACCTGAGTTGTGTAGGAATTGTTTGGGAATTCCCATGTAAAACAGCTATTTAGAAGCAGAGACTGAAGTGCAGTCAAAAGATCAGGAACTCCTGGGTCTAACAGTGAATTACTGAAGAGCTTTCATTGTGGAAGCGGTAGCATGGATGTGGGTTTTATGGAGTGAGGAGGAGCATACAAAGTTGTTAGCATTTTCTGTTCACATTCATCTTCCAAAGCTCTTCAGTCCTGTACTATCTGTGGATTCCAACAGCACAGCAAACAGGCATGAATTTCAATATAGCTGCAGAGTTCTCTGAACCTCACTGCAGGGTACAGCAATGCCTTCCTGCTGAGCAAGAGGCTCCAGTGAGGTTTTCTAGGAGCAGATTCAGTGTCAGGAAATAAAACTGGTATTCCATTGTGTACAAGCAGACATGACTGCTGTACTCCAAATTGGCAGCTTCTATTTGGGGAAATAGATTCACTGCCAAATGAAGTTTCTTTAGAATAGCTGGTAACTTTTTTTCCTATTTGGATATTCAATATACTGTGTCATTTGTTTTAGTTCACACTGGAGTTGTATTTTTCATGGTTTTTTTGGTCCCTCTTGGAGGCAAAGATAACAACACAGCAATAATGCAAGATCTAAACTGATGCTTGGAGTGCCAGGAAGAGGAATGCGTGCATGCCCGATTTTATTCTTTCCTTTTTTTCAATTAAAATAAAGTTGCAGGTTTTAATAATGAAAGTAATTAATCACAGAAGTAAAAGTACCAAGGGAAGTAGAAAATTATTGACAGTTCTAAGGTTTTTTTTTTTAATCAAGGTTGATGACTATCCAACAATTGTGCTCCCATTGCACCAAGTTGCTAGCTTTGGCACACAGATCCGTGCTAAAAGGCTGTGCTTGCTGTGCAGAAGGGCAGGGGATTGTAATGCTGCTTCTGGCTCTAGGGGGGAAGGAGGACCCAGCAGATTAGGCCAGGACCCTGGATAAAACACACCTTCCTCCCCACTAAACTCAGATTCTATGTGATTAAAATCTGGACTTTAAATCCTGAGTCTGTGCTGCTGCTCTTTTAAATGCCGACATGCACAGAACCAGTGTGGGAAGCCAGTTTTGTTCTGAGCTTTCCAGAACTGCACTGTGAAGTGGAAGTTGTGCTTGTTTCTTGTCGCCTCGGTGGGTGTGCAGCCAGGCACTGATGGCACAGATGCTTGGGCGGGCAGAGCACTAGATCAGTTATCTTGAGAAATTCTCACAGTAAAATTGCAGAGGCTTAGATTCGCATCCTAAGGAAGCTAAATTTGACTTTGAGGAGGTGGAGAGCTGCATTGTGTGCTACACCAGGGGCCCTGCTGCCAGTTCTCAAGCTAGCTGAAGGCAGCCCTGCAGCTTCAGCCTTTGCAGCAATCCCAGTGCCCTGCACAGCTGCACTGAACTGCATCGTGTTCCTCTGGGTTTATGGTGTTTCCTCAAGTCCCAGGTGCCAAGCCATGGTAGAACGTACCCCAAAATCTGTGTCATGTTTTGCAAGGGTTCCTGCACTGGGACTGGATCTTGGTGTTCCTCCAGCCAGCTGGCACTTACAGCTGGAACAGGGATTGCTGCTGCTGCAGCCACAGACTCTGATGGGCCTTAACTCCAGTGCAGCAGGGTTGGTATTGGCTCTGCATGTGAGTCACATCTCATCTCACAGGCACTAAGGTTTGGCCAGAGTGTGGTTAGGGGAAACGTCAGGAGCGGCCGCATGCAGGAGATTTGTGTGCTTTGATGACCTCTTAATGCTTAAGATGACCTCTGTTTTTCTCCCTCCATGTCATCTGTTTAGATTTTAAGGTTTTTTTAGAGCAGCGACTACCTTAGATGAAATAAATATTCAATTAATTTAAAAAATTCATCAGTGATTCTGATTAAGGCCTGCAGGTTTTAGTAACTTTTAGACTTTTACCCAAGTGGATTCCTTCAGGTTTAATAAAGCCTCCAACCACCAGTTTGAACTGTGGCTATTTGATATGCAGGCAAATTGTGATTCATAAGGGAGAGACTTATTTACGTTGGCATTTGAAAGTCAGAGCCACTACCTAACAACTTTTTGAAATTCTAGGTGATTAAAGTTCCTTTCTAATTGAGAGGAGAAGCATCCTCTGCTGGTACATAAGCTGTACAGATGCCTATGGCTGCAGACACAGCAGGTCTCACCGGAATTCCGCAGTACTGCAGGGTGTGAAGTACAGCAGTGCCTGATCTCACAGACACCCTGCTAAGGATGTGAGGAACCAGAGGGATGTGTGCTCTGACAGCATTTGTTTAAATTGCTTATTTAGAAAGGAGCTGGAACGTGCCTTCATCCAAGTTGCCCTTATATCTGATGTTAAGCTCAAACTGACATCACCGGGTACATGAATCATTTTAGGATACACTGCAGTAAATTCTGCTTAAAAATTAAGCAAGTAAAGGCTGCATCATGTTTTTGTTTTTCAGAATACACAAGCTGCTTCATGATACCCCCAAACTGGCTGTGCAGTACGTCAGGCCCTGTCTGACAGAGGTACCCCCAGCCCCCATCGCCTGTGAGTCTGCAGGGATACCAAGGCTTTGGTAGGAGCTACGTGGTCAGCACTCGTGTCGATGCGATGCCCATTAGCTTAGTAACTGCCAGAGGTGAGGCTGAGTGTGATGCACTGAGTTCAAGATGCCAGTGGTGTAGTACTGCTGGAGCTGAAATTCATGACTTTTAGTCATTCTGTGCAGTTTTGTGGGGTTTGCCTGAGGGTATGCTTTGAACCAAAGGGTTTCTTAAGCAGCAGAGAACACAAAACTGGCAGAGAAAGGCCATGTAAAAAGTTACACCTCAGCTTCAAAAGGAATTGTGATGTTGCTCAGCCCCACCAGAGCTGATGTTTGGCTCTAACAGTACCTAAAGAAGCTTTCAAAGGGGATGGGAGAGGATCCTTGGGATTCTTGTCAGTAAAAACCTGCAACACTAGAAATACTCAGAAATGCTGTCAGCATCCCCCCTGAGGGAAGGGAAGTAAAACCCACTAGAGGAACAAATATATATATAGAGAGAGGCTGAGCAATATGCATGGAAATACTTACCTTTTAATTTATTTATGTATATATTGTTGAGATGGGTGTTTGTGAGATCTTGGAAAAATAATTTAAGGCTTGGCTTTGAGTCACTTTGGAGTTTTTGGAGTCACTTAGACCTTATAGCATTAATACCTTTCTTACAGTAGGAGAAAGTTGATGCAAGCTGACAAATTGTGGACTTCACTCAGGTAGGGTGATGAGCACATTTATGGTGCAAGAACCCAGACAGCACAGTGCGGATACTCACCCCTGACAAGCAGCCACGTGTTGCTGCCAGCAAACCTGGTGATTGAATACAATGTGCTTGGTGTTTGTAACACAAATGCATGCTTAGTTTTATGGTAGCATGAAATACTAATGCATACAGTCCCCCTGCACCTGGGGGTATCAGGTGCCTGTCTTGAGCTCACCTGGGTTTCAGAAAACAGGGACAGCCTGAGCCCTGCAGAGTAAGAGGGCACAATCCAGGTGAAAATTCTGCACAAGGTCAGTAGGCTCAGAATAGTTTTACACTTGGCTTTAAAATTTCACTTAACCCCAGGGGACATAACTGACCTGTATTTCCCCAAGACTTCCCACCAAGGACTGCTGCTTGCTAGAGAACACACAGCCCTTCAATCAATCATATTAGGGCATGTTTTTGAGCTGCTTAGTCTTCCATTTTAATTTCACATCAATTCCACAACTGATTGAATACAACATGTTTATTCCCTTCCAAATAAATGTCAAGAATGAAGCCAGCATCCTGCCCCATCACAAACATTTCAGTATTGCTCAATTAGCAATTCCCATTGGTGCCTTTGCTAATGATGAGAGAGCTACAGAATGGCACCTGTGGCTGGTTAGATGAGATCAGTCCAGTTAGATTTGACAGTCATGGTGTTAGACACATACAGTACTTTGCTTGCAGACCTTAACACATGTTGATTCAGAGAGCAGATGGGAGGTATTCACTGCTTCAGTCTTCTTTGCCAGACCCTGGAACGGCAGATCTGTATTTCCAAGGGGGAAATGTAAACTGTCAGCGGTTTTATAGCCAAACATCTTCCATTTCCTCTTTCATTGTTCCTAAATCTCCTCAAGTAGCTCTTGTGCATGAAAGCTGTACATACCACAGGCACATCTCCCTCAAGAAATCTCTGTATCATGCAAGAAAGGAATCATTTTCTCTTCTGTGTCCCCTTTTATCTCTGCTTTACAAAAAGGTTCTTGAAGGCATTGTTGTAATTTTTGTTAAATGCTGTATAAATGAGAGGATTAAAGAAGGAATTGGAGTAGCCAAGCCAAAGAAAGATGCTTTTCCAGATGGGTGGGATGTTGCAGGAACAGAGGGGGCTTATTAGTTCTGTGATGAAGAAAGGGATCCAGCACAGTACAAAAACTCCAATTAAGATGCCAACCATCAGAGCTGCCTTTTTCTCTTTCTGTTCTCTCCATGTTTCTCCATCTGTCTGGAAAGTGATAGCTGCATGACGAGCTGTAAACACCATCTGTGGCCCATGTGAAGCTTCCTTCACCTCAAAACAAAAGCAAACATGGATTCTTACCAAGACAATTTGTTTGAGTGAAGTATTACTTTTAAATGACAGCACGACATCTGCGTGCCTACCACAAAAGGCCCCAACTCCGTTCCTTCTATGCTAAAAGAAAGAAAATGCCCCAGAGTGCCAAAATTACCAGATTTCTCATCATGTTGGAAAAGCTGCTGAGCGTGACTGACAAACAAAGCTAAATAAAGAGTAACTGGTGCCATGTGTGTTGTGGGCATTCTTTTTCGGTGCATTTTACTGAATGCCTTGATATCTAGTGGGAAATCGGGTTGAGGAAAGCTAACAAAGGTGCCTGCCTTCTGCCTATCCCTCAACCAGACTCTCCTGCCTGTGCTGCATGACCTCTAGGGTTTCTTGGGCCTGAATCATATGAATTTCATTCCATTGCAGGCCCTTTGGGTCATTTCCCTAAGGTATTAGGGAGGGACCCACAACAAATACCACTGACTACAAGATAAAGCTGATTCCTTCAGCCTGGATGCAGAGCTCAAAATCCCATCCCGGTGTGTGCAGGAGTTTGGCACTGCCACTTGTTCTGCAGCAGGGACATAGCATACCCCAAAATACTCAGCTAAATCTGCAGGAAAAGTTTTCCATGAGAACCTTTTTTAATGAAAGACTGGGATTTCAGTTAAAGGAAAGTTTTAAGAAATGTGTCTGATCTTTGGAAAATGCTGATATTTTGTTACCTCCCCAAAATCATAAATGCCTGAAATAAAAGTGACTACTTTGGAACTATTTCAGTGGAAATTAAACCCATGAAGAAAAGTCCCTTATTAAAGTCAGAACTCAGGTGCCTTCCGCTCGTTCCTGACAGATGTGATCTCACCACAGGCACTCCTCTCTCCTGGAGAGGGCCAGGGCAGCGAATCGCAGCAGCTCCTGGCCACTGTGCCAGCAGTGTATGACAACGGGAGCATAAGGATGCACCTGAAATGATGCAGGCACTGTGCTACCATTTTGAATTAGCTTATAAAATACTCTGGCAGTCATCAAAGAAAAACTTTGGTGGAGAAGCAGCATTTTCTGGTCCTTATTTGGTCTCTCCCATCGCCTGGCCTTTGTTTCACTCAGATCTACTTGGTATTGTCACGGGAAGTACTCCACTGCCAGCAAAACACCATTTCAATTAGCCTTCAAGTTCAAACTCTGGCTTCAATAGAAGTTACACATGAGAGGGGAAAATGTCAGCTGCTCCAGGCTGCTATCAGTGCTTCTTGCCTCCTTCTCCCTCGCTAAGGGCAAGACTTTCATCTGCGCAGTGAGTGCAGCACAGAGCTCCGGGTGGCAGCGAGACCAGCAAACAGATTCTGGGCACAAGTTATTAACGTGCTTGGAGTCTAACTAGAAAAATGATACTCCCTTGTGATTTTAATCGGAAGATTAAAGTATCTGTGAGTATAAAGTTCTTCTGAGCACTACAGTTACGAAGACAGTGCAATAAAACTTTTAAGGATGGAACCTGTGCCTCTAAGATTTGCCTAAGCGATAATTCACAGGCACTGCAAGACTTTGACACCACTCCAAAACCAGCTTGTTGTTAAATTAGCTACATATTCCACACACACGTGCCATCTTTGAGCAGGCTTTATAATAGATGGAGGGCTGCTATTTAATATGAGCACAAGAACTCAGAGAGGGAAGCACTGGCGATGACCAGACAATCACTCTTCAAGATGGATATCCCTGTCTTCACCCTCAGACACGAGACATGGCTGCAGAATGGCAGAGCAGCAGATTATGGGCGCAGGCAAATAATGGAGGAAAATGAAAATCACATCTGTCCTGACAATTAAAATGGGACACCCCTCATGTAGCAAAGATCACACCATTTGTCTGCAGAAGGACTCGCTCTGCACATCCTTAATCACAGTCTGCAAGAAGGGATGAATGTATGACACGAGGACAAATTTGTGACAAGCAACCCTGAAAGATGACGCCTTAGCCCTGAGAAATGGCTCCGTAAGTGTGCCTCTCGGGAAGAGCTGTACAAAGGACTTTGTCACTACCATCGGGCAGAGTTTAGTACTATATTTAACCATAAACTCTTACTCAAAAGATGATATAGAGCTTGCAGTGTGCCATCATCAGATCAGAGCCTGGTGGCTGAACTGCAGAATTTAGTAGTAGCGACTCTTTTATCGCTTAATTTCATGTTGTGAGAAAAAGCTATTTCATTTACTTAGATAGAAGATTACCACAGTCCTTCAGTGTTTTCCCTAATGAAGCATGCATTTACAGCCTGGTCAAGCTCCCACTGAAATCAGAGGAGTTTCCACAAACTCCACTGGTTGTTAGATCAGGCCTCTGAATACTAAACAGCAAGTGAAGATAGATCAGGGTATTTTTTGTAAATTACAGGACAGCAGTTGTCTTCCTGTCTACATAATTTCTGCTTTCTCTGTTTTTTCAATTATTTTTTTACTAGTTCTGCCTATTCTGCTGAATAATGTTGTAATAACAGTAATAATAATAAAAGGGCAAATAGCAGCCTGGTGCTTTAGGAAAAATAATGGGATCTCTCATGGAACCTTCCATGGAGTAATCTCTGTAAATATCCCTGGCAGACTGGAGATATTTTGCTTCTATTTTCGGTAAGAAACCCTTTGAAAAGGATACACAAAATGTTCTTGAAAAGGTAACTGGTATCGCTGCTCAGCGAGGTCCTTCAGCCCATGCCTTCAACAGGACTTCCACAAGCATTTAAACCTTGGAAGCTGTATGAAAGCTCAGCTTTCCATGATCATTGGTGTCTAATGCTCCCCCATAGGTTGTTTCCAGCTGACCAGCCACACACGCCGTGAAGGACCCTCGCTCAGTTGGCTCTCCATCAGGCTCACCCACCACAACACCTGCCTCTTGAGCATCCCCATCATAAACTGCCCTTCCAGGTGCCACTTGGCAGACCTGTGAGCCACTGGCCAGCTGCTCCTGCCATGTGCCATCACACAAGGGACCAGACTTTACACAGGGTTTCTAGCAAGACCCTGTGCTCAACACCCTTGTAGATTCTTCAGCTTTGCGGTGCTGTGCTCCCTCCCTGCCCAGTTACCACAGACACCCACCACGGGACTGCCAGCATAGAATCATAGAATCATTATGGTTGGAAGGGACCTCCAGGGTCATCAAGTCCAACCTTTATCCCATCATATTCCTAACCATTAGACCATGGCCTCAAGTGCCTCATCAACCCGTTTTTTGAACCCCCCCAGGGACGGTGACTCCATCACCTCCCTGGGCAGCCCATTCCAGTGCCCAACCACCCTCTCAGTAAAGAACTTCTTCCTAATCTCCAACCTAAACTTCCCCTGACGTAACTTGAGGCATTCCATCCCTGCTCTGGGCACTGATCCATCAGGGAACAAGTCCACTCAATTTTTAAGGTTATACACAGATTTAATCTGAAGTGCTGTTCACATCAGAAAATAGGTACCAGTGCAGACTGCAGAGCTGGGCAAGTCCAACCTTCCATTATTATTTGAATTTTTATATTCTTTGCTCTCTGTAGGATTTGCTGCAGACCTGACTCATCTCCCTGGCCTGGCTGGAGCACGATTATCCTTGCTACGGCTATCAGCCCCCAAGACTATGTTGTCAAGACTGGTTTCTTATAAGCCAACCTGCACAAGGTCCATGGCAAGTAAATGAGTCTGTTGTGGGCAGACACTGTTGTGGCACACAGTGCTGGCAAGGAAACTGTTCTATGGGATTCCCCCCTCACGCAGGCACGGGATAACCCTCTGTCACTTGGCATCCTCTGAACGAGAGCACAGGCCAGTTACAATTTTCTTGAACTAAACACAGCTGTGACTACACCAAATCTGCAGCTTCCAGTGCCAGTCCTGGAGGCCTTGCATGACTCCAACTTCTAACCTAATTCACAACACTCGATTGCTGTTCCTGTGCCACACAGAACAAAGACCAAGCCCAGTACAAAACCTTTCCCCCCATTTTGGACCTACTGATGAGCGCTAGCGAGTGGGCCATGACAGGGGAAAAGGTGGTCACAGACTGCAAGTTAAAGCAATCCATGAAGATGCCTTGATTTATCCTGGGGACATCTCTCGTGTGTGAGCATCTCTGCATGGTGCCATACACTCTTCTCAGTAGCTAACAGCACACTGTGCCCCAGGCACAGATCTTCCCTTGTCCAGGCTTTGCTCCAGGGGCTGCCAGTCAGGAACAGTGGGGAAAAAAGCTGGTATGAAAGGACTGCTACTCTGAGGCCAGAATTAGGTCCTGAATTTGTGAAATCAGCTATTTCCAGGACAACAGGCTCTGAGAAGTGCAGAGACAACCGCTTTCCACTGAGAGTGTCATAGGGAGAGTTAAATGAAGGATAAGAGCTCTCAAGTACAAATTCTTCTACGGACACATAGGAAAAGAACATCTGCTTTCTCTCACAGGGTTTTATTCTGCTGTAAGCAGGAATAGCTCTGCATTTCTCCCAGGAAATCACCAGCCATTCCGCTTTGCTTCCTGCCTCACCCTTCTCCTACCTGACATCTGCTGCCATTCTTTTGGACAGTGGCACTTTGTTTCCTGACCCATCTCTTCTACTTCTACGGCAGAGCCAGGAATAAGAAGCAGGCCAGTGACTCCTTCAGAGAAGGAAAATCTCTTTTCTTTCCCATATTGTCCTGACTGGTTACGTGGGTTGGAGAGGCTGAACTGGCTGAGGTGCAGAACAACACTGCAGTGTTGGAGCTCTGGGGACTGATACTATCCAAGGAGTGGGAAGGACTCTCACAAAACTGGTAGGGCTGGGATCAGACCTAATTAATCCTACACTATACAAAGTATTTTGAGAGGGGAGAAAGAAAAAGAAAGCAACAAAAACCCAACCATCAACAGAACTTGATTTTTATCTCCTCACATGGAAATTTAATCCTGACCCTGTGTGGTGGGTTGACCCTGCCTGGACACCAGCTGCCCACCAAAGCTGCTCTGTCTCTCCCCCTCCTCAGCTGGACAGGGGAGAGAAAATACAATGGAAGGCTCTTGGGTCAAGATAAGGACAGTGAGAGATCACTCACCAATTACCCTTACAGGCAGCACTGGCTTGACTTGGGGAAAAATTATGGTACATCAGAATTTTTTTTACATGAGGGTCACTGACATCAGTACTGACTGCAGAATTAGCTTTTTAAGGAGTTTCATAATTAGCAAACAAATAATTATAAAAGCATCAGCCCAATTTAGGGTCCCCATTTTGCAGTTTTTTGTTCCAAGGAAAAGGAAGAAACAATCTGTGAATAAAACTAGAAGCACCTCAGGTGTTTCATGTCAATCTCCCTCACCTTAATTCTTTTCAGTCTTTAAAAAGTTTTTTTTGAAAACACAAGTAAAATTTTAACCAAAAATTACTCAAAATAGGTTTTTTAGAACTATTTTATTCAGAACCTCTATGAGAGTATAGAAAAATAATCCATGCATGCTAACTCTCAGCTCAGACAACCCCTTCTCTGTGTGTGTGTGTGTATATGTATATATACATATATACACACAATGGCAACCTGCAAAGCACTTTGGCACCTGGCTCTTTTGGCTGAAAAACACTGTGAAAACATCGAGGTATCAACACTGCTCCACTTGGTGCATCAGTTCTTCATGGCATTCCTACTGGCATACGAGTACTGTGACCTCAAATATTTTCCTCCTTAAATTAACTTGCTAGTACTAACCAGGTACACTGCTGAGTGTAGCTCAGGCCGTAAGCCACAGCCAGTTCCAACGCAGTGCTACCTGACAGCTAATTCCCAAACGTGACACAGACACCTCTCCCAGCAGGGATCACTGCCATTACCATTTGCCTCCAGCCCGGGAAGCACCGCCAGCCTTTGGCATGGGCTGCTGACAGCCCCTCTAATGTCACTCAGATCTATCGCAGGGCACCCAGGGGGAGAAATGGAATGGATGCAGAGAGCACTTCACACCCAGGGAGAAAAGAAAAATGTTGCATTCTTCTCCAGAATTCACCCAGGAACTGATGCTGTTCCTGTGGACGTGATGGATCCTGCTCCAGTAAGCTTAAATGGGATCAGGATAAAACTTGGTAAGTCTCAGCCTCTCAGAAAGAAAACAGAGAAGAAACACACCCTGAGTGCCAGGTCCCTTGATCCATGGGTTCATTTAATGTACACATCTGCAGATGGGCACCAGCTCTTCCTTCAGATGACAAGCAAAGGTTTGCTTGTGCGTCACAAAAGTCTTTATTTAAGCCAGCAAACAAAGCTGCTGGGACAATGGGGAATGCCACCACATACCAACTGCAGATTCAAGAATCGCTGTTATACAAGGAGAAGCCAATCTGTCAGTCACTGCAAATATAAGATGAAGAATTGCTGGCTCGAGCGTTTGTTGGTATAAGGTAACAGCTATACTGGCAACCCCTCCAAAATGGGTATTCAGCTCATGCTCTCTCTCATTACAGCCTAAACCAGCTCCCAGATGCTGCATCAGCAGAACACCCTTACCTGCCAGCCTGGCTGTGCCCACGCGAGGGCTTTTGGAGACAGAGCTACAACAACTAGAAGCCAGACTTTTTTCATGTTCAAACTGACATACCAAGAACATGCCTCTGTATCAGCTAAAACTTAAGCAGCAATGCCTCAGCTCAGTCAGCTTCCCAAAATTTTAGATTTCAGACTAGTCCAGCGTGAGTATGTTTGTATGTAAAAAATACAGCATGCAAAACCACTACAAATACTCAATTAGCTTTTGTGCTTGGAAAGATCAGACATTAACCTCAAGCGAGACATTCATTATACTTACAAAAACTTGGAAAGAAATTTGGTGCAAATCAGGGAAAGAAGGCCACAGCAAAGAAAAATGCCACTGGAGGAGACATTCTCATCTTTTCTAACACACTTTATGCGTTTGCATAGAAGACAGCTTCATAAATCCATTTATATTAAAAACATCTTCAAGACATTATGATCCAGATCTGCAAGCCTGACTGTATGCAAATGCCAGTGCTGTCACCTCTAGCTAGAACCAGGGCACACAACCTACACACTTTTATCTGTGACCATCATAACATGTTTCCTACCGTGACTCCAAATCAAGGTTAGAGGGATTTAGTGGAGGCGTGAGGCTGTGCAGGATCAGCCCCAGCTGAGCAGAAATGTTCCATGTCTCTCTAGGTACCTCAACAGCTCAGCTTTTGGTACTGGGGAAGGACTGGACTTAGCCAGTAGAACATGCGGTCACAAGAACATAAAGAACCATGCCTACAGGTAGGAGTGAGACAAAGAGCATGTGACATAAAGTGGAGAGTTTACAGAGAGCACTACCAAGCCCCTTGGTGACATGGCATGGGTGACAGCGTTGTCACACAGAGAGCCTGACTGAAGGGATGCACGGCACCAAACCTGACCCTCCTGCAGGGACACAGCCTTCCTGCCAGCTGGGTGCATCCCGGCAATGAACGAGACCTCCCATGGGACCAGGGCTTTGCAGGATTACAGGCAAAGTTTGGGATAAGAAGAAGGAGGACGTGGCTTTTAAGACAGCTGGTAATTTTAAAATAGAAACAATTCAGTACTATGCAGTGAGCAGCGTGTTCCCAGTACTCAAGGTAAAACAGCTCAAGCACATAAGTAAAGTGTGCAATTTGCTTATTAAAATCTATTCAGACACTGATAGATCCCACACAAAGTCCATGCTGGCAGATAAATGTGTGTGCATTCACTCTGTACACGACCTAGGGATCCACTTACGTCTTTGTTAACCCAATCAACACTGTAAAAAAATGAGAAAAAACCTCCAAGGAATGGCAAATTCAGACTAAAAAGATGATTTTTAAATGGCTCTCCAGACTAGCAGTGAGTGCACCTGTCACTCTTACGGCACAATTAAGGAAAAAATAAGGATAAAACTCCCAGAGTGGTGCTTTCTGCCCTGCTAATTACAGCTCATGCCCAGTCTGTAACAGAGCTGGATTCACACGAGAGCCCCAGGGCACATCCCGGGCTTCTCGCTGTGCCGAAACCGCCGGGGCAGGGGTGATGGCTGGGAGCAGACGAGAAGCAGGAGCCTGGGTGAGGCAGTGGAGGTTCTCCTCCCCGGCCCCCACCCTTACCTGGGCAGCCCCGGGAAGGGGCACCACCGCGTTCCTCCTGCGGCCCCCCAGGCGGAACTTGGACGCCTTGTAGATCTTCCAGTAGACGAAGAGCACCACGCAGAGGGGCAGGTAGAAAGCCCCACCGGTGGAGACGATGGTGTAGGATGGCTCCTGGCTGACCTGGCAGCGCTCCTGCTCGGGGCTGTAGGTCTCCCCCCAGCCAAAGAGCGGGGCGAGGGAGATGGCGGCCGAGAGCGCCCAGGTGAGCGTGATCATGGCATTGGAGATGCGGCGGCGGGCGAGCATGGTGTACTCCAGGTGCCGGGTGATGGACCAGTAGCGGTCCAGGGCGATGGCCGTCACGTTCCAGATGCTGGCCGTGCAGCACAGCACATCGAAGCAGACCCAGACGAGGCAGAGCTCCCGGCCCAGCCGCCACCGCCGCCCGGCCGACAGCTCCTTCACCAAGCTCAGGGGCATCACCAGCGCTGCCACCAGCACGTCTGACACCGCCGTGGAGGCCACCAGGTTGTGGGGCACCCTGTGGAAAGCTTTCACTCGCAGGATGGTCGCCAGCACGAGCAGGTTCCAGAGGAAGGTGGCCACGGTCAGGAGCACCAGCAGGGTCAGGATGAGGATGGTGAAGATGGAGAAGGGCTCCCGGCCCCGCCACGTGCTGCCGCCCGCCAGCGCAGAGGCGGCCGAGGAGGCGTTGGCGTCCATGGCGGCCGACGAGGTGTTGGGACCCACGCCGGCCTGACACTGCCCCCGTGGGGTGCAGGGGCTCAGGGGCTCCGCCATGCCCGGCACCGGGGCTCGGCCCGTCCCTACCGCCGCTCACCAGCGCTCTCCCCCTCCCCAGACCGCCCGCAGCCCCGGCCCCCT
>VZRW01005389.1:470295-490635 GCA_013398125.1 Aegotheles bennettii
TCTCTTAAGTTTTTAAGTGGCCGGGAAAAATCTCTTCCCATCGGTTTCACAGGACAGATTCCTGGCACAGCTCATGCCCAGCCTCTGAATCCGGGCCCTTCTCCTGGCCCTTTCCAGTAACTACCCTCAAAATCAAGATGTTTCAAAAATAATTTTAAACCTGCTACACGGCCTCTTTAAAAGTCTGCAGTAGGTGTTAACGGGATGATGGACATAAAGGTGTCAATTCCTGCTAATGAATGGTGACAAGTAGTGTGTCAGAATCACAGCAGCCTGGGTGTTACATTTAAGGTGTGTTTAAGGTATTATATTCAAGGTCTTTGGGAGATACCCTTCACCCCAGCCTGCTTACAGCCTGTAACCAGCATTTCCACCCCCTTTGTCTCCTCTTAGTCCATTACCAGGACGATTTCAGTGGGAGACACTGGACAAAACCCGGGCTCTTTTCCCTTACCAGGTCCTACGGTGCCATCAAGAGATCTCCAGAGGACTTTGAGGTTGTTGAGGGTCAGAAAAGAAGATCGAGGGTCAGAAAAGAAGATCAAAGGTCAGTGAAGTTTGTTTCCTTGCAAACAGCAGCACACCTACAATCACAGCCGTAATGGGGCAGAGTTCAGGGACGGGAGGCTGGTTGCTCATTTTTGAGGTAGAGAAGCAGTATTTTCTGGGTCAGAATAGTCCTGTCTAAATGAATCAATATTCTTCACTTGCATTCACGTTCACTGAAGAAATTGACACCTCCTGAGGAACCACAAACCTCTCACAGCACGACGATGTTACCCACAGCAAGCAGAGTCCAAGCTGCCTTACTCAGAGGGCCCAATTTCAAAAGCAGGAACAATGGTGAAAAACTGAAATTAAAGACAATGATTGTAGCCAGAATAACCAGACTGTTTTGTTTGGTTAACTTTTTGATGCCACTTCACTCACCAGATGAACAATAAAGCAGAGAAATCCTTTCCCAGGCTCTTAATGCAGATGCCATTTTAGTTGTTCTTTCCTATAGTAATTCTAACAAGTGCTCTAATGTAAGCCAGCAGCAAAGAGAAAACTATCTGCATTATTTACCAGCTTTTATTATTAAGAGAAAATGAATATAAGTGCCAAATATCTTGCATTTTGCCACCTGAGCTTCCAATAGGCAGAATCTGCTAGAGCTTGTCAAGAAAGCCTTTCACAAGACTGCTGTGAGTTAAGCCTAAAGCAGCATCTGAAGCAATTAGACACTGGTGAAAATTTGTTGGGGTTGGCAAATAGCATGTGACTGCTTCACAAGCAGCTTCACATGTTTTGGCTTTATATTGCTCCTTTCTAATTTGTATCTCATTTTGTTAGTTAATGCCACTTCTAAAATACAAGCTAAAAAATTACTGAACACTTTATTCCTTTAAAAAGCACCCAGACCTAAAAGCAGTAAGGGAAACAAGAAGATAAAAAAGCCCTTTAACTTCTAAATGTTTCAACAATTGTCAGTCCAATTCTGTGAACTTAATAAAGGAATGAAAGAATCTGGACAAAATATGAATAACTCAGCTATTAAAGAAAGACTGCAAACAAACAACTGAAACTCAGACTAACTGCAAAAGTTTCATGTGTGGGTGCCCAAATGGACCAGGATCTGATCCATTTGTTCCTGCTCCTGCAGGAAAAATGGTTGTCTTTTTCTTGTGTGAAGGTACTTCATTTGCGGGTTGCAGACTTTGTCTGGGCCACCATTAAAGCAGCCCAGATAATCTCAAAATCTTCCTTCCTTAGCAGCTGTGTGTTCCATCCCTCTACTATTTATTATGTGTACGTTGTGTGCTACATCCGTGTAGTTGCATTCCAGTTCACACATCAAATGCATTGAAATCTTCCCCTTTTTCCTCCCGCTCGGCTGAAATAACCTATTCCTGTAATATAGAGGCTTGAATAAAATCTCAAAGGGATTTATTTTTTCTTGATAATTACCCCACTGCTCCCTTGTCCTGTATATGCAAAGGCTTAGTACTCCTGAAGGATTGCTATGGAAACACATTGCAATGTCTCAGAAACTGGGGTGTACTTTGAAAAAGAGAAGAGGGAGTTTTTAAAAATGAGACTTGCATGTATTCACGTATTCTAAATAACAGGAAAGCAAATCAATATTGCATGAAATTATAAAAAAAAGAGACAAATAAAATTTTTCTTTTTCTATTGAAACTAAAGAAGGGCTTAGTTTACTTTTCTGTACAGTTACAGTATTACAAGTTGCTGTCACATCAAAGTGCAGTGAAAACAATGAAAATCCTCTTTTTTTTTATTCCCTGGTAACTTTTCAGTGACTTCAGAAACTACTGTCGGTGTTTTCATATTTCTTCTTTCACTGAAGTATGGCAGTGTGTATCCTCAAAAGATAACTGATATCACCAACTGTTTAATTGCTCTTAAAATAAGCAAATAAATATTGACTGAGGACTTGGAACTAGATGATAGAATTAACAGTAAATACAAAGTAACATCATCTTTCCATCTGGATGTTTGGAGCTTTGTGGGCTGAGAATTCTGAGGGATGCAAAACACAAAAGGGTGGAAAATAGTAATCTGCTTGTAAGTCTAAGAGTAGAAATACTTTACATCTTCTTCCTTTGCATCTGTTCTCACTTTTCCCTGGTGACCTGAGAATTGCTGAGAAAAGGACTTGTGACAGAGGTGAGGAACTGCAAACCACATTTCCTAGCCCTTACCACATTACCAAACACCCCCTGCAAAACTCAATCTTCTGGCTGTTGGCATTGAAATGAATCGCCTCAGACTCAGTCTTGTCATATTTTTTTTCTGTCAGTCTGAAAGCTGCTAACTTAGCTTAACCCTTCTCACATCCTTATAATTCCTGTCCAAGCCTCCCCTTTTTCACATTTGTGCTAAAGCAGCAGCTGGCTGCGTTCACCAGACAGCAGCTACCCAGGCCAGCTTCATTATACCTTTTTTCAAGCACTTTGAAGGGCAGCATGCTGCTTAGGAACAGCTTTGGGGGATGATGATTCATCCAGTTAACAGAATTTCAACTCACTATGTGAAGTGATGCTGTATTTTTATAGCAAATATGTAAAATTTAAATAGCTTATGTTCTTCACAAGTTTGCTTTTATCTGTTAGAAATAAAAGCAGGTTATTTTTAGACGGTTATAAAGGGACTACATTGAACTTAATTGTTTTGACTCATTTTCTGTTTTTTGTTTTAGATACAAGAACCCTATGACAGCTTCTAGTAGATGCAGGTTTATTCCATCCTCTGTTCTCTGCTAGCTCTTTAACAGAAATCCAGCCTCCTTTATAAAGCATTTTCCAGAAAACTCAGTTTTATATATATATACATATAATATAAATAAATCCTGCAATTCATTTGATAAATGCCTAGAAATATTTTCAGCTCAAGGGAAAAACAAGTCCTCAAAAGCCCTTTGACAGCTGGTTCCATAGTTTTATGATTGAAAATGTGATGGAATATCTAGATGTCACAAAGAGGCTTCTAGTATCAATTTTGTTTATAATAATAAGCAAATCTTTGGCAGAATAATTTCCATTTTAATATAATTTTTATGTAATATGGATGTGAGCCACCAAGCACAAGGTTTTCAAACACAAGGGGGAGGCAGCAAAGATCTGGGCACCTGCATGAATTAGGTTTGTCACAGGGGTGTGTGCATGTGTGTTAGCAGATAACTAGCACAGTTAAGGCCAACACATGGATACAGAGGAGATTATACAGTAGCAGATTTGCTAACATTAGACTTTCCTCCTGTTAAGAGTGGTCACATACAAAACCCTCTGTCTGTAACAGTAAATCTATTTGACCTTGACCATCAGCTTCTGCAGCTGCCAGTAATCTTGAGGAGGAGCCACAATTTTGGGGTTTAAAAAAAGTTGACTATGTACAAGGAATGGGCTTTCCACTTGTGGATTTTAATATTTTTAAGTGTCAGATTTAAAGTTATTTAGGAGTCCACATCCATTGATTTCTATTTTAATTGGTGTCTGAGAAAGTTGTGGTGCCCAAATGCCTCATTCTAGCTCACTTCAAACTTGTGCAGCAACTCTTTGCCTTTGTCTGTTTTGGTAGAAACAACAAAGTGCTCACAAAACATCCCCATATGGGCCACCTGTTATTACTAATTAACTCCACTGCCATTATAAAGTGGAGTGAACATAAAGCAAGGCCTTTGTACAAATTTATCATGTGTACAAGTCTGGAATATGTGTGTGTGTGGTTTATTTCTTTGTGCAATACTTTTGAATAGACAAGTTTCAGACCCAGATTCAAAGAATTCTTTGAACGAGTTTAAGATTAATTAAAACCTGTATTCCTTGCTGATTAGTTTGCATCTGAAATATCATTGCTGCAGCCTTACCTTGAGTATATGGTCAGTGTAGGTCCCTTCCAACTGCAAAGTATTTTATTATGCACCCCTGTTTACAAATAATCCCTTGCTGAATTCATGTAGAAAGTGAAGCAAAAAAAAATGGAGATTTTACATGAAGTTACAGTTGCACATACTCACAAAGTACCAGAAAAAGATGCATAAAATTTTGCATTGAAGTGGAAAATACAATGTTTTAATAATAATTTCGCACCTCATATGGTTTTGTTACAGGTGATCTGGCAGCTAGGGCTTAGTACAGGTCAGGGATTCTTTTTCCAGCATTAAAGAATTACCTCTTTTAGTACTACAAGCCGTTTGGCTAACTTTTCATATGTCACAATTAAGAAAGGACTGTAAAGTTACCAGTGAATACAATTTCTATGGAAAAATGAAGTTGCTTTTTTTCTTTTGCTTGTACTTTGTACCTTCATAAATCCATTCTTTTAATAACAATTAGAGACAGGTGTGGGGCAGAACTGTGTTTTCTTTTCCCATACAGAAAGGGCTTAATTGGTTAGAAATGGCAATATATTAAGAACACTTATCCAGAGCTTATAAGGAAGACTCAATAGCTCCTACAAATTCACATGGTCTGTCAACCCTTATGAATGAACATCTAGGTTTAGTTATGTAGAGTAATATATTTAATAGTCCTGCAATTCTCACCATTCATAGGTGATAGCAGCCTCTCAGAGGAGCTCAGAAAGCCCAGAGTGGCTAAATATCCTCAGATCACAGCCAAAATAGAGAGGAACATTTAGAAGTAGTTGTGGAACTGTTATACAAGATTTTGCAGAGCCTATGATCTTATCCTTTTTATTTCTGACCAACTGGGAAAAAAAGTAGCAGATGGTTATGTTTTTCAGTATTGTATCTTACAAGAGTATTTGGGAAGATGGACTGCTATTGTAGAGTATGCTCAGATATTTTTTTGAAAGGTGAATGCAGTTCTTAAGCCAGATGACACCGCTAAAACAAAGTGAATGTTTGTCTAGACAGCACCCCAATTTTCCATTTTTCTTCCATTCTCCTAATGGCATCCTTCCTCTGCCTCTTCTCACAACTCCTATCAAAAGTTTATTGTGGTGGCCAAAAGGAGGGGGAAAAAAAAGGTAATCTCTCCCTCACATGGCTGTGCAATAAAGAGATTTGACACAAGCAACATTATAGTATTTATTACTTTGATGCAAGCCAGCAATTTTTTTAGAAACAAAGAGCATTCCAGTTCAAGAGGCTGGATTCTTATTGTCATGGCTCAACATCTATAAATCTAGAGCAAACAAAAGCTTTGGAAACAGTTGCATGAATTCTCCTGTCATGCCAAGCAGCTAAATCCTGAGGAAATCAAGCAAGTAGAGCAAAAGTCAAGAGCAGAGACAGATTTTATTCTGCATGCCTAGCCAGCTGATTCCAAGCTTCTTTCAGCATTGTTATTTTAGTTTGAAAAAAAAAATAATCCCAACCTACCTTTTAAGGGCTGGCTCTTTTCTAATTGTTAGATTTTTAGATCTCTCTAAAATCCCTTGCAAGTTTTTTGGGGTTGAAGTAACTGGACAACTGTCTCCAAAACAGTACAGCCGTAGAACTAAAAATGAAAGGTCACAGACCTGTGCTGTATCCTGTCAGCACCCTGCCTTCCCTCACAGTGGGAAGGGATTTGAGAGCTCCACTAAAATGTTATTTTTTTTAAATCGCAGTCCATTTCACTCTTCCCGTGAGAGCTTTCTTGGCCTGAGCCTTAGATTACTGGCTTGAAAGCAAATCATTAGAGTATCTAAAGCTTTGGTAGCTTACTTAAATCGAGTCATCAATTCATACATGAAACAAAAATGCTAATTACTGCCAAAATAGAAACATTCTTCTTATTTACAACAGACCCAAGTAGATAATATCTTATCCGGTTCTCACGTATTCTTGCTCTACTCTATGAATAAATGTGCCCTCTGCTTGTGACATTCACCCTGAAAAATTTGATGGCAACACTTTCTGACTGGTCTTGTGCTTGTCTGTAACTCGGCAGCGTTATGGCACAGGAACCTCATATAATGACAAGATTTTTCATGATTATGAGCAGTAACTCAGCAATGGAATTCTCCTTTATGGGCCTGTTCCAAGAACTGTCAAAAAAATCTTCCAGTTCAAGCAGGACAGTTTTGATCACCCCCTTAAGTGGTTTAAAGAGTCCAATTTCTTTGTCAAGGTTCTCAGAGAAAGAAGGCAATTTCTCAAGGCACACAATATTAGTCCCCAACCTATCAGTCACTGTTATGCGGCAAGCCTTGAGAGTCTGATTGCTGAGGTCTATTAACTGCTCACAAGATTGATAACAGGGTAAGTTGCAAAGGAAATGTCAGATTTGCAATCAGTTTGACAATCTTTTAAACTTCTTGCAATACCATAGTAGAACAGATGCTGCCTGATACACAGATATTTCACCTGAAACTATTTTTCATTTAGGATTCCATAAACAAAGAGAAAGGTGACTGCATCTGCACAATCCAGGAAGCTGAAGCCCTTCTGTTTTAATTCCCACTTAGTATCAGCTCAGGATTTATCTTCTGCTTTATTAGGAAATTACAGTGTGAAACAGGAGACTATGTAATTACTTCAGACTGTGCAGCTGTTACACGTTTGTTTACGTAAAAGGAACAGCATTAACTTCTTTTTTTTAGGGTAAGCTAGTGCTACTCTAGAGCAATACCATCCGGTCTTTTCATCTCCTGTATGAGATTATTTAAAAGATTTCTTTGTATTAGGTTACATAAGAAAACACAAAGCAAAAATACCAGGGAGGACTTGGACAAACTTGTGCCAAACCCCCATTCTGAGTTGTCCTCATGTTAGACTTCAGAAATTGACAGTGCCTTAACTCTTCCAAAGAATGTTTGGTGGAGCTGGAGGTTGTCTAGGTGCTTGGAAAATTCTTGGCCTTCTGTTCCCAGAACGAGGAGTGACAGTTGTCTGTGAAGCAGATTTTTGCCTACATACAGAAGCATAAGGATTTCTGATATGCTTTTAAGCCCAACCAGTTCTGGCTGTGCAGCACGTGGTCAGATAGATGGTCACAGACTGTGGCCATCATCTCAAACTTTTTTCCTGTTCCAAACAAATACTCTACACTACTTCATTCACACTGCTTGTGCTCACATAACTACACTCTGATCTTTACATTCACACTGCTTGTGCTCACATAACTACACTCTGATCTTTACAGAGGTTTACTGCAGCTTTGCTTACATCTCTTCCCAAGTAATTAATCTTGCAGTTCATCTAATGAGTTCCTCAGTCAATTCCACTATAAGGCAAATTAATTCCCATACTGTAACTGCACAGCTTGCAGATGTAGACAGAACCTTTCAACTGTTTGATGCTGTACATCTCAGAGATAATTCTTAAAATGTGCTGTTAATAGACATGAGAACTATTTTGACACCTATTTTGTAAATATTTAAACAAACCCAGAATAAAAGATTAGAACTCAATGAGCCAGGCATGTTCTTAGTATTGCTTATACTTCAGAGCAGGTTTTGCTTTTTCACTGTAACCCTGGAAGCATGAGACATTCAAATCCTAGTAACAAAATTAGTTAAATATCAGAAGTTCTTAATATCTGACCAATGTTAAATAAGAGTCTTGAGAAGTTCATTAGGGCCAAGTCAGCTGTTTCACAGGAAAAAAAAGGCAACACTCATTTCTGAATGGTGGAAGAACTATCAACAGAACAGTCATACTATTTTCCAAAAAAACCAATAAATAATGACCTGGTTTCTCTAAAGGTGAAAAGGAAGTTTGCCAATGTTTTTCTGCAATATCTCAATGCACATATCATAGTTTTATGACTGACACGCTATTTCAAAAGACCTAAGGAATAACAGTCCATTTTATATTGGAATAACTACATATGCTTTTGTATTCATAATTGGTCCTGGGTTATATTTTAGATGTAAATTAAGAGCTGGTTTGCTGTAATCACACGGGGCCCAGATTTCTGGATTCTGTGACATTTTAGTCTTTCCCTGCATGGATGGACATACATTTTTTAAATACTATTGCCCACCACCATGGTAACCTCGCAAGAATAGTTACCTACTTCTACAATGGTAGGGATATGAAAACAATATATGCAATATAGTTACTCTACTTTTGCCCAACTTGTGTATTCTTTTTTAACTTAGTTCAACGTTTGTTCTGTTTGCAATGTGTATCCCACCCTCTTCCATTTCAATCTCAAAATACCCTTCTAGTGTATTTATAACACATTTCACTTTTTCACTTGCCAAGTTTCTCCACCCCCTCAGTCCTGTGGTGTTATCTTTGACTTTGCCCATCACTGATCTGATAAACTAAGACTGAAAACCAATTCACTTTTGTAATTCACAAGATAGAACTGCAAAAATTCTCACTGCATCAAGGTTATGAAAAATTTAAAAACACATTATCTGGGCTGAGTGCTTCAATTTATGTCATCTGCTTTTCTTAATTTTCTGTGCATATTTGTACAAGAGTACACTAGACATTACCAAATGAATAAATTCAGATTTAAAGAGAACATGAAGGAAAACCAAACATTTCATTAGAATTTTACCATTTTATCACAACATTAAAAAAACCAGTATCAAGCATGTCCCCAAGCTCATACAGCCTTAGTTATTCATAGGTATGTTCTGTTCTAAAGGAATCTTCCTATATTCTTCAGGGTAATTGATGGACAAAGCAGAGCTCTATAGCACTACAAACCCTTGCAATGATTCATGTGAGCAGATTTATTTTAAATCTCACACTGTAATCAGTCCTTGCATTTACTCCAACAATTTTCAGAGGTTTGTACAGAAAAAAGGGTAAATGTAAAGCAAATTCTTCTATAAGACCTAAAAGTATTTTTTCTTTCTTTAATAAAAGACTCTTTAGTATTGACTTAAAATAATTATATCCAACTATCTTCTTCCTTACAAGGTATGGCAAGATTAACAGGCCATAATCTCCCTTTCTATCTTCAGTCTGCTTTCCAAAGGGTCTTCCTGAACTGAAAGATAAAAGATGTTCCCAGAAACAAAGCCATAAAGACTTCTAAAAGTGTGAATAGAGCAGTTTAAATTGGAAGTAACTGTCAGATGGTTTTGATCAAGTCTATTCCAATGCCACATGCCATTTTAATGATTTTAACATATGATTAACGAGAAAACTGGGAATGGTCTGATTTCTTGCTGATATGTTTAAAGATTTTAGCTTTGTGGACATTCTTGGATTTCTGGTAACCAAATCCGCCACCTCCACCTCTTTTCTGTAGTCTTCTACCATGGTTGCTGTTCACGTCTGAAATTTTATTGGTTAAAGAACTTAAAAAGGAAAAATTTGAAATGTTGCTTTTCAGGTATTTTAAGAGTTATTAATGTGAGGAAGAACAGCAGTGTTATACAAAAAGCTGAGTTGCATAACTACAGACAAAACTAGAACTTTGTGTTCTAAATAATGCTTTTCCTTCTCCAGATGTCCAACCAGGTTGCCCAAACTACTACTGCTTCAAATTTCCTCCTCTGGCAGGTTTGACAGTAATCTCAATACAGTCTTATATTTCATTCTCTCATCCCTCCCCTTTTCAGTATTCCATGATTATTAAACTTAAGTGTGTACCTTTCAATGAAAATAATTCTGCATGGAGAACCATACTCTAGAACATGCATGCAGTATTCCAGTACCTGCTACCCTGCAGCAAGTGAAGCATATATACACACTAAACCACAGATGTTTGTGGGCCAATATTGTAACTGCAAAAATATCAATTTAACATTTTCTTTGATAAACCATCATTGGAGCATGATAGATTTATGTGATTAATAGCAAAAAAAAAATAACCAGATTTTGAAGTGGCATAGGAACTTCACTAAGTTACATTTATAAAGCAGAAATTCAGCTGTGAAACACTGCAGTAAAAGGATACTGAGGTCAACAAATGGAGGAATTTTAAAACCAAATGAAAGGCTGACTTTGGGAAGATCCAAGTTATTGACATCGTAGATCTGCTTCAGAGAATGGGAGTCATAAGCTCTAATGTAAGCTTTGTATGCTTCCTGGGCTGACTTGTGAAGGAAGTAGTTCTTCTCAATCAGTTTCTCCAGCTGGTGAGGGGAAAAAAAAACCCCAAAAACCAAACCAAAAGACATCCAATTATAGCTGTAACAAGTGTACATATGATATCCATGCAAATTATTTACTGTGTGCATTGCAGTGACATTGACTGTTCACTTCAGCTTTAGACATCATTACTTCCTAATCTTAACTCGGAGCCTCTTTCTGTAAGGATTGGCTTTACTGCTTCTTGTACTTGCTATTTCAAATTTAAGTTCCTGCAAAGAAGCTCTAGAGAGCTCTTACCAAAAGAATGATTCACAGAACTAAACAACCAAAGAAATTCACATCTACAGAACTACCTACGCTGTTCTATTCAACTTGTGCTCCACAGCTATTTTTGTAGCACTGGAGCACAAAACAGGTTTAGCTGATGCTGGGCTTTATTAACACCAGCCAGTTAAAAATACACCTGGAGTATTTACTAGCATTTCTAAGTGTTTGTACTGGATATCTTTCTGCACAAAGAGTGCACTCTGAGTAATACATCTTGTAAGACATACATTACTTGCTATAAATCTGACCACATATAACTATTCAATAAAGGCTACTGAAACCCTGTTTGCTATGTTAGACAAGAACATTCTGTTTAAAAGTTGAAAGCAGGTTTACATCACTGTGGCTTCGTGATGGAATGCAAAAAAACAATTCTAACAAGCAAATTTGTATTGTACAATGATGACAATTTAGTACTAGATATTAATCTTTAATTTCTAAGCATTTTATCGCTTTACTGTGATCAAGGAACAATATGGCAGGAGGATTTACTGCACAGTACTCATCTACAGGAACGTTTCCAAACAAGCATATGCATTTTTAAACTGTAGTCGCTACAGACTAACATTCTCCGTGTAAATTATTTTACAGATATTCAGAGTAGTATGAGGTCATGTTGTACCTGAGACTGGATGTCTGAAATTTTTGACCAAGAAAATTCAAATTCACTTAGTGGAACCTTAAAAAAACAGAAATAAAATATAAAAATTATTTATACTGTGTAAATAGTGAATGTGTTTAAGACCTAAGACAAATAGAAAAAGACCTGCTAGATAACAGAAATTTTTTTAATACCACAGCTATATCTGTAAAGTGCTTTATATAAATATGCCAGTATTATCGCTTCCTTTACGCTAGAGTAATAAATGACACCTTTACCCCTTCATCTTTTGCTTTAGAAGCTGTATCAATTCAGCTACAAGTGGCAAAACTCTGTAAATAAGCCCGTAAAAAGAGCAACCAAGAAACTATGTGCAGTTCTGTATTAAAATAGTAACATTGAGAAGATGACTCTGAACAGAAAAAATACAAAAAGCACAAGCAGCATTTGGGTTTTAATTTCCTCTGGGTGGTCAAGCTCTCAGTATCCTTCCACAGAAAGGTCACAGGACACATATTTATTTTTTAATAATGCAAGCTGCATAGGTGCAGAGCAACTATAACTACACTCAATATTTACCTTTGTGCCTCTGACTTTAAAGTCAAATGTTCAGTTAAACATTTTCTAAGCAACAGAATGTTTTTTGCTTAAAAAATTAAAATGTTTGATGAATCATTAGTTTTTGCCTTGAAAAACCTGTTGCGCAGTAAAAAAATATAAAAAAATCTAGACATGTTTACCCTGGCCTGTTTTAGGTAACGAAGAAAGCCCAGTTCTTCTGGTCGTAAAATGAGCAGAGCGTGTCCTCTGCCATTGATGCCTCTAGCAGTTCTACCCACACGATGAATATATTCCTTTTGGAAAGAATAAGAAACAGCAAGTCCAGTTAGCTTCAAACAGCTTCACAAACCCCCCCAAATTTACCATTAATATAATGTCATACATCACCTATTATTTTTTAAGACTTTTTCTTAGCACTGACACATGGAGAAGGGAAACCCAAGTGCTGCAGATGCAAAGCTGAGACAGAACCCCTGACTAAAAGTATCCTACATTTTTCTGAAGAAAAATTAAAATTAAACTTTGCTTTTGGTCTATTTGCTCTGTGTATTTGTCAAAAACTTCAGTTTTGAGTTTTGTTTACGCCGGATGTTTATTTAAATAAGAATTTAGAATTAAATTAGATTAGAAGAATTAAATTAGAATTAAATAAGACTTAAATAAAAATCAAATTTCCACTGGAAAAGCTGTTAGCAGACTCAGGGATGCATCTATAAACTCTTACTCCTCCTAAGAAGTGTTTTTTTATTTAGCTGATTCGATTTTAAATTAATTTAACACTACAGAGAATAATGTTTTTAAAAAGCAACTTTAAAATAGGTATCAGCTGGGTGCAGCATTTCCTAGGAGCTGGTGAAGGGAAATAGAAGAAATCAGCTGCTAGGCATGAACATGGCTGAAGTTTCAGGTTTTCTTTGCAACTATGTTTGTAGCTCAGATTTGGTTTGTTGCTGTGAAGTTTCTCTATTTCCTTAACTTACTTTTGGATCATCTGGAGGGTCATACTGGACAATCCAGTCAACTTCAGGAATATCCAATCCTCTGGCAGCTACATCAGTGCACAACAGTATTCCAGACTCTGCATTACAGAACTGGAAAAATGTTGTAGTACGTTTGGTTTGTTTCTGCTTGCCCTAGAAGGAAACAAACACATTAAGGATGAAATATCAACAAAAAAATAAAAGAATAAGAAAAAAAATCTGCCAACCTGTAAGCTTAAATTTATTTTCCCGTAAGCATTCTTTTCAGGAGGGCTGCATAAATGCCTTAAGCTCAGAAAAAGGACATTTTCAAGCCTAGCAATATGTTATATAGATTACAGGTTAAAAAAAACACAAACAACAAACTTGTAACAGTTCTATCAAAGTACAGCAAAGAAATCTCCAAAAGAACAAAAAAGAAAAGGACATTTGCGGGCAGTTTTAACTGTTTCTTAAACTTTCAGTCAAGTCTTTCCCCTGAACGATGCAGTTTGTGGTTTTGATAAAAATTTAAAATACTCATCCAAATGGTAAGAACTGGCATAGTAAAACCAAACATCACCCTGGCCCTAGAGAAGCACCCAGGGAACAGAGTGTTTGGATTCCTCTGACAATAGCTTTCCTCCACAGATTGAGTTTTAGTACTTATGAAAGGCAATTCCTTGGACGAAAACAGAAAGCTTTCTATACACAGAAAATAATTTGATATCAGTGTTCAGCCCTGGTCTGGAAAATAGCAAAATTAACAAATGTTGAAGTGTTGTTATTACAAAGTTTTTGCTTTATCTCCTTCCTCTACAGACTAATCAGAATCATCATCAGTTTTGTGAGCAGGATGTTTATTGGAAACCGGACTGAAATAAACAAGGCAAACGTAAGGTCAGTAACAACTTACAGGTACTACCAGATTAATTAATCAATTAATAAAATACTTACGTGAATGGCCAAAACAGGCAGGTCAATATAGTTGAGTAATTCGTAGTGGTATTTCACTGACATACATGATGAAAAAAATACCATTAGTTTCTTCTTTCGGTTTTTCTTGAGGAATGTGAAGAGCAGAAGGAATCTTTTTTCAGATGGACACACTACATACCCCTGGAAAATTTAAAGATATTGTTAAATAAAGTCATATGGAACAAACTTTTGTTTCAGCAATACAATTGAATCAGGGAAGTGTTAGGCTGTTAAACAAGTATGCCAAATACTTATTTTTTCCAGCTATACTGGGCCAAACCATTCGATTTATTGTCTGTCCCTCACTTTGGTCTATGAAATTCCCAAAGATGACAAACTTGGCAAGAAACTTACTCTAATAGCTTGAAATATGAAGAAGTAATTATTAATTAATACTTCAAACCAATATAAGTTCGGTGAAAAGTAATTATTTATAAAATAGAAATTCATTTCAAGAACTTTGAATTACTGACATTAGGCATGAAAGAAACTGCATAGGGTTCTTAGCATTTTTTTAATTAAGAATGTTATTTTATGGAATTCTTGTTACTGGTTTACTCTCTTAAAGTAATACATATCTACTGATAACTTTATAACAACACCTGTCATGTCAACTGCACAAACACAGAAACTGCTATGCAAATCCATTTAGCTATTATCCAAAGCAGCAAAAATTAATTATACCTGAAGTATACGTATCTCTAGTCAGTAACATGGAAAACACAGTTAGAAAGACAACTGGAGCTTAGGTATGTAATACAGATAGGAACAGACAAGTATAAGGAGCTGTATTACTATTTCATGACTCCTGCAAGCCTTTACTAGATGCATATAACTTATTATATTTAGCAGACTGCCCTTTAGTCAACTGGTATGGGATTTTGCCCATTAGGATGGTAAACACTCTTTAAGACCATGTTTGTACAACCCAGCTAAAAACACATAGGACTTTGTATGTTCACAGATCATACCCCTTTTAGCAACATTTGTCTTTTACCTGTTCAAGACCGTCCACTGTTGCTGTCTCCTTGTTATCATCAACCCCAACGTATAGTGGTTCCTTCTTCAGAGAGATCTTTGCCAGATCTTCAACCTTTCTGGTTTGTGTAGCAGAAAAAAGCATTGTCTGTCTGCGCTCTGAAAAAGTATTTATTTTAAAAGACAGCTTCATTTTTTAAATGAGAATTCAAATAGCATGTCCATAAAATCTCTAGCAGCAAATTTCCCTGAGCAAGTCTACTTTTTTCAGTTAAATTCTAATTCAAACATACTGCTACTGACAAATAAAGACAGGTATAGTTGTATTATGAATTCTACAGGGTGCTTACTTAGGCTGCCCCCACCCACAAAATCCTGACAGCTATCAAAACACAACATTCTTTCTTTCTGAGAAAACGTTAGTAATCATTTGCACTCCACCTCAGATGCAAAACAATGCTTTAAATAGAGACTGACCTAGTAATTATAAATTGATTTTATTCCCATGAATATTAAAATGTTTCTGTTTAGAAAAAAAGTCATGCTAGAGATTGTGCAAGAAAAAAACAAAGTGCATTGTTACTGTTTGTCTTGCAAAATCAGTCTAGAACATACGACGTTTGTGTGTGCTATTTAGCCACGTGGCAGAGTGGCTGAAATGAGCCTCAGCGACTTCTATGGTCTTAGGGCTGGTGTAGGAAATCTGCTGCCGGCCTGATACCTTTCAGTTCACATATACATCCTGATCCTGTAACATTTTCTTGTTACATGAATACATCGAAATATATCGGAAACAGACTTAGCCTGCTCTGTTTCACAACTACAAGAACAGCAGCAATTGTTCTTGCTGAACAACCAGTGTCACCGTTTTTTTAATTTAATCTCTTCTATTTTGAAGTGTCTGTTTGAAAATGTAACTTCTTTCCCAACGGGACTAAACTAGATTAAACTCATGCAAAGTAGAAATTTAATTTAATCTCTTCTATTTTGAAGTGTCTGTTTGAAAATGTAACTTCTTTCCCAACGGGACTAAACTAGATTAAACTCATGCAAAGTAGAAATTTATTTTCTCTATCATTTTCCACTTCAGAACATGTCACTTTCCCACTCTTCCTTCTTTTCCGTTTTTAGCAATGTTCCTTAACATTCTTCACAGGATGTTATTTATTAGATTTATATATCTGCATTTTAAACATGTAGATCTGAATTTTAAGATATGGAATCTCAAAATATTTATCACTCAGTTTTTTATATACTATTTCCATGGGGGTTTTTCTTCTACATTTTGAAAGTTAAAGGGAGAGAACTTGTTGACTCTGAAAATGTGTTTAATACACCAATTACAAGGAATAACTAAATGAAAAATTAGGAAAAGACAATTTTAAGGTAAATACTTAAACTTCCTTAAGATACAGTGCTTGGAGGTATGAAGAAAATTCAAACTGCTCTTCAGAAGACCTTCTTTCTTATACTTAAACCTTGTTAGGAAATAATGAATTGTAGGAAATAAATGGGCAGAGGAAGATGAATGGGAGAACGCAGATGTGAAACCAAAAGGATCCTATATGAACAGAATTATATCCCTAAAGTGCATATGAAAACTCTGTCCTTCATATAAATGATGTTAAATAAAGTAATATATACTAGCTACCAGAAAAAAGGACAGAGTAAGACAATGACTCTGAAGTGATTTATACAGCAGTATAAAAATTAATGACTTCTCTTAAATAACTGAATCATAAAGAAGATATAATCTTAGTCAAGTGATTTCCAGGAAAGACAGATTTTTGATTTTTTTTTTCTTACTTGGTAGAAGTTTTATGATCTGTTTCATTTCCTCTTCAAATCCAACCTCCAAGATACGATCTGCCTCATCAATTACCAAACACTGCAAGTTCTTGTACATGAAACCTGGAGTGTTCTAAAAGATTAACAAATTCAGAGTCTGACTAGAACAGGAGGTTTATTATGTTTTAATTATGAAGATTGCAAATCAGTATTTTATCTACCTGCATATGATCCAGCAGTCTTCCTGGTGTTGCTACAATGATGTTGATTCCATTTCCAAGTTTCTGCGCTTCTGCTGATCTGTTACTGCCCCCCATTATCAGACCATAGGTGTGAACATGATGATTCATAAGTTCTTTAAGAACTCCATAGGTTTGCATGGCAAGCTCTCGAGTAGGGGAAAGAATAATAACACCCGTTCCTAAAACACACAAATCAGACAAGAATAAGCTACAACAACTTGTCCAATCCCCCTCCTAGCCACGTCCCTAAACGGCTGAGCCACAGTGAAATTCAACTGGGAAATTACGAGTCTTACCATTTCTAGGCATGAATTTGAGCTTGTAGATGAGCTCTACTGCAGGAATAAGAAACGCAAGTGTTTTGCCACTGCCTGTTTTTGCAGCTGCTAAAATATCCCTGTATGCAACAAAGTTTGAAAGAGAAGTATTTAGTGAATCCCACAGAGAAAACAATCCTATTTTGAACAATGCTGACAATGTAAAAACGTAATGTGGCTTCCAGGAAACCAGCAGAGTTGGCATTAAGAGCTTGGTGGCAGATGTGGTTCACAGCAGCTGGTCACCAGGTCTCTAGTGACAATGTGAGACAGTGCCTTTGAGACACAGTGACAAGACGAGTGGAAACAGACTTCCCTGCTTTCTAAGCCAAATGCAAAGCAGTTTCCATGAGCTTACCCTAAGTATCTGTTCACATGCAACACTGATATACTTTGTTAGCTTACATTAATGTCTATAAATAAAATACATAAAACACCTAAGAACATATTTTAAAAAAATAAAGTTTAGCTGTGGAAAGTCACATTTCACATATTTAGCCTGCTGGCAAAATTTACATAACATTTGGGGTCAATATAGTGATTAAAAAGATGTATTTCCTACCTGCCTTCCAGAAGTGGCTTAATACTTTTATGCTGAATTTCGGTCATGTGTGTAAAACCCATGTCGTTTATGCCTTTCAGTGTGTTCTCACTGACAGCACCAGCCAGGGAAGTGAAAGAATTGTCTTCAAAAGCACCTAAAGTGAGGCGAGTGGGGGGAAATACAACAGAAATTCAAACTTATTTTCTCAGTCCCATCTGTCCTCTGAGATTACCCAGTTAAAACTGACCTATGTGAAAAAAAAAATCAAAGTACTTTTTCTGATTCCTTTCTAATGTAAAATCCAAAGACACTGACAAAATACTCTGTATTAATGTGTTCCTAAAAATACTACACAGAGCTGTTAAAAATGAACACGAATGCACTGCTTCTCATGTGAAATTCACTGGTCATATACCTCCATCTTGTTCTTCGTTGACTTTTTCTTTTGCAGTTACACAAAGAAGTGTATATATGTTTTTAAACAGAATTTTACCAGCAGTTTTAAGACTAACAGGAGTGTAGACAGTGCAGATTTCAAAGAACAGTCACTAACAGCCGTGCAGCTGCCAGTGTCACGTCACCTGCATTCAGGCACCTGACTCACAAAGCTGATTTGAAAACTGCAGCTTGCTCTGGAAGAGAGCATTAAACCTCAGCTTTTTGCACATGTTTGAAAAAGAGGGCACCAGATACCTGTCACACCCAGTGGCAAACTGGGCACTTCATCCTCCTCCCCCTCCTCCTCTTCCGCTTCTTTCTCTCCAGCACCCGACTGATCTTCATCTTCTACCTCCACAGATTCATCTTCTTCAGTCTTTGCTTTTTTAGTTTCTGTGCCTAGAGTGTTATTTTACAGACAAGTCAGTCAGAGAGATGAAGGACATGTTCATCATTAAAAGTTGTTCCACAGAGTGAATTCCTTCAGTCTGTAAGCCACAGATGTCATGCTGCTTTCATGGAGCAGAAGAAAGGGAGGCAAGTTTCTATAGAACTTTCTAAGGCAGAGAGCAAAACATTCAGAAGTTCCTTACGCACAGTTCACTTTGCACGGTAAAACAACGAAGCTTAAAAAGTATTACATGACGTTTTCTGTGGAAGCAAGAAAAATTACCCTTAAACAAGTTACTAAATTCTTTCTGTCCGGTTGGACATGAAGTTTCTAACACAGTTTATGCTCTGGACAGGTGAAATGTAATGTCTCTGTTCTGTTTAAGCACCTGACTCCTCAGAGCTTTGAATGTATGTATGTGCCTGTGCATATGTACGTATAAAAACATACAGATCTAGCAATATTTGCGGGATGCAGGTTTTTGGGGTGGTTTCCTAGAATACTTTAGTTGACCATGAGCCAGCAATGTGCCCTTGTGGCCAAGAAGGCAAATGGCATCCTGGGGTGCATTAGAAGGGGGGTGGTTAGTAGGTCGAGAGAGGTTCTCCTCCCCCTCTATTCTGCCCTAGTGAGGCCACATCTGGAGTATTGTGTCCAGTTCTGGGCCCCACAGTTCAAGAAGGACATGGAACTGCTTGAGAGAGTCCAGCGCAGAGCCACTAAGATGATNCCAGTGATAGGACAAGGGGGAATGGATACAAACTGGAGCATAGGAGGTTCCATGTGAGTATCAGGAAAAACTTTTTCACTGTGAGAGTGACGGAGCACTGGAACAGGCTGCCCAGAGAGGTTGTGGAGTCTCCTTCACTGGAGACATTCAAACCCCGCCTGGATGCGTTCCTGTGTGATGTACTGTAGGTGAACCTGCTCTGGCAGGGCGGTTGGACTAGATGATCCTTCGAGGTCCCTTCCAACCCTAGAATTCTGTGATTCTGTGATTCATATGGATGTGTTGCTAATGAGCTGTACTGGCTGGACATTCAGGCACAGCAGGCACTGGTGACCGACCGTACGTGTGTCTGCACCGTGAACACACGGAACATCCAAACCCAGGGTTACAAAGCAGAATCCTCTGCCACAATTCAACTGGTTTCTACTGGTTCAGTATGTATTCATAGAATCATTATGGTTGGAAGGGACCTCCAGGGTCATCAAGTCCAACCTTTATCCCATCATCTTCCTAACCATTGGACCATCAGACCATGGCCTCAAGTGCCTCATCAACCCGTTTTTTGAACACCCCCAGGGACGGTGACTCCACCACCTCCCTGGGCAGCCCATTCCAGTGCCCAACCACCCTCTGAGTAAAGAACTTCTTCCTAATATCCAACCTAAACTTCCCCTGGCGTAACTTGAGGCCATTTCCTCTCGTCCTGTCATTAGCAATTCGGGAGAAGAGACCAACACCAGCCTCACTACAACCTCCCTGTAGGTAGCTGTAGAGGGCAATGAGGGTATTAAAGCTCAAGTGTTGCAGCTGGAGAGAGGAAGCAGAGAACACCCCTGACTTCCAGGGCTTTAAGGCGCTCACAGACCACAGTCACAGCCGGTCAATCCCTGCCGCAGGGCGGGGAGGGAATCTCGGCGCTTCCTGGGGTCTCCAGAGTACCTCAGCCCCGGGAGACAAGCGGTGCGTGTTCAAATACCGTACCGGCTCCCGCGTTAGCCGCCGCTTTCCTCTTCTTCTTCTTTCTCTTCCT
>VZRW01005389.1:491197-609723 GCA_013398125.1 Aegotheles bennettii
CCCCCCCCGGCGTCCCCGGGCACCCCAGGGTCCTGCCCTGGGCCGATGTCCCCCGCAGTCCCTGCCCTGTGGCGAGGGCGGAGAAGGCCGCGTTTTACCGCGGGGAAGGGACTCGCCACCCCGGCACAGACACCCCGCGGTTACGGGTGTTGAACTCCAGGGGGAGAAGGAAATGCTCCCGGTGTGCTGCCGCATTCAGCGCCTCCGGAGAGGCGGTGCTGGGGACACCCTGTGTGTGCCGTGAGCCGGCCGGAGGGGCTGCGCACACCCGGCGCTCCCCGGCCCCCGGGGGCAGCGCGGGGCGGTAAAAACTTCCAGTGCCGGCTTCCAGAGATAAAGCTCAGGGAACTGTCAGGCCCGCAGAATTCCCAGCGCCGACCCTGGGGGTAGAGAACACAGCTGAGCCCTCAGTGAAGTCCTGTGGCTTCGGTAGCCCCTGGCCCGCTGTCTGTGCCTCCCGGTGGGTGCAGGGAACCGGGGAAGTTCTCTTCTGTGAGGGTGGTGAGAGCCTGGCCCAGGGTGCCCAGAGCAGCTGTGGCTGCCCCTGCCTGGCACTGTTGAAGGCCAGGTTGGATGGGGCTTGGAGCAACCTGGTCTGGTGGCAGGGGGTTGGAGCTACGATATCTAAGGTCCCTTCCAACCCAAACCATTCTGTGAATCCCCTGGGTGCTCACCAGCCATGCAGGGCTGGCAAGCGGGCCGAACCTAGAAGCCTGTCATTTTCAGGGCCCAGTTCCTTGGAGCTGTGTTAGGCAGCACGTTCCAGCTGGAGCTGCCACCTGCTCCTCGATTCCAGTGATAGGCAACATGACCTTTCCTTCTACTGTCCTCCTGCATCCTCTTCCAAAGAACGATTCCTGTAGGCTGGAATGTAGCGCCCTTCAGATCCTTCTGGACCAGCAGATGGCACAAACGGTACAGGAATTCACAGCAGATTGCTTTGCTATCTCAAACCAGTAACCACCGTGTTCTTAGAAATCTAAATGGTTACAAACTGGGTAAGGTTCAGCCTGCAATACCTTGCTGTAATGCAAATTAAGCTGCAGATCAAATACTATAATAATTTCAAAGTGTCTATTGCATACAGCATTTTAAAAGCTACTGATGTCAGAGATGAAACAGAAGTAATTTTTCACTATCTGTAATTGTTGTCTTCCAGAGGTCATACAGATCACTGGCATGAAAATTAAATTTGTTTTACCAAATCTTCAGATCATGAACTACGTGCAGACTTCCACAGGCTGGATAACAGGTCTGGCCACTGGTGTGTTAGGATAACTGCCATCTCCGTCAGCATTGAAAATAAACTGAATCAAAAAAGGCTTTTGGTACAGAACTCCAGGGGAATCATAGAATCATAGAACATGTCAAGTTGGAAGGGACCCTCCAGGATCATCGAGTCCAACTCCTGTCCCTGTGCAGGACACCCCAGAGTCACACCATGTGCCTGAGAGCATCATCCAAACGCTGCTTGAGCTCAGGCAGGCTTGGTGCTGTGACCACTGCCCCGGGGAGCCTGTGCCAGTGCTCAACCACCCTCTGGGGGAAAAACCTTTTCCTGATACCCAACCTAAACCTCCCCTGATTCAGCTCCCTGCTGTTACCCCGAGTCCTGTCACTGGTCACAGCAGTGAAGAGATCAGTACCTGCCCCTTCTCTTCCCCTTGTAAGGAAGCCATAGACTGCAATGAGGTCACCCCTCAGCCTCCTCCAGGCTGAACAATCCAAGTGACCTCAGCTGCTCAGCAGCAATTTTAAGCAGGTAAAAGTTCCTTCCTGGAACTCAGTGTAATTTGGGTTCTGGACATATTTACTGATTTATACATATGTGATTAGGTTTACTGTTTGGATCCAGATTTAACCCAGGCACTGCTCATTTCTGGAACATGGTCATTGTGCAAATAGTGGGAACTAAAAATCTGGGCAGGAGGGAGCTGACACCAATACTTACACTGAGGGAGGAGAAAATTATGGCCTTCAGGCATGGCATGGTCCCTATGTTAACTAGCAGTGAGGATCATCACTATTTTGCTTTCACCCATGTGGTCACGCCCTCAGCTCCACCAAGAATTAGGACTTGGAAACCCTGGTCAGGTAAAACCCTAAATAAAGAACTTGTCTCAGTGTCCATGTTGGGTCCTGGCTGACTTGGCAAGTCTTTGTGAAACTACATTAGTGTGGCACAAAGCCCAGATTGATAAACAATCTGCAGAAGGTGTGTTAGATCCCACTGAGCAGAATATATTGGCTATTGCAGTTGGCTATTTTCAGCATGGTGCACAGGGAAAACTTTATTGTGCTTGTAGATAAATGATGATCTTGCATTTGTGAAAACAGATGTCATGGCATTTTGTATAGGAATTCAGAAATGGCAGATTTCATTAGGTGGCAAGGTATCCTATAAGTATCCTGTAATGTGCTCCAACAGTGCTTTGTCTCAATAGCTTGTAAAAGGTGTTTAGAAGTGTGCAAAGAAGTTGCAAAGAAGTGTGCTTCTCTGGAAACTTCAAAACATGTTTTATGAGCTTCTTTCATTTTGCCTCATTCTTCAAGAAAAAAAGAGAAGACTCAGAAGACAATAATCATAATTTCTTTGTGACAGGTCCTGACAATAGCTTAAACCATTAACTCATGTTAATAATGTTTTTCTCTGAAGTTTGTCATTTCTTAGATAACATAGGAATCCCCCCTGGTACATGGCTTATTTTTGTCCAATAGATCAATTCCTAATTGCTTGACTTACCAGGCAATTGTTACTATCAATAGGATTTTCTCAAATGGTTATTGAGTTGTCAAAATGTCTCAAATTCTCTACACATGATCTTGCAGGAAGGTTTGTAGGGAATCATGTTTTGGGTTAGCAGAGCCTTTGCAGAAGTCCATGTTAGAGACTTTGAATTTCTCTCTGAAGATGAATGTTTTTAATTGGCTGCCAATAGTTAATGGTAAATGGGAGCAAAGATTTTGAGTTTGGCTTTAATGATGAATTTACTCGGGGAGATAAAATACTGACATTAAGAGAGCTGAGTTAAAGCAGACAGGTTTTATTTTCCAGAAGCAGAATTTCTGAAAAAATGCTTTTTTTGATGTCTTAGGTTAGACATGAAAAAAACCCCACCACTGATATCCCTTATGAACATCTAAGCTAAAAGTTTTGAGCTAGGAAACTAGAGCTTTTATTGCTTACAGCCACAAACCAGGAAACCTTTCAGAGCTGTCTTTTCATTTTTAACAGATTATAATTTTTCCTGCTAGATCAAATTTATCTAACAGGCAGTAGTAAGTTCTGGATAGGGACTTGGTTTAAAATCGAGTATCAAATAGATATCAGTTTTTTTCAGCTGTGTAAGAAAAAAAAATCTCTATCTGTATGCAAGTGATGGATACAAGGGTATCTGCAGAAATAATCCAATTTCCAATTTAATTGAGACATACAGTTCTGAAATCTGGACTTTGGAAGAGAAAAGTTGCCTACATCTGAACTGATGTAAATGATGTAGATACAGATATATCAAGATATAGCAGATAGAGAATAGATGACTTGATTTATAGAACGTGTTAATGTTAATAGGGGTTAGAAATTATCGTATCTCTGTAGGGTATAACTGAATTGAATCTGTGCGGGAATCTAAAGTATGCCTTTGAGTTTAAGACAAGGACAGTAACGTGTGTGTTTGGAAAAAGCAAGCTAGGCTATCACAGTAGCGTTTTTTTTAGGTTTTGGTTTAATATTGCTTTCAAATAATGTCTACCTTGTGTCACATGGGGGAATTGTCTCAGTTAAAACATCATGAACACTTTGTGTAGCTTGTGGAATACAGCTGGGTTCTAACCACATCTAACCACATCTGTGAATTTTATTTTTTTTTCTCATTTACCCCCTGTTTTACAACTACCACTGTTCACTGTATCGATTGTAAATACCGATGGACACATACCTGCAAGTGTTCCAAACCAAAACCAGCATAGACCTACCATTGCAATAATAAAGTGGAGATGGGTTGAACTGCATTTTATAGAATACCTTGTAGATTTTGCATAGTTCTTGTGGATTTTCTGGAACCTTCTCTTCTCCAGGCTGAACAGTCCCACCTTTCTCAGTTTCTTCTTGCATGCCAGGTACCCCAATCTCTTTATCATCTTCGTGGCCATTTGCTGAACTCACTTCCAGTATGTCCCTGTTCTTGTACTAGGAGCCCAGCACTGGACACAGGACTCCACTTATCTTACCAGTGCTGAGCAGAGGGAAGGATCACCTCCCTTGTGTTTGTCACAGTTGTCACAGTGGGACATTCTGTTGTAATTGTAGAACTATTTTTTTCTAAGAAAACTTTGCCATTTCCAAGACACGTACATAGTCGTTTTATATTTAACACCTACACATTGCAAACCAAACAAAACCTCTAGGAAAACAAGGTGCTATACACATTTTTATCCAGACAGAGGCAATGAGAGAATAAATAATACATAATACAAGAGCAGTGCACAATTTGTAATGTACCACTGGCAGGGTACCATGGGGATAACTGTAGTGTAAAAGCATGCATGGTACCAGTTCAGGTTCTATTTTACTTTGTCAGTGCAGAACAAGTTGTTTCTGACATTTGTGATTTAAACTTACACAATATTTTGGGGTATGCAGAACCTATCTGCTTTTCTGAATTGGATTAAATAATAAAAAATTTCCAGTTTTATTTTAGGAGTCTGTTTACAGCTGCTTGTTTCAACTGTTCCATCATCCCTTGTAAGTGTTGTCAAATAGACTGTTTTGCACATCACAGCAAGATGCAGTCACTTTTATTAAGATAGCATTTAAATTCCGGATATTCTTTCTTTATGTATGAAGATTCATTTTTTAATGTACTCCTGTTTTTAAGAAAACTTAGTAAAATTTTTTCAAAATACTGCAAGGGCTACAAGTAGGATCAAGTGGTTAATTAACAGATAATCAAACTGCAGGTGTAGCAGCTACCTTATAACTTACAGACTGACAGACTGACACGTTCATAATCTTTAAAATAATAATTTTCTCAGGCATAAAAGTCTTTCCTCTTACAATGCCCTCCTTAACTTAAGGAATCCTAGTAAGTATATTAATGTCTCCTTTTCTGAAGGGCTATGTCTTTTATAGCATTTAACATTTCTATATCTTCATTTAAAATAGCTCTGTTCAAATAATATAATGTCACAATTAAAGGGACTATGAAATCTGAGACAGTAAAAGAAATGCATAGGGTCAGCTGAGATTCTTTGCAACTTGTTTGAAGATCAAATTTGAAGTGGAGGGATAGAGCTTTGGATGTTCTGGGTGCATGGCAGATGGATGGAGACAAATCTGTGGCATTTTGTGAGTGGAATGAACACAAGATGTCACCCTAGCTGTGGGATAGCTCCAACACAGAAATGCCAGTAATTGAAGAGGAAAGGGAATGAAGGATTGGCGTTACCTTTTTTATTTTTACAAATTCTGCATCACGTCTTCACAGAACACTGTTTCACTACAAAATTTTGTATGCATTGCTGAATATTTTTAATTTGATTCCATCATGCCATTCGTGATTTCTTTAAATTGTTGTTTTAATGTCTGTTCTTGAAATTTGAAGTCAAATTTTACTTCCTTGAGTATTTCTTATATGATTAGTAAAGGAGATGGAGAACAGAGTGTGTTATTTTTATGTGTTCTTCAGTCTTATTCATTTTCATACATTAACCAAGAAGTCTAAAAGCTCATGGAAGGGTGCACTGACAGCTATTGTGGAAAAGTTTCTGTAATATCACATAGTTAAAATATTATGTTTCTTCCTAAACTGTGTAAATCTTTTTGTGCTGAAGAGTAATATTTTCTTTATATAATACTTTGACATTCCTTTCACCTTTACTCTAAGCAATTAAAAATCCTTCTAGGAAGAAGTGGTTGAAAACCTTGAATAAAGTACTAGTTTAACAAATAGATTTGTGTGGGACCTATAGCAAATAAGTCCTGTATGTATCTGGGCATTATTCTAATATTAAACAAAATTGTATTACTCTTAACCACCAAAATTTAAATATACAAATGATAGTAAAATACTACTTTGTAACAACCTATACATCTTAAGGGACCAGATTCTCATAAACCTGAACAGAGGAGGAAGCTAAATAGTGACCATAAAGCATGTCAAATAATCTGTGATACCTCTACTGAGTGTGCTTGTAGCCCATGGTGAATAACAAAATACCCTTGAGAATATATCAAGTGAGTTCATTCTCCCGTTTGCTGCAAGGCACAGCTAGGAATGCACTTGCTGGTGATTTCCTTGAAGTGGCTCATCTCTCACTTGCTCAATATTATTAGTATGCTCCTACATCCATAGCTTTGCATTACTCTTCTGCTTTACATCGTTCTGCATGTTCTTGTGCATGTCTCTATATGTGTAAGTTACTCTTAAGATCCTTTCAGATTGCCATTTAAAGGAGTTGTAATATTCCTGAGCATGGTTAATTATTAGACTGCTATGTAACATTGCATTTTTTGATTGAAATTCAGTGGGAGCTCGAGCAGTCAGTGCTCCCTAAGAGAATGCTTAATAGCTTGCAATATTGGACTTTCAGCTTTTATGGTTCAAGCCTTTATAAACTGTGTCAAGCTGTGATAGTTATAATTATTGCACATGTTGGCTTAACCTATATAGTATAGTCATAATGCATTAGCCTTTCCAACTCTCACCTGCCCGTCCTTTATTATCAGTGACATTTTCCCTTAAAGGTTCAGAGCAAGCATGACTTTATGATATGCTGTAAACTTTAACTAAACTCAACTTTTCCTTGTGAAAGGCTGTTGTTGAATAAACCAGGAGATGGCAGTCTTTCGTAATGGATCAAAGTTAAATTCACAATATCTCATCACAATATCTCTTCTTGTGCTCCAGAATAGGCAAAAATTTAAAATTAATTGAAGGAAGAGCCACACATCTTGTTGGCATGGCAAGTCATTGCATGCCTGACCCCTCTGGTATCTTCCAGAGCCTTTTCTTTCAGGTGTCAAATCTTGAACAATCACGTAAATCCAGGGGGAGTCATGGTCTTCTCAGTCTTCAGATTGGCTTTCGTGCAGTCTGGCTGTTTCCACAGACCTGAACTACATTTCACTCTTCTCTGCTGATACTGATAGGAGAATTCAATGGCTAGCCCACCCTCCTAAGGCTGTGCACTTCACCTTGCAGGCAGGCTATTTCAGAGAGGTCATGCTCTGTCTCTGTTAATTTGCTCCTAACAGATACCACTTATCGTTCTTGGACAACTCAGAGCCTCCACAGGGGATCAAAGTGGTTTTAACTGGCTATGATGCTTTTGGTCTCTGTTCATGTAATCCAACAAAAGGCAGTGTCACATTAGCTTATAACCCAGTGGGATATCACTGCACTAAGATATGATATTGTCTGTTCTTACTGGAGAAGTAATTGGTGCATGACAGTATTAGGTATCGGTTTCTTCTGAGCTGTTGCCAGCAAAGATAAACAAGAACTTCTTACCTTTCTATGTGTTTTTCTGTAGAGTAAGCACCAGGGACTCTGAGACATGAGGGCATAAAGGTGGTTTAAATTGACTCTTTATCCTTATTGTCACAGTCCAACTCAAAAAAAGCTTAGGAAAACCAGGATCTGCTTTCATTATTTACTAAACCAGGGATCAGTGGTAGATTTTATTCTAAGAAACTAATAATCATGATGGCTTTTTGTCCCCAAACTGCTTATGACTGTTACCACTCCTTTCCTTAAACTGCAGTAACATACATGGAAATGGCAAGTGCATGGAGAGCAAGAGCACATATTATTCATGACCATGTCAGGCTTATACATTGTTTGGACTTACACTTTGTAAGCTACTGGGGAAAACTCTTGTTTTGTATCTTACAATCATTTCAAACTGTCTTAAACAACCCCTCACTGACTAACAGCAATAATAACGTGAACAAATTATTTTAGGCAATGTTGAATAAGATGAGCATATGTAGAAGCTAGCTAATGTTTATTAAGTATTTGGTTGCTGCCTGAGCTTATTGCAGAGCCAAGCAAAGGAGGAAAACAAAAAATTGTTCCAAATATTCAGCTATATTCTCACTCATCATGTTTGTCAGTATTATAAAGGAAAGATTTTTGTTTTTTTAAGTTAGTGACAACACACCTCCATGTCATGTTTGTGTGTAAAGGTCCTCAACCTTTCTTCTACAGCCCATCATGTTCAGTTTGATGCATGTTACTCAATGTCTTGCTGCTGCTTTCCTGAGCATTTCATGCCTGCAGACATCCTGCAGATGACTGGTTCTCACAGCGGAGCTCTATTTTTAACCTGGCATGCAGGAAGACAGGCTGTTCACATCTAGCAGAAGGCAAATGTCTTTGGACTTGCATGCCAGGATTCTGCAGGTGAGAATCGCGTGCATGGTAAGGAATATCTGGATATAGGTTTGCAATACGGATACACTGAGAATGCAAAACTCCTTGGGGTGGCAAAACTGCTCGATATTCAAAATTACAGTGAATATATTGACCAAAGTTTTTATTTTGTCCTCTTCACAAACAATTCCCAGGTAGCTGTAAGGCAATCTACCTTAGCTGTACATATGAAGTTTCAGTTGCTATGCAGCATCATAATACAAGCCTCTAAAAGCTATATTAAACATTTAGCGTGCACTTAATCATCTACCAGAAATGTTCAAAGGCATAATGTCTCATTAATAATTATTAAATTGTTGAGTTGTGCACAGAGAGATGTTCCGTCTTTACTTACAGAATGGTAAAACACAGGTCCTTTACCAAGCATGCAACAGCACGTCAGATATTGGAATTTTCTTGAAGGGAATTAGCAGAGCCTTATTAGAGGATATGTATTAGTAAAGGAAGGAAGAATTTGGTGATTGAAACAGTGTTCAGCCGTAGCATACAGTCTAATTTCTACACTCCCCCATACTCTGACAGCTTAAAATGTTCTCGTGTAAATTGGCAGGTGTAAAGAAATGACATTAATAATATAACCAAAATTATTTCAGAATGCTACTCAGCTATGGGACTGGGACTCAGAAAATACATGTAGAGCTTCTGCCTCTGCCACAGACATCCTGCATGATTGAAATAAATCATTCATGCTCACATTCCTGCCACCTAACTACAGACATCAACAGAGGTCCTGTATTAGAGCACTCCATTCAAGAAGCAGTTCAAATGTCACATGAGCTCCGTGGTGGTGTCTATCTCTCTTCATTGACTGCTGGGAATACAGAGTGAATGGGCTTTTAACATAGTCAAGATCCTTAAATGCAGTTTTGGAAATAGTGCTGGATGTTTATCTGGGTTTGTAGGCTTTAAGTATTACCTAGTTGAGTTGAAATGCTGGATTTCCCTAAGGGGGTTCCTCATACCCTTTTGTATAGAGTTCAGTAATTGCTTATGCTTGCTGATCCATGAGAACAATCTTTGCCCTAGGTCCAAGGTGTGTTGGGAATCAAAGCTCTTGGTTGCTGTCAGAGACAGGGTCTGGCCTAGAGCTGTTCTTGTGTCCTTCTGGTGAGCCCTTGGTCTCTTAGAGAGCCTGTCCTCCCTCAGCCCTCTATGCACAAAACATGAGGGAGACCTGGTATTCAGCTTGCTTTGCAGCAGTTTTTGTGCCTATGCCTTCATTCCTCTTCTGGAGGGTATGGAGTAAAAAAAAAAAAGTTTTTAAAGTAAGATTGAGTGAAATGGAAAGGATTTTTATTTTGTTCTAGTCTCAGAATGACATTGCTTCTATATAATGCAGATCCTTTGGATTAATACTGTGTTTTACCCTTTCCCATCCATGTCTGTAAGGGATGAGGATAATCAAAGACAAAGAAACGAAGGCAGCAAATCAGTATAGGTGAGCTCCAGGCAGAGAGCAAATGTACCCACTGTATAGTGTGTAAAAGGGCTATTTAGGGCTTTGAATGAAACCTGAATTACTTCAACCTTGAATGGCAAAATGCATTAACCTGTAATTATGTAATTTCACAAAAGAAAGCAAGAAAAACAAGAGATGCCTAACTGACTTATATGGCAAAATGCACCAATCAATCAATCCTGAGCTGGGATTTGTACATTTTGAGAAAAATAAAGCAAGGATGCACATGGAAACCTCGAGCATAAGACATATATTTTTTGCAGATGTGCAGTACGTTTTCATGAAGGAAGCAGATCGCTGGGTGACTTTTTAGTCTCTAAGCCAGCAAGCTTAAGCACTCAAAAAATGTCTTCCATCTAGATACCAAATCTGGAGCAAAATTTCTGTTGTAAAAATGCTTTTTCAGGTGCCATAGAACTAAACTTTGATTAAAAACAAGGCCAAGTGACAGGTCCTGCAGTTGGGTCACAACAACCCCAGACAACGCTACAGGCTTGGGGAAGAGTGGCTAGAAAGCTGCCAGGCGGAAAAGGACCTGGGGGTGTTGGTTGACAGCTGGCTGAACATGAGCCAGCAGTGTGTCCAGGTGGCCAAGAAGGTCAACAGTATCCTGGCTTGTATCAGCAATAGTGTGGCCAGCAGGACATTGAGGTGCTGGAGCGTGTCCTGAGAAGGGCAACAAAGCTGATGAAGGGTCTAGAGCACAAGTCTTATGAGGGAGCTACAGTGGTTTGGTCTGGAGAAAAGGAGACTGGGGGGAGACCTTATCGCTCTCTACAACTACCTGAAAGGAGGTTGTGGTGAGGTGGGGTTCGGTCTCTTCTCCCAAGTAACAAGTGATAGAACAAAAGGAAATGGCCTGAAGTTGTGCTGGGGGGGTTAGATTGGATATTAAGAAAAATTTTTTTACTGGAAGGGTTTTAGGCACTGACACAGGCTGCCCATGGCAGTGATGGAGCTACCATCCCTGGAGGGATTTAAAAGATGTGTAGATGTGGTCCTTCGTGACATGGTTTACTGGTGAACTTGCCAGCATTCTAGGTTAACCATTGGACTTGACGATCATGTAACTTTTCCAACCAAAACAATTCTAGATTTTATGATTCTATCAGAAGGACAATGAGCATCTCTACTGATGTGTGGTGCTTATTAAGAGCAGTGGAGGTGTTTTTGGCATGAGGTCAACCATGTTCCCTGTGCTTGGCTGCCTCATCCAGATCCATATCTCACACAGGTCTGGACAGCATAGTGTCTGGAATAAGCTAGATGCCACTTCTCAGCTCCCTCAGTTGTTCTCCCTGAATTGCATGAGCCTGTTACAGGATTCTGGCACAATAAAGTCTGGAGAAAACATTAGGGAGAGTAGGGAGGACGCTTTGTTGGACTGTGTGTTGAGCCATGGAGTTGTGCATAATGCAGGTGTGGAGGTGGGGATGTAGCTACTGGAAGGGCTGATGGAAGCTCAGTAAGGATGGAGTAGGTGATACGGGTGTTATTTAAAATAAAACTTGCTGTGGTGGCAGATCAGACTTAGTACATGCACAGATCTTGGCCTCCTCAGAATAGACATGCTCTGTGAAAGCAGCATTTTCAGTTCTTTTCTACATTCATGAGCCTGCAGTACTCTCACATTGGCTGATGTTGTACAGCTATTTGTTGCTCGCTGTGAGACTTTCTCTGGAGTCTGATTGCTCCGGATAAGAATTCACCTGCAAAAGTATATCCATTTGTGCTGTGCCATAGAATTAGTGTTAGTCACTTTTCTTTTCTGACAAAAGAAGATAAAGCATTGAATAAATCTGGCCCTGCAGGTGATGCTGAGAGACACTGGGAGAAACAACAAACTGAATTCCCTAGCCAGCCTGATATTAGTGTCGAACATTTACTGCTTCCAGGGAAGTTAAACCTCATCTCCACCACGCATTTCTAAACATTTACACCTTTTTCAACTTTACACCTTCTCGGTAGCTATCTTCAAAAAAGATAAACAAACTAATTGCAAATAATTTTTTTTAATGACATAATTTCCAGCACCATAATATCTTTCCATTAAACAGTTCAGCTTTAGCAGAGACATAGACCTGTGAGGCAGCAGCTGTGGATCTGTTAAGCTCTCCTTCATTATTGATGTCTTGTTTTCATTGGTTTTAAGACAGATTCTTTCAGTCACATTTTCAAAACCATCTTGTAGATTTGCACACATGATTTTAAGTGTGAATGATTGGTTAGCTCCCAGTGTCCCTACCTGACTTCCATGTCCCCACCTGACTTCCATGTTCCTTCCTGACTTCCTACCTGACTTTTGCCTTTTTATATTGCAGTGAAAGTGCTGAATGAAGAACTGATCCAACTTCAAAATTATGTCTCTATCTTGTTATGTTGCACTTAATGGGAAAATGTTTATAATTTCAGCATGTAATTTTCCACTATTCTCAGACAGCTTTAGTGGTATAAGCAGTACTCAAGGCATGTTTGAGAGTAATAATAAAGAACAGACTACTGAGCTACTATGAAGAACTGTGTAAAGATTAAGATTTTCCTATACTGTTGGAATGGAATGAGACCCTTGGGTAAAATAGTTTAGGAAACAATTCCAACAAGGGTCCAGTTTAAAGAAAAATGTCCGCTTACATGCATAAGTACAGGCGTCTGACTTTTCCTCTCCTAAAGAATTGCCCCAAAGTTATAAAATACGAGTAAATACTCTTAGCAAAATTTTCTGTTCATTTATTTATTCTGCCTGGATTTTTTGGAGTACATCTTCAGATCATGGGTTATATCTCTATCACTAATGAGAATTTCAGTGCAGCATATAATTTTACTGGGCTATTTTGTCTGACTTGTATTACACCTGTCAGTCTGCTTTCTTCCTGCTATTTCATTAATATTTAAATATTAATATTTAAAGGTCAAACTTAGTCTGCAGTGATATTAAAATATATTATTCAGTTTCATCTGCCTTGAGAACATCTTGGGGGCAGTGTTCACTAGATGGGAGAAAAGGCAATCACCATACACTTTGCTGCCTTTTTAATGCATTTTTTTTCTTCTGCCTCCAGTAGAAATTAGACAGTTTCCATCTGAGAGAGGCAAGAGAGAGATTCGTAAAGGAATGGAGCGTAATTCATACTGCAGCCAATGGGAGTGAAGTGGCACTCCTCTCTACCTGAATGTTGTTGATTGGGCTCCTTGCAGCTTGCATTCAGGTCGGTGACAGAATGTGAATTTAAGGGAGTTTGCAAACACCTGAGAGGAAAGTAAAATTACAGCTGTGCATATGCTGTGTATGTAGATTGTTGCCTACAGCATACACTTGCTTGGCATACAGGAGTCCTTGCAATATTTGCTGATGTGTAAACTAAAGGGTCCCAGGAAAGACCTAGTAGTTGAAAAGTCTTCTTGACCTCAGTCATGAGACACGAGCAAGTGGGATATGTGGTGGCAGCCAAGTTAAATGTAGGCTATCACTTGTCCCATCCACACTGGATATTGGTGTATCTGGACTTGTGCCAAGACATTAGGGATCCAGCCTTTCTCACTACCTGGTCTGGTTACACACCGAGAGATTATGCAGTCCTAAACCAAGAATTGCATGCATACAATGTGGACACAGTAGCAGTTTGGACTGAGCACAAGTTTGTCCAGATGTTGGTTATATAGACATACCTCTGGTGCTGAGAAGCTGTGCAGCTTGACATATTTTATTGTAAAAGGCTATCAAGCAACAGGGAAAGTATTTAGTCAACATGTCAAATAGAGATTTGTAGAAGTAGAAACCATGGATGTGAACAGAAGTGTAATTGTTGACCTTGGTGGAAACAAAATCAATCTCCAAGTGCCTAACAGTCTAAACAATCCTGAGCTGGTATCCTAAATCTGTCTTTGCAGTTGTTCATCTCTGCTGAGTGCCAGGCTGTATGGGTTTTTTACCATGGATCTTCATATTGTGCCATTTGAGAGTATATTAGTCTTCCATAGGCAGTGTAAAGAGACCACAGTCTTGAACTTGCCTACTAATGCATGGCTGTCAGGTGATAAATTAAAATGGTCTGTATTTCTTTTTTCTGCAACATTTTACCTCACCCAAACATCTTAGACGAAGCTTTCCATATCTGCACAATCAGATGGTGATTATAGCTTTTACTACTCAGATATAAAAATAGAAAATATAAATGCATACATTTTTATTAGGAGAAATTATCTTCAGTCATATCGCTGTTTATCCAAAACCTAATGTCATTCTTATGAACCTGGAGCTGCCTGCTTGTAAAGGTCTGATGTAAAGTTATAATTAATTGTGTGACTCTCCTCTGCTTAGTATCATTAGTCAGTGTGTTTTTATGACCTTAGCTGGTGCTGAATAACCAAATGCCCTTGCTGTGTCTCTAAATGCTCTTTTGAAACACAGAACAACAGTAAGAAAATACAGTTACAGATAGATCAAAGGAAAGGTTTAAAGTGGGATATGATATAAATAGCTGATCTTTTATGACTTTTGTCATATCATCAAATAATAAAAAATATTGTTAATAAGCTAAGTGAGTCTTCATAAATTTGATAGCTGAATAGTTCAGTTCCTCTAGAGGGGGTGTGTATGGGAAAACTCAGAAACCTTCTTTTTTGATGCCTTAGAAACCAGCCTTAACCTGGATGTTGTAAATAGAAAGAGCACCCTCTGACTTCATATTTATGTTGTGTATGTATTCCTTTTTAAATATGAAAAATTACACTTAATTTCTCAAGTAGGTAGTGTATTGATCTCCTTTTAGATTTGGTTGTATTTTCAAAAGCAAGCTTAAGGAGTAATTTTTGACTAAGAAATGAAAGATGCATAGACCCTAAAGAGTCTGCAGAGGCAGTCTGTGTCTCCCCAGAGATTTTTAACCCATGGCAGCGTGCATTGGGTGGAAGGAGAATGCTCCCATTGTTTCTTGGCATGGGGGAGACACAGTAGATGTGTGCCTCTTCCCTTGCTGTGGCATAACCCTTCATATACCTCATCATAGATGGTGGGTTTTCATCATTTCAAGTCTTTTCTTGTAAGAAATCATTTTGTTAGAGTGAGGCAACTGATACAGCCGTTTTCCTGTAGGTCAGTTCTAGCCTTAAAAAAACAAGACTCAGGCTTTCCAAAGCGAGGAGCTAGTTGGTGCTTCGATTCATACGTGTCCATCTGACAGCAATATTTGCCTCGGAGAGGTGTAAGTTTCATGAAAGTGTCATAAGCTGAAAACCCCAAAATGAAGGCACTGAAATGACACGTGAAATGCTGTCTCTGTCAGCGTGAAATTTTTTGGTGCATATCAACTGATTCTTGTGGAAAAGAGAGTGCACTAGTTAGTTTTCACAAACATCAGGTTAAAACTTGCAGAAAACTTATTTCCACTCATTTCAGCATTGAATCTACTTTTTTAAGTCAAAGCATTTTTCTTTATAATACGGCTCAAATTACCTTGTTTCTCAGTGTGATACTACTCTAGCTCTCTATTTCTACCGGCAACCTTAAAATATGGTATTTTTAGAAGAAGAAACTCTATGTTAACTACTTATCTATGAACTGAATTAACCGCTAGTAGTATTATTGCACACATGGTGTGTTGTCCGTGTATCTGCTTTCTGTGCACTATGAAATTGCACATTGCAGATTGAAACTCCAGTCACCTTTTTAGAAGAGACACTGTGGTGGCCCTTCTAGGGAGATACTTCTGTGCTGAGCTGGCCTGGGAACCAGTTTCTACATTTGACTTGAGGAAGAATATGTTTAATGCTAAGGTGGGTTAAATAGGCTTTCTACACTTGCTCCTGCTGCCTCGGGAGGGATGCATCTGATTGCTGTGACTCTCTAGAATAAGAAGCTGAAATGCTCATTTTAATATCTATGGGAGTGAAACCAAAAGACGAGGCTGGGTACAGCCCATTCTGGAGGCCCGCAGGGACATTCCTATCGGTGCTTTCTTGTGGACCACGGGAGTCCAACTGCACCATTGTAATGAAGAAACCTGGCAAAAAAACCCTGTTGGAAAGGGTCCTGCACTGTTGTTTGTCTGATGTCAGTCATACGGCAATGCCACAGGGATAAACAGGTAAGTGACAGCAGCCAGATCACAGCCTAGTTAATTCTACATATTTTACATATATTATGGAGAAGCAGTCAGCCACCCACTGGCTGGGTAATGATGGTGGTTTACTGTCAGTAGGTACAAAATACTTTGTCTGTTGCAAGCAATGTATAATGCAGTCCAGTCAGGGTGCAAGTAGCAATGTTCTATGTGGAACTCTGCTGTTCATTCCAGCAGGGTCTGGGTCAGCCCTGAAGGCTTTGTGAAGGGCACGCTGAAACTGGATATCCATGCTGTGAAGGAAAGTATTCCTTCATAGTCCTGTCTTTTTTGCCATTGCTGGTTTCATTTTAGCACATGCTGCGTTTCTTTCTTCTCTGACTGGTCTCTGTGTTCTCACTTTAAAATATATACCTTTGCCTTAAAATGCATTTGTAGATCAAAAAGTATCTATGTAAGGATCACCTCTTCCTTCTCAACAAGTCTGCACTCAGAGAATAATACTCACTGCCTAGTGTGACAAGAGGCAGCTTTGAATGATTTTTACTCTGTTAGCACAGTGCCTGTGAGGTTTGCTCAGCCAGTACCACGAAGAAAAACACTTCTTTCCTTGTCTCTCTTCAGCATTAGACCCATTTGCTAAGTCACAGGCATGCAAATACACTGATAGCAAGGGTGTTACACAGGTGAAACCAGGCACCTCATCTGACCTGCACAGCCTTCCCCCTTGCTGATAATGTCATATAAGGAATAAAGAGCCAGTGTAAGGTTTAGATCTCTCTGCCTTTCTAGATAGCAAGGCCATTCTTTCACAGAAAGACATGGCTTAGTTCAAATAAGAATTACATGAAGTCCCTGGGACTTTTCCAGGTGCTAATGGCTGGGGTGTGCTATGGGCTGTAGACACCAGGGTAGGTGTTCAAGGGCTGCTTCTAGGGAAGACGCAGTCAGGGGTGGCACAAAAGCAGCAGTATGGAGTGTCAGCTGATGTGTACTGTGGCTGGTCTGCTCTCCCATGTGGCAATGAGAACCAAAAAAAATCTGGCCCAGGGGTGCTGTTAAGACCTCAGATACCCTTCGTTCTAGCATACCTCAGATATTCTTTGTTCTAGCAAATATGCGGTTGTCTCAGGAGCACAGAGAGAAAAGAAGAGTAGGTAACAGTAGGTGTTGTTCTGTCTGTATTGGAGGCCTGTTTACAGAGTGAATGATTTGTCTATGTATCTGTGTGGAATAAGGCTGCCAAAATTTCTGCCAAAATGTAACCACCAAAATAAATATAATCATACTAGTGTCTGCTACGTACTATGCCACTTTCTTTAGTTAGCATGAGGTCTGGAAGGGGATGTCCATTAGCATGAAGACCTACTGAGTAATTTAAGAAATAATATTTGTCTTAATCTTTCTTTCCTTGTATCTCCTCTCCCTCCTGCATTCTGTCTCCTCCCTGCTGCAGTATGATGTACTCCTACTGAATGCTGATGAGACTACATTAAGTCCAACCCCAGCCACTCATTATTGGCCAGCTAAATTGGCACCATAGCAGCATTTAATACTTCTGACTGGGAGAAAATCTATGGAGAAGGCTAGCCATGATTTTGAATTCTCTAGAGAAAATGTGGCTTTGTTTTCTCTTGTTTTGGTTTTTAAATTCAAGTCTGACTTAATTGTATTCCCTCCTCATCATGTTCATTTCAAAGAGGCAAAGTCTTCCTGTGTTCAATAATCTCAATCTGCTTTCTGAAGATGCACATACAGAGAGAAGCCAAGACCTTCTTTCAGCATGCAGTGAGAGAGATTTATTGCTCATATTTCCTACTGTTTCTGTCAGGGTAGCACCTGTGTGCCATGGTTGAAACACTTCTTGCTCCAAAGAAGTTTATGGATGAGATTCATCAGAGAGGCACCACAGTGGAGGGTGGTGTTTTGACATTCAATATTCATGCAATTTGAGACACATACACTGAATTTAGGTAACATTAACCAGTACAGAATTGCTGTTGAGATTATACTAAAGCTAAGAGAAAAAACAAAGGCAGTGATGGCTATTAAGCAGCAGCTGACTACAAGCAAGTGCCTGTGGGTGAAACAGCTCTTCTTCAATAAAAGATATAGATGGATTGGAGGGGAAAAAAGGTGATCCTTGACCCTGAGAAACAAGTCCCTGGACTGAGGAGTTGTAAGCATAATCAATAACACTTAAGTGCTGGTATCTTTGAATTATGAAAGCTTTAAAATGTATAAAATATGTGTTACATTTTTTTTGTGTGTTACCAAGGAGACTGGGCACTGTCATAAATACATTACTTTGGAAAGACCAATGGCATCCATTCTTTCAGGTACTTCTGTCTAATGGTGGTACCTAGACACATAAATGTGTCTTTCATTTTCTGATAGAGGAATTATTTGACACAAGTAGACTCGACCTGAAATATCAAGTATTGCACTCCAGCCTGTCAAGATAATCCAAAATGTAATCTTTTGGTCTGGAAGTGCAAGAATGCGGGTTATATCATATCATGTTTTTCCTTCCTGGTAACTGTGGTGTGAATTCCTCCACAGCTGTGTCTCTGAGCTTAGTAGCACACTTCATTATCAGAAATCCAGTCTTAGAATCAAAACCAAATCACATGTTACAGAAAGTTAGCATTAGAGCAGCTATATGCCTACTGCCTAATGGCATTGTGCTGCACTGTGTACGTTCTAGTGGGTTGAATTATGTTGAATCAGTTCTTATCAGAGTGAGATGAGCAAATGTAAGTTTTATGATAACTTGTGCAGAGTTCCCCCAAATTAGAGAACAGGCAGATGGTTGCTTAGCCAAATTGAGCTTCTACCTCTGTGCTCTGCTGAGAGGCAAGCACTATAAACCACACAATCTCGATCTCTTTATGTTTTCCCATTTCCCTGAGTTTATTTTCCTGGTTTATTATTGTTTTCCTGGTTTTAACTTTTAAAGGAAAGTTGAAATGGTGCGCACGATGCTGTGGTGTAAAATGCTTCTGTTGTTCCTGAATCAAAGCCACGTGTAGCCCCCAGTGAGGCTTGTGAAAAACAGCATTTGACTTGATCTGTATGCACTACTCACTCACTGGGGCTGTGGCAGATAGCTGTTTTGCCTCATGTCAGGTTTCTCACTAGTCCTGTAAGAAATCTATGGCAAATGATTTGCAGGGCTTTCCTTCTAGGTCAGCAGTTTGCAAACACTCTTTCAAAACTCAATTAAAATGTTCCATTTTCTCATTGGCATGAGGATAATAAATGGAAGAATTTCAAGGCTTAATATGTCTCGCCCTCAGAAATACTTGAGATTGCCCAGCTGTGAACAGAGGTGCTTTATCAGAGATTAGTTTGTTCGGATTTCCTCCATGACTGAAAGTTGTTAACAAGAATTCGATTACTGCTGTGGGGAAGTAACTCAGGAAATAAAGGCTGTTGCTGGCTATTTGCTGAAGGAATCAGTTAAAGTAATAGAATCAGTTAAAAGCAGTTGGCACTGCTTTAGAAGTTTCTACTAGTTTACTAGTGATCTTTACTGATGTAGCATCTGGTAAAAATAGAACTGCACTATGTCCTGCACTTCAGGTTGTTTATATGTCCCATGCTATATCTTCTGTGTTCTATCTACAGGGGAGATCCAAAATGGGAGAGTGATGTTGTTTGTGCCTCTCACCAAAGCTTTTTGATGGTGTGTTGCTAACCGGCTGCACACAAGCAAGACACTGCTCTCCCTTCTGCCAGTTTTCCATTACTCCTCGAACAGTTTAAAACTTTGGAGGTGAAGTCCTCCCCCTCTCCTCCCTGTCCCACAGCAGTCATGGACCACATTTCAGTTTATAGCAACTGTGAGTCCCTAGTAACCTGTACAGCTGAACTGCATGCGTTTTCGTCTGTTCATAGCAATGGCTTCATCTGATATTGTTATATCACTCTCTACAGCTCATTCTGTCTCAAGGGCTAAACATTTGGATGTAGTGGTTTAGTCTGAAGGTTGGTCTCAGTCCTGTCCCTGTCATTTAGCGTGCAAACTGAGCTTTTGTTGAAGAAAAGTTAGGTTTGTACTGAGTGGAAAAAAATATGTAATTTACTGTTTTCCTCTGCCCCCCACTGCAAAGCATGGGACTGCCTTCTGCTTAGCCTAGCTCTTCTCACCCAGACATCATCAGTTTTCATATGGCCTTCCCTAGGTTTCATGGAATCATAAAATGCCAGGTTGGAAGGCATCTCAAAGTTCATCTGGTCCAGACTTTTTAGGTAAGAACACAGTTTAGATATCTCATCTATGGTGGTGAGGTGGTGGCCAGCACCTGTCAAGCTGAGTCTTAGAAGTGTCCAGTGTTGGGGAATCCACCACTTCACAGAATCACAGAATCACAGAATTCTAGGGTTGGAAGGGACCTCGAAGGATCATCTAGTCCAACCCCCCTGCCGGAGCAGGTTCACCTACAGTACATCACACAGGAACGCATCCAGGTGGGTTTTGAATGTCTCCAGTGAAGGAGACTCCACAACCTCTCTGGGCAGCCTGTTGCAGTGCTTTGTCACTCTCACAGTGAAAAAGTTTTTCCTGATATTCACATGGAACCTCCTATGCTCCAGTTTGCATCCATTGCCCCTTGTCCTATCATTGGTCGTCACTGTAAAAAGCTTGGCTCCATCATCCTGACCTTCACCCTTTACATATTTGTAAACATGGATGAGGTCACCCCTCAGTCTCCTTTTCTCCAAGCTAAAGAGACCCAGCTCCCTCAGCCTTTCCTCATAAGGGAGATGTTCCACTCCCTTAATCATCTTAGTGGCTCTGCGCTGGACTCTCTCAAGCAGTTCCATGTCCTTCTTGAACTGTGGGGCCCAGAACTGGACACAATACTCCAGATGTGGCCTCACTAGGGCAGAATAGAGGGGGAGGAGAACCTCTCTCGACCTACTAACCACCCCCCTTCTAATGCACCCCAGGATGCCATTGGCCTTCTTGGCCACAAGGGCACATTGCTGGCTCATGGTCATCCTCCTGTCCACCAGGACCCCCAGGTCCCTTTCTCCTACACTGCTCTCCAGCAGGTCAGCCCCCAGCCTGTACTGGTGCATGGTGTTGTTCTTCCCCAGATGCAAAACTCTGCACTTGCCCTTGTTGAATTTCATTAAGTTTCTCCCCGCCCAACTCTCCAGCCTATCAAGGTCTCTTTGAATGGCAGCACAACCTTCTGGTGTGTCAGCCACTCCTCCCAGTTTAGTGTCATCAGCAAACTTGCTGAGGATACATTCTGTACCCTCATCCAGGTCGTTGATGAAGATATTGAACAACACCGGTCCCAGTACCGACCCCTGAGGGACTCCACTAGTTACTGACCTCCAACTAGATTCTGTCCCATTGACTACAACTCTCTGACTTCTTCCCTTTAACCAGTTCTTGATCCACCTCACTACCTGATCACCAAACCCATACTTTATCAGCTTATCTACGAGGATGCTGTGGGATACAGTGTCAAATGCTTTGCTGAAATCAAGATAAACCACATCTACCGCTCTACCATCATCTATCCACCTAGTTATTTCCTCATAGAAGGCTATAAGGTTGGTCAAACATGACTTACCCTTGGTAAAGCCATGTTGACTACTCTTAATGACCCCCTCATCCTTGATGTGCCTAGAGATAGTGCCAAGAACAAGTTGTTCCATCACCTTTCCAGGGATGGATGTGAGGCGGACCGGTCTATAGTTACCCGGGTCCTCCTTCTTGCCCTTCTTGTAGACTGGAGTGACGTTTGCTATCCTCCAGTGCTCAGGCACCTCTCCTGTTGCCCATGACTTACCAAAGATGATGGAGAGTGGCCTCGCAATGACCTCTGCCAGCTCCCTCAGCACCCTTCCCTGGGGAGATTATTCCAATGTCTGACTGTTCATCTCACATCTCACCTCAAGATGATTATGGTTAGCCTCTCACTGGTTTTCCCTCAATTTTTTTCTCTGTCAGAGGAATTGTCATGCTCATCACTTTTTGCTGCTCTTTCTGAACTTTAATTGGCTTTACCCTAAGGGCTTGTGAGCCTGAGGAGCCCTTCTTTGACAAAAGTGGGTTTGCTTGCTAAAGTGAGTGTAGATTTTCTGAGGCTCTCATAGTACCTATTAAGCTTAGCTTATCTTTGCATTGAGCTCCCTCATCTATAATTAATATGTCAGAGATGAATCTGTGCTATAAAACTTATGGGGATGAGTTCTTCCATGAAAATATTTATCAAGTTCTGCTCACCTTGACCATAGCAGTGAATTCCTTTATTCAGTTATTCACAGCTCTGTGAAGGACTGTGCTGTAATCTGTCAGGGCTATCAGAACTCAGGACTAATACCCCTTAAGTCTGGATTCAAAGTTCAAATAGGATCTTAATCATGGATTGGGTGGGATGTGCCATTGGCTTTGTACTTGGAGTCTGTCTTCAGAGAAATTAAATGCATTTTTTTTCATGGATGTATTTGAAGGCCTTATTTTGATTACTTGAAGAAGAAAAAGACAAGTCAATACTACCTCAAAATTACATTTAAATATATGAAACTTTGGTGCAGGGATATGAATGACCTGACTTTTTCCAGTGTGCTTAGTCTCTGCAGCTTTCATTAAATTCAGAGACTTGCAGTCACCTGTACCATAATTTTCCAAGCTCACTTGACTCACCAATGACAGAGCTGAGAGAATGAGTCATGTTTTTCATTAATGACTAGTGATTTTGAATATGTCAAGATTTTAATTCCCAGAAATCTCACAAGAACCCTTTTCTTTTGTCTTTCCTCCCCTAACCTCCCCCCTTAACAACATTGCCAAAGATTGTCCTTTGAAAAATCAGGTTTCTTTATTTCCAGGTTTTCAGATTAAAACAGAAAATGCAAAGTTCTGAAAAGCTCTTATCGCTTGCAAAGGTCCTGGCAATAACCCCCTTCATCTGATTTCATTTCCAGCATCCCTCACAATTCACTCTGCCACTTCAGTGAAGCTAATTCTAGTGTTTTCATCCCATCCTGTTAAATTGAGAAGAATATTTCTATTGATTCAGAAAGCTGAAGGATTAAGCTCCAGTGTGTACCTTGCCCTGTTGTGCCAGGGAGTGCCTTACAGCCAATTTGTAGCATATGCAGCTTTAGTTTAGTGAGTGTGGTTCCAAGATCTGTCTGTTTACATCAAGGTTGACATCCTGACACAGTTATTTTATGTTGTTATAAGTGATATGGTCTTTCTGTAAATTAAAATGATTTTTTTTTGTTCTTTCTGCTGTGGCTGCCTTAGTAAAAAACAGTAACTGTAGAAGCCTCTTGCTGACTCGCCTGAGCTGGACTCGGCTGACAAAGATACCTACTTTTGTCTCAGAGATAGGGAAGAGTCATTAGGTCATCTGCCCAATCCTCTTCTTGGGTCGTCTATGCTTGGAGACCTTGTGCTTACATTTTTCAATATTCTGCCCACTGAAATAATGCGGTGTTTAAAGAGCTACTGCCAAACTGATAGGATTAGGAGCAGTGCTTGTCATTGTATATTTGTTTATTAGACTGAGGCTGCTCACTATGCTCTCAAGTCTTAAGTGTCTACAGACTTGGAAATCGAATGGGCAAGAAATTGGTCTTGTTTATTATTTTTTAAGGTTGTGCTAAAGGACTTTATCTCAGTTTGACTATACTTGGTGGCATGTATTTAATCCAAAGAAAAGTTAAACTAAAATAATCTCTTGAAGTGAAGGTGAAACCAGGCTAAACCCCCTCAAGCACCAAAATATGTTGTTCTGTTTGCAAACATTTTGAAAAAAAGAGATTTGCAAGTGTGAACCAGCAGCTGTCATTCTCTGCCTTGTGCATGGGTTGTCCACCACTGATACAGAGGACTGGGAAAGTGCTGTTTCATGCTTGGTCCTTATGGTGTCTGGACTCCCTAGTCCTCTGGGTGTAGGATCCTGGGGAGCTCATAGCCCAGGCCATGGAGATGAGGTTTGGTGGTCAGCAGAGGCATGAGAAAAACTGAGACCTATCATGCAAAGACCACATGTGAAGCTTGTAATTGAGTTTATTCTCTTGAGCTCCAGAGATGATGACTCTGTAATGCTGCTGCTGTACATGCTGTAGCTCTGCTGTGTGCTTAACATGAAGGTACTGCTGCAGGGCAAGGCCATGCCTCCTGCTGCTGATCCTTTGCGGACAAAACATTGGGATTGGAGGCCTGGGATGGGGGGAGTGAAATTGGTTACCATTTCTTTATAGACAACAGGACTATTCCTCTGCTTTCTGCAAAACCAGGGTTATGCAAGTCTATGACTGCATATAGCCTTACAAATATCAGTCTAGCAGTCCCTCAGTTCAGCACCCGTTAGAATTCCTGTATGCAAGCAAGAGCTGCAGGTTTCCCCTGGCTTGGCACAGGGCTGTTGCTTTGGTGATGTCCTCAGACACATGCCTTTGAAAGCTGCCTACTCCCAGCTACATTCTTTTGCATGTCGTTTGTGGAAACAGAGCAGATCATAGGACTTCTCGTTGCTCCTGAGTATGACTTAGGCTGCCAGCGCGGTTGTCAGACTGGTGTCAGTGCAGTTGAGAAGGCCATGTGCAGTGCTGCTGCCGTGGGGCTTAGACAGCATGCCACGGGTCACGGTGGGCTGGGGCTGGTGTCGCAAAGACCTGTTGTTGTGGGCTCTGCCTGCAGTTTCATTATACCTGTAAGTATATTTCTGCCTACAGATATTGAACACAGAGTCCTTATATGTCCAATGTATCATGAAAAGAGTTTACCCTTTATTGAAGGCTGTGCTTGAAAAACAACTAATAAACATGGGAAGGCGTATAGGATAAAATGGCAAAGATTGGTACTTTGCTGTGCTGTAAACTCAGTTTGGAAATGAGAGATTTATCTCAGTTTTGAAATCTGTTTAGTTCTTTGCTTCTCTCCTATATATTACGTGAGGAGAAGAAAATGGGAAAATCATCAGAAAAGTTGCTTGCATATATTTTAATAATTATTTTAACATAAAAAAGAGAAAAGTCATAATTTTGTTCTAGTAGTTCATCTCCATTCAGACAATACAGAGGTTACTGCAAAGCTCATGCCTTTGATTTCTTACTTTACTTTGGCTTGTGTACCGAGCAATTCTTGTTAAATATTTATGGACAAGATTAAAGACTTTATGAAACTTAGCAGCTGGCAGCTGTCCTCGCCTAAAGGATAATACAGAGTTTTCATTTTAATTGGATAACTATGTGACCAAAATATACAAACCCCAAGGGAAATACAAGAATCGAAATATGTAAAACAATTTTTAAAGAAAATACCCCTTTACACTCTGTACTTTCTTTTTTCCCTTCGTAGCTTTTATGTGAAGATGAAATTGTCATTTCTTTTTCACTTCTTTTTAAACTTTTATATAAAGTTGGTTGTGGTTTTTTTTCCCTAGGAGTTAAACTTTTCAGATAGGGTTCCTTCTGCTACAGGCCAGGCATGAATTACCACGCCTGTATTCTTCCTTCTCTATTCTTCCTTCTCTTCCTACACTATTTTAGTTTTTTGTGTTCTCAATTGCTGCTATTATTATCTCACCAGGAATCTTCCTATTCCACCCTTTGAAAGTTAGTCCATTAACACAATCTTGTAGGCTAAGGTCTTCCACATTAACTGCCTATATACACATTCTTCTCCTGTGTTTTTAACTTTACATACACCTTGCAGTCCAGCTAAACGAGAGGGCAGCTGGAGCTGAGCAAAAGTAGGTGATCGCATTTCAAACATTTTTCTTGCCGGCCCCTTTTCTTCTGTCTTTCTGTAACTGTTTCCCTACCATCTTAAGCTGTCTTGTGACTACTGAAATCAATAAAGCTGTGGCTATCTTTGCATGAATGTCTGCATGGAGTATGTCTGGAGTACAGTAATAAAGCAACAGTTTCTTTCTCCCCCCATTCAGCATCTCATAGTGCAGGGATGCATGTAGTGAAATAATACAGTTCCAGACCCCTTGTTTTCTCCCTGCGTGGATGCTTTCATGTGTTTCTTCTTAAACCTATTTTATGTGTAGACCCATTTCCTTTAATACTGTTCCTTAAGATATTTTCAGATGTGTGTATATTAGCTGTGCTATACAATCTAGTTTGTTGTGGATTTAATAGTTTAAGGTAATCAACGTCTATGAATTTTAGAGTTGTGTACCTGTGTGTATTCAGTTGTTTGTCCTGGGTAATATTTGCCTAACCAGGCATGTAGTATTACACTCAGTGTAGCTTTGCTTTGCCATTGAGCTACAGTGGCTTTAAAATTGCTGCTAATCACTTTGTCCAGGGTGTTCTGATCAAAGCTAAACCTACAGTCTCCATCCAAAACATGGTGTAATCCAGACACTCCCCAGCAGCACTCATCAGGTTGAGATGAAAGCACACAGGACACACTGTTGAAGAAGGGTGGAGAAGGGCAATAGAAGATCTTTATCTGCAGCATCTGGTCTTAACATTAGAAGCCCAAAATCTGCTTTCTGACACAGTTTCCAAGGTGCCTATGTACATAATAGCACTGTCATGGGGAAACTTCTGAAATAAGCAAGGAACTATGACTAAAGACCCTCCTAAAGCATTAGTATTGCCTTGGAAAGCAAGCTCAAAATGAAGTATCTAGTTGCTCACAGTTGAAATAGCAACACTTAAACTGTATGACATGGATTTAATCAACACTTACTTTTTTTGTCACAATACCGGGCTATAGGACAGCTCAGTTTTTGTTACTTTGTGCTTCCCAAGCAATGTTTTATGACTATTTCATATTTCTAAAGTGTGACAGTAGAAAATGTTCTGGGTGGTTTGCAGATTGAAAAGAAGATACAGTGTTAGTATCAAAGGTAATACCAGTAAAAATAAATAAAGGCAGGCAGAAGGCCATATCCATTTTGAGCTTTGCTCTTCTGGACAGTAGTTTTACTTCAGGGAGTTGTTTGCCCTGAAAGCTGAAATGGGACAAAGAAGTAAAGAGCAGCCTGGTGATGAGATGTTCCTCCCATGGATGGTGAAAGGCAGAAGCAGAAAGCCATTTGATGGACCAGAATTAGGAGTTACATGTGTCTTTATCATCCCCAAAGGATCTGTGGGGAAGAATGTGAGATTTAGAGGACAATATTTTTTCCATTATCTCTCATGTTGTTGTGGAGAATGTGCTAGGAGTAATATGCCCAGTTCATAAATATTACTAAATTTATTTCTCAGTTGTGCAATCCAGTGGTGTAGTGGAGACTGAAAGTGTGCTTCACCTTTTCCTCACCATCTTTCTCTGTTAGGGTTAAGCAGAAGATGGTGAGATTTGCTTTCCCCTCCTTATGTCTCCTGGGGAAGGCAGGGTTTGAGGAAGGCCTCAGAGCTACATGGCTGCGGGGGCCTTATTTCCTATTTTACCCTTTTGCATCCACCTAGGGTTAGACTGTTATGGGGCATAGACCAAGCAAGGCTCCGGCAGTCCAGATGCAAGTTAGCTTCTGCTTGAATATAAACACACTACATTTTCCACTGATCAGTTAACAAGATAGCTTCTGCAAAGAAAACAGCTTTCTGTAGAAGTATCTTTGCCGGGTCCTGGTTTCCTAGTAGGATTTCTCTCTTTCTTCCTGCTTGCTGGTGGTAGACTGAAATTGTTGGCTATGTATTAAGCAAGTCATTGACAGCTTTGAACTCCACATGGTAAAATTCATACTTATCCATCATCCATGCCAGGTGAAGAAATTAGATTTTCTTCATAATGATGCTTTGCTTCCTACTTGCCCTCTCTGACAGTCCAGACTCTGACTCAATGGAAAGACCAGTCCCCTGTGGATAAGGAACATATTTCCTTGTCCCAGAAACAGGAACAAAATTTATGGCAAGGTGGGGAAAACAGGACAAGAGAAAGCCAAGGTAAAGGATGAAATTATTTGGTGCGCTCTAATATAGTCTTAATCTGTGGATTGGAATGAGAGAAAAAGTTCTTAAAGGATCTAGTATCATTCTTGGAAATTTATAAGAGATTATTTTGTGGCAGCTTGTCTGTTCACTCTCACTCTATGCTCTTCTTGCACATGAATCTGACTGTCTTCTTAACCAGTGTTCTCAGATGGTCTTGTAACAGCCTTGTGGAAGACCTTGCTGCTAGACAAAATGATTCTTGGCAGCTGCACTGGCTGTATTAAAGTTAGTTTGGGTAGCTCTGTGCATGATATATGCTAAGGCGTGGAGGCACTTTACAGTTTGCAAATCTCCAGTGAGATGTTAATACCACACCAGACAAAGCACTGTTTGTGGTGGTCGATGAGATTATTTAACAGACTGTCTTCCTCTGTAGCTTGGACCGCATGCCCTCACAGCTCCTCTTCCATCCCAGCTGGACTGTCTGCATGCAGGGCTTAGTCCCAGCCTGAAAGAGTTAGCACTGACAGTTATCCTCTCCCCAGGTAGTTAGGGAACAGGCAGGGATGTGGTTATAGATTTTGTTTGCTGGCTAGAGCCCTGGCAGCTTGGCAGGAGACGAGTTAGGTATCAGGATCAGATAGCTGTAAACTACCTGTCAGGAGGAAGAAGTAGGAGAGAGATTATGGCTGTGATGAGGTGTGGATTACAAAGCTACCTGTTTTTTGGGGCTGTGCTTAATGAAAAACTGCGACTCTGTGAAGGCTGAAGAGTGAATATACAGCCAAAAATGTGTGCTGGGGTATATATCCTCACAGTCTTCAAAATCATTAGCATGAGGGTGTCAGAAGACCCTGTTCTAACCCAGCAGCGAGGCAAGATTGCAGCTAAACGATTCCCTTCCTCCTCAAGCATCATATATTTCTGTTCTGTTGCAGCAAATAAACCAGCAAAGCTAAGCAGGCTGGAGCTAATGAGAGGCCACTGGAAAACAGTATGTGAATAATGTAAATGTCTTACTATGGTAAGACGGTGCATTTTCATTAGCATTGACAGGGCAGCTGAAGAGCCCTTTGGCAATATGAAGGCTAATTACTTGCCATGAAGAAATGAAAACTTGTCAAGCGGGAGCTCTGTCATTGCTCAGTTCAATAAATCAAGGCAATAAATCATACCCAACAGAGTCCCTGTGCCATTTTAGGCTATCTGTAATGTGTGTGGGTGTGGAGAAACCAAACACTGGAAACACAGTGTCATCTTAAATAGGGGCTGATTCTATGTAGTTTATGAAAAATTATTTCCATGCTTGGATTTTATTCTCTTTTTGAATAATGCATATACATCAAACGAGGTGGAGAATGGTGAAGAGGGTAGATGAGTATAAAGGGAAAATGGAGGTGCAGTGTAAGAGGTTTATTGTTTTCTTTACTTAGATGCTCAGGATAAGAACTTCAAATGTGCTGTTTGGTTCTGACTCCTCACTGCATGGCCTCTAGATTAGCTGCTCAGGACTGTTTTCAGAGGTGCAAATAGCTCTTCAGGGCAAGCTGGTTCTCAAAGGGTGGTGGTGCCTCTCTTTTCTGATTGCCTTCTGAATTAGGGGACCACTGAATATTACCCTCAGCACCCTCAGCTGGGCACTGCTGATCCAGCTCTGCTGCCAAATCTCCTGACCATCAGTAGCATGTTTCTGCTCTCTGTGCTGTAGCCTACAGTAAAATGAAGGAAATAACACTTGCCTTATTTCTAAATTTCCCTGAAAGGTATATATTAAAATATCTAGTAAAAATCAGTAGCTAAAGCTTCTTTATTGTTGCTTTTGTTGTAAGAGAGGTTATTAAATCAGGATACCTAAAATAGCTTCAATACTGTCACCAAGCTGGATCTTATTCAGACTGGAGGAGGCTACTGTTCCTCCTTTGTGCTTGTTCTATGATCTGATTTGCAATTGTAAATATTCTCTGAAGAGATCTGAAGAAGTCCTTTCTGATCTCTTTGAGGTGGTCAGCTTCTGCTGCATCTGCCTGTTAGTTTCTAATTAAAACAAGCAAACTGTGAGTTCAAAGCAAAATGTTACTCTTGCTTGGGTTTGGCTTTTACTTTTATATTTGTTCTGAACAAATACCATATTGTGTGTTATTTTTCCCTGTCACTGATCACAGCAATTCAATTTCCTCCCAAATTATGTGTGTAATTAGTAAGTGGGGTTCTTTTATTTTTTGTGGTAACCTTTATTTATAAAAAGATGCTAGGGCAGGAGACGAGGGGATCTGAGATTAAAAGTATGTAAAAGCTGTAGCTGTCTAAAAATAGCTTAGGTTAAATAAAAGTTGCTTTCTCCTTATCCCTTCATTTTTAAATATATTAAAACATAACTGTATTTTCTACTGCAGCGCAGAGGTGAGTGCTGAAATTTCCTTTGGTTTCTAAGAGGACTGTGATAGATGCCAGATAAGAATGATTTGTTACTCTATATTTTACACTTAGTGGGAATACTCACAGCAGCCCATTCCCACATGCACTCATCTTCCTTCTTGGGGAGAGGATGTGGAGAGAGTGAGCTGGAGAAGAGGAATGCTAGTGACAGCACTTGGCATACTGCTGGCAAGTCCAAGGATACTCTGGTAAAGGAGACCTTCATGGTGCAGAATAAGAATCCAAAGGAGTTCATACGTAAGTAAATACCCAACATATTGATAATGACTTGAAGTCAACATCAGAAAATCTAGATCATGAGTATTACCTGAAATTCCTGAGGTTAGACTATCCTCAGTCCTTTCAAGCTGTTTTAAATTATAAACCTAGATCTAGGAAGGAGAAAGGAGGGTGACAAATGGCATTGGTTGATATTTTTTTTTTCCGAGGTAGATGGAAGGCGGTTTAAAACAGGTGTTGGCTATCTTGATCTACTGCCTGTGTTTCACTTCAGTATAAGTTTAGTGGGGGACAAGAGAACTGGAAAATTACTATTAAATTGACTTTAGCTGTTCAGTTCTTATGGGCAGCCCTTCCTCCACTCCTAAGCCTTGTTGAATTCATCATCCCTATTCAGCAAAGTTTAAGCACAAGTTTAAGTCTCACTGACATGAATAGATTTCAGTATGTACTTAAACGCTTTGTGGAAGTGAAGCCTGGTGCACTTTTCTGAGCAGTTTAACAAAGCTGAGTTTTTCATCTCCTTATCCCCTGAGATGCTACAGACATCAATATCAATGATACATGGTGGTCTAGTCAGCTTCAAATGTCATTCTTAACAGACAGATTCACCTTTTTTGTAGGTGTTGCAGTGTCTCCCTACGTGAAAGACTTGAATGAGTAGTGCTAGGCTGTGATAAGCTCATGTGAAACAGGTGTGCTAATAGTAGAGAGAAGAAGAAATTTCTTTTTTTTAAAATTTTTACCCAAAATGGCATTTTCGTAGTATGCATTTCCCCTCTTACTCTGGATATTTCAGCATAAGCTAGATGCCTTCCCAGTGTTCATGGATTTTTCAATTGCAAATTATCTTTGAAACTTCTATCATAACACTTTTTTACATCTATGCTTATTGACTTACATACTTATGATACTCGGTATTTTGGCAGATACTAACTGGTCATTCCAAAAAAAGAATTTCTTTAGCAAAAAACCAAGTAAAATACCTATTTTCAGACACAGATATTTCTCAGTACCCAGAAATATCCCAGTATACCTGTGTCTTTACTTATATCCAGATTGTTTTCTTAAAAATATTTAACCCAGCAAGCGTAACAGACTTAACAGTATGTGACAAAACCGTTTATAAAAGAAAATAGTGTTTCCAGTGTATAAGTATTACAGAGATGAATAATACTGTATATCTGCATAAGAGTTCTCTTAAACCAAGGATTTTCATTGCTGTTCATTTCCATTCTGAATAGCTTTATTATTTTCATGAACTTAGTAAACATAGCTAAGAGAAATGAGCTTTATCAAAAGGCATGAATAAAGTGAAAAATAATTCTCTAGTCAGAGATGTTCAATACTAATGCTTCATTACAGGAAGATTTTAGGTTTTTTTCCAGGAAAAAAGACATTAACAGCGATTTTAGATGTTTTTGAGTCAAATGCAGCACAGTAACATTGACAGCACAATTAGCAAGTCTTGTGCTTAGTGCTGTCTGAAAAAGTTAAGGTTATATGATTGGTAAAGTCAAGGTTGCATCATTCAAACCCAGCTTCCACAGAAACGCAAAGAACCCATTATTGCATCAGATCTGTTTCTCAGGCTGTTACTTGACCCCTATCCTAAGCCCCAAGACTTTAGCTGAGGTGAAATATTTTACTGGCTTATCTGACAGAGAGCCACGATTTCCAGTGTTCTATTCCTGCAGTAGGCAGGGACTAAAAGTAACAGGTAACCAATGTCCAGCCTGAGAACAAACTGGCAAAATATGCTGACATTTTGGGATGGCAGAGGTGGGAGGAGGTAAGAAGCAGATCCCTTTGTATTTCCAGGGCCAAAGGCTGACGTGTTGTAACTAAATGCAAAGTTAAGACAAAGCTGTGCTTTTTGTTGAAATTTTAATGAAGAAAACCTGCACTGAGGTTGTTTTGCCACCACTAGCAAAACACAACATCTGGAACATCCACTTGGCTGACTTTCAGTGTTTGGAGTAACAAAGTTTTTTACTGTTGAGAGAAAAGCACAAAGGTGTTTTTATAACTAGCGCTATAGAATGGCAACAGAAAGTATTAGGTCAAATTTAGCCCTACTGTTAAACCATGAGGAACAACAGTTGTATTTGTGGTGATGTATGAAGTCCGTTGAGATACAACAGTATTTATAAAACAGAAAAATAATCCTCGTGTAATTCCCTCCTTTTCACTGGGTAGCTCATTAAAATTTCATTAATGGAAGAGTCCAACTTTGGTCAAGTTCCTTGAGGCGTATTTTTTATGAAGATAGTAGGCATTTTCACTAGCAACTGGTAAATTACCCTCAGGTAATGTATGTATATGGAAATACCCTAACATCTTTCCACAGTGAAAAGACTGTTTTAGTGGTCATGTTTCATTCTTCTCTGTTTATTTATTTTTTTTTAGATTAGATTGCAAGTAAGGACTTTTAAAAGCATTAGCATATAACATATTACAAAGAGTCTATCAGCAGTTCTGTGATAAACTTCCATTTTTAGGTTGGGTTGTATAAAATCTCATTTTAGGCTGATAGTCAGCAGTAAAATAAGTTGGAAACCATGCTGCATAGGAACTGTGGCAATTTTATCTCATATTTCAAAATTACTTCTCAGAAATTGAAATCTTGTATTTATGCCATCACTAAGGTCTGAGTGTAAGCCTTTTGTAACTAAAAATGAAAGTTCCTGGCATAGGAACTAAAACCTGAAGGGCTGAGGCTACAAAAAGAGGACTTACAGGATCAAATTTTCAGAGGTATTTAAGCTCCTGACTTCTTAATTGAAAACAGTGGGAGGCATCCATGTAAATGCCTGTGGAGAGCTGAGTCTCAGGTATGGCAAAGCTACTGTTCAAACGCGTAGCCTAGTGCCTGCAGGAGATTCAGGAATGCTGAGTTGAGCACATGCAGGGGAACCATAAAGTATGAGCATGCTGCTTACAGAGCTGCTGAACCCTAGATGGATATTGAGAATTGGGATGTCTTTAGTCTTGGACTCAGAACTAAAAAAAGATTTTGGGGGAAGGCTTCATTAGACTGCTAAGTTCCCCCCTTAGTCAAAACAATATCTTCTTCTGCTTCCCTCCTGCTATCTTTGTTGACCTTCTCGTCCCATTATTGATACCATTTAGCTTGCTAAACACACAGAAATCAAACACAGGAAAAAAAATCCAACAGCATTCTAATTTCTGTCTAACTAAATAGCATTCATATTTAATGAGTTCCACTGGCTTTCTGTGAGATAAGACAAGTGTTAGAGACAGAGTGTTTGAGAAGCATGTAGCTAAAATATGGGAGAAGATGCTGCAGCTGGGTTTCACCCTTTTGAGGCAAGAATACCGTAGCTCAGGTGGATTCATAACTACTAGCACAGCTGTAGCACTGCCTTGTGTTTTGTATTACCCAGTGCCTTAGTCCTTCTCTTAGCATGTCACCTCACTTTCTGGTCAAGAAAAAAGAGGAGAAGGTGTGAGCCCTGTGACCTCATGCATGGGCTGTACATGTCAGGAAACCTGGCTATTGCAGATCAGCCTTTCCATGCAAAGAAAAGTTTTATGTCTGTGTCTCCTTTTCCCAGGAGGACAGTGTAACTGCTGGACTCTGGAGGTACCCTTCCTTTCAGCCTTTCCTGCTGAAGCCATGTTGATGTGCAGTGGAGAATTTGGCAGTGGGATAGTGAGGAAGAGCAACCCTGGGTAAATTGCTGAGATGATGTCTGGTCCTGATGTGGGTGGGAGGAAGAAAAGGGCTTTTTGAATCTGAGCCAATGCCCTGAGCCAACCTTTGAAAATCCCACCCTGAACTAATTTTGCCTCCGCAGGCTTTCACCTTTCATCTGGGACCACAAATGCTGCTTGAGATTCAAGATCTTGAAATGTGACAAAGCTTTTCACTGGAAAACTTCAGAACCTCCCATTTGTTTCAGATGGGCCACCACGCAGCTATAAAACAGTAATAAAGTAAAACCTGGGTCGATTATCTCAAGAAGAAAGATCTATTATCTCTGTGATGTTATTAATCCCCGTCTAAATATATTTCAAACTGATTAATATTCCTAGCTGTAGTTGTAGGGACATTCTGTACTCCTCTCAAGCTTTCCATTTATGAGCATGCTAAATTTGCATCCACAGTATGCAGATTAACAGCAGGTGATTTTCTAGTGCTAACAACAATTTTGTAACTAGTTTGTATGCACAGTGCTATATAAAGCCCAGCCAATCAATGCTGACTACTGAGAAGCAGGAAAAAAGAAATCCAGAGATGACATTTTAAACCACTTTTAGAAACGCATCCTGAGGACTTTTGACAAAATTTGTGTAAAAGGCATCCTTTTCTCCTACTTACGCTATGCATTAGCTATTTTTTAGTGTGTTTTTGGAGATCTCTGAAGTACAAGTATTTGTCCACACACACACTATTCCCCCAGCACATGTCCTGGGAAGTTTACAAGATCGGCAGGGTCCCCATTTCTCTCATGTCTCAGTGGATGTAAATGCAAATACAGTCATGAGAATGAGACATGAGCTGCTTTTTGCCATTGGAGGCTTTATTGATCCATTTATAGAGAGAAGGTTTTAGAGGTCAATAACTTTTGCTTTATTTGAGCAAATAGTTCTGATCAAATAGTTGAGGAAGTAAAGCAGAGAAAGCGTTAGAAAATGTCTGGAAGGGAAGTTACAACATGGGTTTTGCATTATTTTGGGCAAGGTAGATTGGGGTAGGAGGTACCAGTTTTTCTACTTTTTCTCATAAGTGGTCCTAACATTGCTCAGTACTTCACAACTTAAATATATTTTTTTCCCATTCTTGAAATGGAATTGAGTGGAAGGGCTTACTTAAGGAATATGAATAGAATATATATAAACCAATAATTTCCATAACACATAATATACTATTTTGAATGTAGATTGTTAAAAAGGTGATTTTTCTTTAAAGGAAAAATAGATAGAAAGACACAAATCTTACAAATCAGCTTACACATGTGTTTTGGGAGCCCTCTAACTCTACTCTAACATATTAATGGTTATTTTTATGCATCCAATTAATAGGTCCCAAGCAGCTCTACATATATATAAAGAAACAATGGTCCTTGAGGCTCTTGCTGTCTAAAACTGGCTGTGAGTCTTAACTTCCTTCCCACAATTTGATTTTATTTAAACATCTGCTTCAGAGCTGAATTCTGGAATCATGAGGAAAAAGTCTTATAGCTGTTACGCTGCAAATTTCATATTGCAAAATATGTTCCCTGTGATCTCCAAGAGATTATGACCCAAAGCTATGTGATTCTTCTCATTTTAGGTGAAACCTCTCCAAAAAACCAGCAGTGTACCCGAATAACTGGATCTGTGACTAGACAATTGCAAATACGAGTTGGTGGGCCTGAGATTTTGGAATCTCTCCCCTCCCCTCCTCTCCTCTCCCCTATAATTCATTTCTGAGTCATGTCCAAACCCCTCATTATTTTATTGTCTGGCTTAGTTCCAGACCACCATGGACTCACAAAACTGTGTGCTGTGTGATGATACAGGGTAGCTACCATATTCCAGTGCCTGCTAAAATAGCAGCTCAGTGACAAAACTATAATGTAGTAAATTGCTATAAAATCCTAGTGTGCTATGTTGGCCCTGTAAACAAATGGAAATTTCACTGAATTTGAAGAAAGGGAATGTAACCAAACAAAAAATTATCAGTGCTAAAGAGAGCAGTACTCTGGTTATTGATGTAGAAGAATTAGAAAATACTGGTTTATGGACAGTGCAATCAGTAAATTTAATAAGTTGCTCTTGTAGTTAGTCAAAGTAATTAACACAAGGGCATATAGGGCAGCTTCAGCCAGCAAACTCTGGCACTGGAATAACTGACTGTAAGAGAGCCATTAGCTCATGATTAAGTAGTTTATTATCACAAGTCAGAATCTATAGTCATAAGTACTTAATTATAACTATTTCTGACTGCTACTAGGGTCACATAGGGGCATTACATGGCCAACTTCTTTAAGGGAAAAGGAATATACTCTATTTCATATCAGAAAATGTTCTACTTTGCTTGATTCAAGCCATGATGACATTTTTGTGTTCCTGAAGAAATGGACCCCAAAGAGAAACGTGTCCATGGATCCTTGACCGTAAGAACCCACTAGAGATAGAGCAGTGTGAAGTAGCTGGAGCAGAGGGTGGAGATCAGAACCTTTCTACAGAGATTCAAAGTAGAATCAGGAAAGGTGGAATCCCTCCAGCAAAGAGGTGGGCACGGGACTACAAAGGTATCAGGAAAAAGGAATGTGTTCCTAGCAAAAAAGAAAAAATTAACCCCTGTTTGGTGATCAGAATAGGAGGTCATCCAGCTTCACAGGCATTATTTTCATCTCTAGGTTTTTAGTTTTAGAGCTCATGTCAAGAGGACAGGAGAAGAGGCAGGAATGTGGCTTGCGGGTAGGTGTCTGGAAAAAGATTCTGCATTTTCTGAGAAAAAGAAATTATTTTGATGAGCACATTTTACCATTATTTAGAAGTACAGTTGATATATGGCTGGGATATAGTAAGAATGGTGTCTCCAGATACAATGACATCAAAAGTCTTTGAGATGGGTTATAGGAACCTTAATGCAGTCTTTGAATGTAGGGAAACTGTACTGAACTTCAGGAGTTGCAGTCAGATGGAATTGAGTAAGTCAGATCATGCAATATTTTGCCAGATGAGTTTGTGAGCAAAAGAAAACAACTAGAGTATATCAGCAGAAGTCCCCTTTGTTAAACTTCAGTGTAACCAATTGTCTGTTCTGCAAACACAAAAGAGCATTCTCTGATAAAATAAAATTCAGAGTGCCAATTCACTTGCTGCTGGAAGGCAGAAAATTTGGGGGCAAAATAAGATGTTGCTAACTATTTATGATGCTTCCTACACCATACCATTAAGAAGAGACACCAAATTTCCAGCTGATATGAATCTGAAAAATCAAGTAAAAGGAAGAATTTAGAACATAAATGTTTATTTAATTCTCTAATTTCCTGCCATGCTGAACACAAAAGAACAAATGTATTAATACATGTTCTAAACTGTTTTTTTAAAGCATATTAGGAACCAGTCCTTTATTAGTAGTGTTGTCCTCTGTTTCTAGCTACAAAACCATATTCTTGGATTCTCTTAATTTTGCCAATTTGAACCATTTCATCTGAAGTTTCTTTTTGTTTGTATCCACACCAGGGGAGAATCTTAAGAAGTTAATGCAGTCCTAGCCTTCAAAGAGTTGCATCTGCAGCCCTGAGGTTACTTTCACATTGTTCTTTCTGCATGCAGAAACACAGTAGGGGACCTCATGCTGTCCCAGATTTGTAAAGTCTTTTCTTAGATCAGACCTTTTCAAAAGTGTTTCTGCCATCAAGATGTGTAGTAATAGTCAGCCAAGGATGGACATTGTCTGGAAACATCTGGTGTAACAATTGGGGAAGAAAGTAACTTCAGATATTGATTGTAACTTGGCAGTGTATATCAAAGACGTACAGTTTTTCAGTGAACAACATTTTTTCCCCCAAATACAATATTCTATTATACACAGGTTAATCTACTGAAGTGTAGAACAAGTTTCATGGCAGAGCCTCTCCAAGCTAATATAAGGAGTGCTCTCTTTTCTCAGTTGCCTTTCACGTCTTCCGAGATGTCCACCTATAACTTGAAAGTTCTGATTCAGGGTCTATAAACTCTACTACAAGAGGAACTTTTGCATAGTTTAACCTCGAGTTTCAAATAGGATTTATTTATTTATTTTTACATATGTGTCAATTATTGTTCTATTTCATTGTAAAATGCTGTGAAATTCCCCGGTGGATGTGTCTGTATGCTGAAATATAAGACAGACCAATGGTGTTTATTTGCACTATTTTTCATCCTGATCTAACTTCCTTCCTCTTCTCAGCTGTGGATCCCTTGGACAAGTACATCTCCCTGTTCTGTGCTGGTATAAACGGATCTTGCAACCTTCCTCTCTTCATTTCCACATGGATCCTCATGGTAGAAAATCATAAGCTAAGGACTTGTGCCATCTGGCAAGATTTCCGAGTGCAAGGAGAGACACTGCCTTAATGTGTGCCCATCTGTTTCATACTATGACTTCAAACACCATTTGGATTTTGGTGAAAATCTGTAGATCGGGACAACAGAATGTACAGAGTTGGAGACTTCCCATTTTACAGGCCAGTATTCAGAAATTCCCAGACTAGTAATTACTTACTGTTGCTCTACTTTATATTGGCCATACGTGGGGGAGGAAAGAGATGCCTGAGACCAGAGCTCATCCACAGAAACAGGCCTGAGAATTTGTCCCACTTGTCATTCCAGTCCAGTGTTACGACTGTGGTACATTTCCTCTGAATGAAGTGCTATCTCAGATAACACTGCTCATCCAAACTGCAGTGACTCAGTCATACATCGTAGCTAAATCATGGGAAGATTTGTGTGGAATCACTTAGAAATTGCCAGTTGTAGTTAGAAAGACTTGAAACAGAATGAGAAATGGGAAGGAGTCGAGGTGGCAGGTAGACCAATCTGAAACTGTAGAACAAAGGGATGGGAGAACTGAAAATAGAAAATAAGAATAGAAAGTGTCAAGAAATATCTCGACTTTATTAAGTATTTGGTAGTGGTACTTTTAATAAAATCAACCTACATAAGAGACCACATGGGGGCAGGGCTAAATCAAAGATCAGTATCTCTGTGATTATTCCTGGTATTTACATTGAAATGATTATTTCATGTGAATGGACCTCACCTGTACTGGCTATACTGGTGCAAATAGTGAGTAACTAAAGTCAAACACAGAAAGATCAGTGATGAAGTCTAAAATAAGTATGTAGCCTCTAATGAGCTCTGTTTGATTAGCGATCCCCTCTGAAAGTCCTACAGCTTTTTTTTTACAATGCAGCATATGCTCTAGTCATAAATCTCTGCCCAGTAACTGAAGGGGGCCTGCAAGAAAACTGGGGAGGGACTTTTTACAAGGGCATGGAGTGACAGGATGAGGGGTAATGGCTTTAAATTGGAAGAGGGTAGATTTAGGTTAGACATTAGGAAGAAATTCTTTCCTGTGAGGGTGGTGAGACACTGGCTCAGGCTGCCCAGAGAGGCTGTGGCTGCCCCTACCTGGCAGTGTTCAAGGCCAGGTTGGATGGGGTTTGGGCAACCTGGTCAAGTGGGAGGTGTCCCTGCCCATGGCAGGGGATTGGAACTAGATTATCTTTCAGGTGTCTTCCAACCCAAACCATTCTATAATTCTATGATTTCTTTGCCTGATTTTGGCTGTCCATAAAAATGGCACACATGTCACCAAAAATTTTACTTTGATATGGTATGAGAGTAGTAAGAGAAGATATAGATTGATAGTACATATATTTGGGATCATGGATTTGTGAAGTCCTAGAAATTGAGTACTTGGTATTGAAACAAGATAGTAACTCTTGGGAATTTTACTGTCTGTGATGTTTGAAGTTACCATCATGTAAGCTTGTAGGAAGTGAGGATTAATTCCTCAGATTTATTGTTGGAAACAGTGTATGTTATCCCTTTATGAACTAACAAAGAATACTTAACATGAAGCAGATGATACTGTAGGCCCTCCATAATACAACAAACAGACTAGATTCAGCCTCCTGAGGCTATTTGGATTTTAAGGGATTTAAAATTTTGGCTCAGCAGTAATAATCATATTATGAATCCTTTTTTTAATTGCTGTGTCTGTAGCTTTTTTTGTGCTTAATGTGCATTAACCTTTAATAACAAGGGATCCAGATACTATAACTCTGTGGCAGTTTTAAAAAGTCCTCACTAAAAGGTCTAGTACATGATTTAAATCACCAACATGAGGCAAGTGGCCCAGACGTTAATTCCTTAGCCTGTAGCTCCTCAAGTGTTGCAGGTGATTACTCAGGCTTGCAGATACAGCACATGCACAGTGGAGAGTGCTGCTGCCTTAATCGGCTTCATGAATTGTATTACTGCAATTGAAAATGCTAATCACATAACTGTTAAATTGTTAATAACCATGAATCCTTATGTCAGTAATTTGAAATTGATATTATCACAGGATGCACAAGTATAGAATTTCACTGGTGAGGTGGAACAATTAATTTAATTTCCTAATGACAAATGTGTCACGGGTATTGTACAAATAGTAATTAAATGCAAAAGTAGGTGTTTCTTTGCTTTCAATCATATTTATTTACTTTTCAGACAAGCAAAATGCCTGAGAGCTTTTTTTTAAAAAAATAATCTTTCTGAATTTCAGAGAAAAAAGTTTCTGTGATTATTTCATCCCAGCATGGGTCTTTCCTAGGGCTGTCCTGGCTTCAGAAAGAAAAAAGGGAAGTAAAATAATCAGCACTTCCTTACAAATGGAGCAAGACTGTCTACTGGGCCCAGTCAGCCAATGTTACGTTACCAAATGCATCTAGGTTATAGAAACTCATTCCTAGTCCTTTTCTTAATCAGGGATTCAGTACTCCCTTTAGGTGCAAAACAAGCCTGTCTGTGGACTAGGACTGAATCCAAGCCTCTGTGGGTATTTAATGCTCGTCCTTGCTGCACTTCCTGTAGGAGTTCTCGCTACGGCTTTTCCATGCAGGGAAGTTAGCACACAGCCAGCTACACTCTACGTGTTTTTCTGTGCTGTGTTCCTCAGGAGTGCAAGCAGTAAGTTGGAGGTAGTTTTCTTCATTTCTGAAACCTTTGTTTAAATGATATACCTTGTTTGGGCACGTGCAACAGTTCCTTATTTCAAGGGGTAAGCAAAGCTTGGCCTCAAAATGCGCTGATTGCATCCATGAGGGCGCAGTGAGATATCACTGGCTTTACTAGCTGACCTTGCAATGCTTCAATGTTAATTTTCAGAACAGCTACCTCTGATTCACACCACAGCTTTCCCACACCTCAGGTCCGGCTTGTCCAAACTGAACTTCTGTCCTTTGCTATGGAAGGGAGATATGACAGGAGTTTCATGTGTGAGTGTGCAGAGGTCTCAATGGATTGAGGTCTCTTTGCTAGGTATGAAATGTTTTCTCTCTCTCTACCTAGGAAGATAGCATCGCAACCATGGAGCCACCGCAATGTTCAGTAGGCCCTGGAGAGCAAGGATGTCACATTATATTAATTTTATTGAAGCAGAACTGAGGCACACAAAGTGGCAAGAATTGAACCCATCTGCAACAGCTTTTCAATTGCTCTGGCTCCTGTGGAAAATCCTGTGCATTGCTGGAGAGACAAGTATGACCATATCTCTTAAATCCTTAGCTATTGCTTTAACGCTTACTGTGATTTGTTTTCCAAGAGGTCATACATTTCTATAAGTCAGTTGAAGGTATACATGGATATGTCCATTAATATTGCATCACACTGCAATTTCTACTTCTAATTTCATCAGGAAAAAACAAATAAAAGTATGCACATGTAAATTCATCCTTGTTCATTGCTCAGTCTCAAGCCGCAGTGGATTAAACTTTTCATGCAGCATGTGAGAAATTAGGCATACTGGCAGCTGTGAGCATCTAATTCCCCCTGCAGGGTTCTGACAAAGTACTCCAAAGTAATGTTTTTCACTAATTACATACTGCACTGACCATGGAAGTCTTCCACTATCCCATGGCAGAATAGCAGGATTCCTATGGCTTTTTAATTTAATTGAAAGTGAATATGAGGGACTGTTACTATTGTCTTATGGGATCCAGTGAGGCTTCTACAAATTGCAGAATTTTAGACAACTGGTTAAAACTATGTTATATCGTTAGCTATCCCTTGCTTTCATTTGGAAAAAAAACCCAAGAATCACTGTGAGAGTGCCAGAGCACTGGAACAGGCTGCCCAGAGAGGTTGTGGAGTCTCCTTCGCTGGAAACATTCAAACCCCGCCTGGATGCGTTCCTGTGTGATGGACTCTAGGTGACCCTGCTCTGGCAGGGGGGTTGGATTAGATGATCTTTCGAGGTCCCTTCCAACCCCTAGGATTCTGGGATTCTGTGATTCTGTGATCTTAAAATAAAGTCCAAGAGAATATTCAGTGAGCAGACTTCTCCAGAGGTGTGTCATGCTGTCAGTTATAAATTAGTTGGAAATAGAGGCTGCTTTGCTGTTGCTCAAAATTAAAATTCAGGAACAATTAAAAACAAAACCACAAAAACAAACAAAACAGTGAGTTATAGGAGCTTTTTTCAGCTTTGTAAGTGTGATTGTTTTACCAGACATACTGTATCATTTAGGTACAAATTCTGTTTCCACCTTTATTAGTTAGTGCTTAATCTTCCTTCTACTGAATTAGCTTTGAGAAAAATAGGATTAAACTCTAATGTGCAAAAAGTAGTCCTGATTAGACAAGAAAAAGAAAAATCAAGACTTCTGTTTAAAAATATAGTACATACCTGCGTTCTATACTTTCAATAGTTTTATATTGCACTATGTAAATTTATGATGTCCGTATTCAAGCAGTGTAAGGAAAGAACATACTAGAATACATGGAGTAGAGCAGGTCTTAATAGGGAAGGTGCTTTAGCTGTCTGTCTGTGTTTGTACCTCTGTGAAATGGAGGCACTGAAGCTTTGCACCACTCTGCATCTCTTTGTGGCAGTGCAGGGTGCCTGAAGTGCCAATTTTTGGATATCCAGAAAGTAAAGCAAGGTACATGGAGGTTACCTTAAATTGCAAGCTTGTGGAGCTGAAAATTATGCTTATTTTTTGTCTGTGCTGAACCAAAAAGAGTTTTGCTGGAGAAGCCGTTCAGTGATGGCAGCAAGAAAGCAAAGGTGAATTCCACCAAGAAGAATCTGATTAAGAAGGATGAGGGGCTTCATCAAATAACAAGATGGATAACTAAGGAGAGAGCAGTTCTTTTGCCAGCTGAGACTAGATGATATTTGTTTGTTATGTTTTTGTGAATATTTGAAATTTTGTCAAGTGGAAAGGACGGAGTTTTTATTTCAGAGCTTTAGCCTGAATGCCTATTTATATTCACAGATGTGGGAGTTGCATGCAATGTGGGTATATAACTTTGTCTGGGATTTCTTTGAAGACTTTTAGACTCTTGCCTGTTTTGTATTTTTCTCTCAAAATTAAAGAAGGTTAAAACTTGGAGCACATGACCCCGTGAGCTTGTTGTCAGCTGGGTATTTTTGAAACAAATTCTGCCATTTACAAGGACAAGTGGAATAGCTTAAATGAAAGAATATTTAAAAAACCTTGAAGGAAATTGCTTCTGCATGGGAGGGATGTTTTTAGAAGCATTTAGATGAGTTAATTCTGACAAGAATGCTAAGGTTTTAATATGGTAGTTTATATGCTTGAGGCAGTCAGTAATCAAATGCCCAAGTACTGTATGTACTGACATTTACAAATCACAAACAGATTTATATATTATGATTCCAGAACTTTATCACAGCAAAATCATACTCTGCTGTTTAAAACAGATGACAGAAGAAGACTTATAGATTCACGCTTATAAGAATGCAAGCAGCTGTCTGGTGTTTATTATATGGGACAGAAAGTAAGAGGAATGCATTTTAAAAAGCTTAAATGGCTTTCTGAGTAAGGTGCTAACTAGATGGTTACCCAGAAGATTTATACTGGGCAAGTCACTACCCTCTCTGTTTCCTTCCTGTCAAGGAATAATTATTTCTTTCTATGGTTCTTCATTGCTCTCACCCATTTAAGCTGTGAGCTATGCTGTGTAGGAATTAGAGCTGCTTCAGTATTTTTCCTTTTGAGTTATTAGATTTCTTAAAAAGCAACTCCTGCTCTCCCTCCAAACACCCCTGATTTGTTAAACGTGATAATATCTGAAAAAGCCAGCCCTATCTAGAACTGTGCAAGTTTGAATAATCTGGTTTTGGGAAAGCATTCTCAGGACAGAAGGTTTCTCAAGTTGTGATATTCTGAGCTAAGGCATTGAGCTGTGGTAAGTAGGAGAACGGTGTGGCAGGTAATTAATCCTGGGTCTCCTACAGCCCAGGCAAACATCCTCACACTGGACTCTCAAGGAATCTGGGATTTCCCTTTTCCTTTGAGGTATGTCTGTGATGTATACAAATATTCAAGAGCTTTGTGTGGTTCTTGTCTAATGCACACAGGAAGCACAGTCACAGTTCTCAAAGAACTCTCCTCCTTTTTTGCAATTAAGGAGTTACTTAGTTAAGAATTTAGTTTACTTTGAAATCATAAACATAATATAAACTAAAATAATTGATAAGATATATTTAAGTGGCTTATTGTTGAGCAGACTGTGGCATTTAAGTGGTAACACAGCCTGAGAACATTCAGTTTTGGCTTTGCTTCCAAGCTTAACCTCATACCTGCCTTCTCCCTGTGGATTTGCCCGGTGATCATGAGACTGAGATTGACCCTGATCAATGCTTCTTAACTAGATCCTGACCCACACTGTTGGCTCAGCATCCTGCCTTCTGCTCAGCAAGGTCCCTCCACCGCCCTGCCTTACTGTCACCCCTGGCTTCCACTCGCCTTCCCTGTCAGCAGCAGTCAGCCATTGCTGCTCCATGGAACAAACCTTGGTATAAAACATAATAATTTTCATTTCTAACTTGTAAAATTGATAGGTATAATATTTAAGTTGAGCACTTCTTATATGGCAGTATGATTTCTGGGATTTCAATGGAGTTAATGAATTGAACATGTTAGTGAACAGTTTAATAGTGGGAGTTCTCCACTAACATTCAAGCTTCACAACATAGAGTAATGCCATTCATCCAAAAGCATTTTGGTTTTGACTCTATTGATCTCATTCTTTCTTAAAATGTTTTCAGCACTGCCTAAGTTCAGGGTTTTGTACAAAATGAATCTTGCTGCATTTATGGCTGCCACTAATTATGAAATGTACAGCATTTAAAACACTGCTAACACTTTCCTAGTAATGGAAGAAAGTAGTTTTTTTATGTAAGCAATGTTTTTTGTTGTTTTCTCTTTTAATTTAGCAGATATTCTTTATTATTCCTTTCCCACAGTAATTCAGTTTTGTTTTTTGCAAAGTTTTGGTGTATTCTGAAAGATTCTGCTCTCCTGAGAGTTGTGAAACATTTATTTTAAATGAAATAAAAACATCCAGCTGTAGTCCTGACAGGTGGGCCAGTCAGCAGGCATCAAAAAAGTGATGGTGATAATAATAATTAGTGGTATATAAGATATTTTAGCAGAATTCCTACCTAAAAAAAATTACAAGATTTCAATGCAAAACTAGAAACACAGTGCATATGTGGTTCATTTGCTTCACTGGGTGAGTAAGCTTTATGTGCTAGACCAAAGTGCTGCTGCACATGAAACTTTTTAATTCACAGTTCTCCAAAAGGAGACTCAGAGAAAAAATAAAGAGAAATATGCAGTTTTGAGAAAAAGCATCATGTAGGTTCAATTTTTCGTTTTTCCTGCAGAAAAGTTACATGTTTGTAGATTACAAGATGGTCCTGCTGCTTCTTGTCAGAAGCCCACTGTCACTGTGGGTTACATGATAAAATGACATTTGAATAATTTTCTGCATCCATGGTACTTTTTATCAGTAGCTAGAAAACCATTCCTATAACAGGAGGAGTGGAACATGGAACAGAAGCAAGGCTCTAACACACAATTAATTTGTTTTGTGGACATGATGTCTGTCATATAATAGTATGCTTCCTCCTGTACAGAGAAGACAACTTTATTTCCATAAACTGCTGTAGTTTGTGAAAGGCTTCCACATTTTCTATCTCATCCTTANTGATGAAGATATTGAACAACACCGGTCCCAGTACCGACCCCTGAGGCACTCCACTAGTCACAGTCCTCCAACCAGACTCTGCCCCATTGACCACAACTCTCTGACTTCTTCCCTTCAACCAGTTCATGATCCACCCCACTGCCTGATCACCAAACCCATACTTTATCAGCTTATCTCTTATTTTCTTCTTTTGGGATTAGAAAAATGCTGAACACCCAATTACTGTCCAATTGGAGATCAGCTTCAGGTCTGAGATATCCTTTTGGCTTTTGTTAACTGAAAATGTGGGTATTTTGGGAGAACAGATTTTTACTGCAATATCCAATATGAGGTCTAACTTCACAGATCTCAGGAGGAAGCCTAAGAAGCGGCTCCCCACGTTCAGTGAACCTTTTTATTTTTCCTTCCTGTTCCCTTTCTGAATCTAACTTGTAACTTGGTATCTAACTCTGACCCAGGGTTCTTACCTTTGTAGCATAGACAGCAGGGTATAATGTGCACTGGTATTGACTTTGCTGAACAGGCTCCACATGGAAGCAGCCAACTCATCCCTCCATTTTAACCAGCTTTTCCACCCTTAATCAAGCTATTATTTCCAATGACTAATAGCTTGGAGGTGCACTATTTCTGTTCATGCTGAGGTTGTGTAGGGATGTGGTGAAAACTGGAAATCAAAGAACTTATGAACAACAAGCCCTGGACAGAAATTAAAATTCACTGTAACCATGCACAACAACTGAGCAGTTTTACCTGGTTGGGTTTAGGCACATATGTATGAAAAAAAGGAAAAAAAATATCAAATTATCAGTGTGCTTAAGTGAGAAGGGAGGAAAATGTAAGATTAAAGGAATATACATCTTTTTACCAAAGCAGTCTCCTCTGCCTTGAAGTAGAGAAGATTTTCAGATAGGTTAGATATAGAGAGGAATTTGAAAAGAAAATGACTGTGGAGTAGGAAGGACATATATCTCGTGTGCTGACTGCTTCATATCTAAAATTAGAGCTATATCCATTGACTCAGTTTTACTCCCACAGACCTACTTACATGTGGTTTACCTATAGGTAGGGCACCTCGTTTCTGTCACTCCAAAGTGAGAAGTGGGTGTAAGTTATGGTAGGGTGAAAGATGAGCTGCAGCTTCTTGTTTCAGAAGCCTGGGAAAAAGCCTTTGGTTGTTGTTCAAAATCTGTATGTGAATCATACAACATCTGACGCTCTCCCAGGGTTTTCTGTGTCATTAAAAATGCCAGTGCTTTTCTGGTTATTTTAATCCCATGTTGGTTCATCAGCACAGGGTCAAAAGCTGCAGAGAAAGAGGAGACAAAATGTACTTGTGAGGAGCTCATCACTGCCTGGAAATAGGTGTGTGTAAAGTATTAGAGGCTATAAATACCTGTATGGGAGAGAATGACTTACAGTGAAACAAAAGCAAGAAGATAAGGCTGAATGAAAGAAAGGTAAGAATGAGATCAGAGAGCAATTTTTAAAGGGAAACCTTCTGTTAGTGTTTGGTACAATCCCCATAGGGAATTAGCACAGTCTGCAGCTACAGCACTGCACACAGAATCACACACCACGGTGAAGGTTCTCAGGATGTTTGGTGTCAAATCCCAGGTCTGTCACAGCCTTCTTGAATGACGTTGGGCATGTCAGCTTACACATCACTACAGACAAATGTCTGAGACCAAATCATGATTCGGCTGCCAACCACATTATTTAAAAGCAAGCAAAAGGTCAGATCAAGGTTTGAATTCCTGCTAAAGAAGAGCCTAAGGCTGGTGCTCTGAGGCAAACCCAAGCATTAGCTCATGCAGTCTGGATGGCTGAGGCACAGGCAGGACCATGGGTGCTCAAAACAAGTCTGCCTTGATGATATCTTTAGCTCAACTCTCCCCCGGGACAGGGCAGGAGCTCTGAGCCGATCTGTGGCCAGCAGAGCAGAGAGGAAGCACCTGACTGTGCAAGAGACATCATCTTCATCTGTAGAATGGGAAGGTGGCAGGATGAAAGGTCCCCATCTTGTCTCTCATCTATATAAACCAGGTCACATACTAAGTGCAAGCTGTCCAGTTGAGGACTGCTAGTGTCTGAAAAACAGTCATTTTTGTTTCCCTGGATTACAGAATTGTTAATGACAATGGCCCTGAAGGATGATTTTCCTGACTAGGCAGCAGCTGTTCTAACATATCCTGGTACTTAAATGTGCTTGTTGGTCTGTGCATGAGTCAGCCTTTGATGTTTGTAGCTCTATGTACATGGAAGGCAAACAAAACAGAAGATCTCTTTAATTCCAATGTTGTGCTATCAGCTTGAGGGCTTATTGCATGAGCTGTACGTGACTCAGAGTTTGCTGTTGACTCCTTTTGTATTTAGAAACAGGAATCAGGCCAGGCTCAGGCTATGGGGCCATTAGAGGTTGTGACCAATGTGGTTCTGATAGCTGCTCCCTGCAGGGGGAGGGCTTTCCAGCTGTCCACAGTTCCTTCCCTGTGTGTGCAGGAGAGTCACTAACTAACCAAGAAGGAAGATGGCTGTGGATTAATTTACTAGATCAGAAGACACAGTCCCAGGAATCCCATCAGCCTTTCTGGGCAATGCCAGTGCCAGCGTAACTCTAGTGCAATAATTTGGGCTTGGATTACGCTAATCTAGAGGCTGAAATAGGAGCACTGGTCACATGTGAAGATAGGAGGTATCCATTTGTAGTTTTGCTTCTTGTTTTATATTGTGGACATAATTTCTTTGGGCTGTTTACATAACGTCCAGCATGCCAGTGCTCTCCAAGGCCCCAGTTCAACACAGCCATTAACGAGAGTTTGTGTGCATGTCCTATGTTCTGGCCACTCTGTGTATCCACTTTGCTGCTTTGCATTCCATCATGAGTGGAGAATCTGACTATATCTGCTCGAGAAAAAATTGTGGATGAATTGACATAGATGCTTCCAGCAGCACAACCTGGAGAAGTGCTTACAATGACAACAGAGCTAATAGCAGAGGGCTTAGCTGATTCCCCCCCCNGCACTAAAAGCACAGATCTTATGATAGCAGCCTAGCAGTTGGTCAGCTGTGTTCATGTAGATATAAACTCCTCAGATTTATGCCTCACATTTACTGAGCAGAGGAGCTCTGATTGTTTTAAGACATGGCCTTTCTCCAGCTGATTGCTGTTTAAAGTGTAAAGCCAGGATGGTCTCCTGTGGATGAAACAGGTTCTCAGGCCAGCTGGTGGCATGGCCGTCTGCAACGGTTGCAGCAAGGCTGCAGCTCAGCCCCCCCAGTCCTTTGGCTGCAACCTGCTTCCCCGTATTTACATTTGCAGCTTCTTTCCATGATACCTCTGAACAAAGTCTGCTGGGTCATCATGGCAGGGAAGTTGCCCTGCCTTTCTGCATGGCTGCTAGCAGGGACCCCAAGTGGGATCCTCACCCTTTTAGTGCCATTTACTCCCACAGTGTCAGATCCTCCATAAGGTAACTGTCTGCCTCGCAGCACTTGAGCCCATCCTAATATAAGAAGAATCACGTGGCTGCCCCTTGGGAAGTACTTCCATGGCTTGATCCCTTGGTATTGCAAAGTGAGTTGTCTGTCAGCACTCAATTGCTCTCTGCTGCAGTGTTTCTCAAAGTGGGAGGGTATGAGAAATGCTGGCCATGCTTTCTGCCTCAGGACACCATTCCCTTTGGTGAAGCTGTTCAGGCAGTATATATTGCAGGTTTATCTCTCTTTGGAAATTTTCAAGCTAGAAAATGCTGGTGTTTGGCAAAAACAGAGAACTGATTAAGGGAGAAGAAAGAAGCTCAGGAAACCTTTTACACCTTACATTTCTTACACTGCTAGACTGCTGAAGAAAAACACTGTTGTTGCAGTGCCAGAGACAAAGCAAAATTAAAACGTGTGTAATGCTTTTCCCAAGCAAATGTGATCAGTGAGATGTGTGTATTGTTTGCGAAAAGGGAAGACAAGCACTCTGCTTGGTTGCAAAGGTTTCTATATATGCTGTTGCAAATATCTCCAGATCATAGTCAGCATCGTGTTTTTGAGGTTTTTAGAGGTTACATTTCTTTGAGAAGAAAAAAGAACAGAAGAAGCAATGTCAGTCTAGGAGACTGGGAAGGAAGTAATTGTGTTGACCAAACCTGTTTGATATGTGCACCAGAAAGGCTCCAATAAATGATGTTTTTATTAGGCATTGCTTGCTATCTAGTGCCCTTTTGCCTGGGAAACACTGATTGTGAAGTACAACTGTTATGCTGGGATAAAAGTCCACAATATCTTTTCTTCCAGTGTCAGATGTAACCTTATAGCAGACAACAGCTCTGGAGACAAGCAATGAAAGGTAAGCACATTCATTTTCAGATCTGAAAACCCAGCCTCCAAAGTATCAGCTTTATTTTAGGCCTGCAGTGTTAGCCATATATATATAATGCTGGCATAAAATTGATGTACATGCCTAGGACATGAAATCCACACGTAGAGCAGAAGAGGGAAACACAATGAACAAATCCAGACTGAGCACACCCCTTCTGTTTTCTCTCTGGCAGTGCAGAAGGGGCTGTATTCGTAAGGACACAAGCAGGTCCCACAACAACAGTAAAAGAGCTCTCAAAGGAATTTATAAAAGTAACTGGTTTATAGTAAATATTTTTTTCTTTAGCTGTGATTACACAACAAATGATAACATGAAATCAAACATGACACCCTACCTGCAGGACTTGACTCAGACAGATGGAGCTGCGTTTAAATAGCACCATGTTGCCAGTTCCAATAAAGCAAAATACACAAAAGCTAAAATCTAATGGGAAAACTAAAAATGTTCAGTTCTTAGAAGTCGACCAGAAAAAGGTGGGAGCAAAGAGCATTCTAGAGAAAACTCTTACACTGAGATCAAAGGAAAAAGCCTGTCACCAAAGCATGAACCTAACAGGACTGAGAAATGTATTTCTGAAGTGCTGGAACTCAGTATCATCAAAGGAAGCTCAGATGTTTCAAGACAGGCAGGATCAAGGTGCAGATGTATTTAGATCCCACTTTATGGGTAAAAATGGGCATTTCCAAGATTCTTTTTATCTCTGAATGGAAGTTTTACTGAAGATAGCCTCTCTTGCTGGTGAACTTCAAGACTAGCTTCTGGTATCAAACAACACAGCTGCATTGAAGTCACTGTATGAATTCCCAGTTATGTTCGGTGAGAATCTCAAAGCCTCCAGCAAGAACAGCCTCCAGCCTGGGAGTAACTTTGAGACACATGTGTTAGCTGTGAATTCTGAATCATTAAGAACTTCTGAAAGTTTAGACATAAGCCTGTTTTGGAAGCATGAATTGCTCAGGCTTCACAAGTTCCATCTTTGTTATAGTATTTAATGTTCTGATTAAAGTCTCGGTTTCCAGTTCTCAGTATGAGAATTTCAGCTTCTGTTAAGCTCTTGGGATTGTGAAGAAGAAACTTGCAAGTAGGCATTGAATGAAGCTGGAAGATGAAAATAAGAATAAAAAAGAAAATAGTAACAAGCTGTTGTTTTTAATTGAAATCTCATGGTTGTGAAGTTTCAGGTTTAGGATTGTTGAACTCTTTGGGCTGACAATACTGGCACATTGCTCAGGAGAGCTGAGTGAGTAGTGCTTGTTCAACAAGAATAGCCAAAGCTGCTTCTCTATGCATATTTGAAGCTCCAAAATACACACCATCTACAGACTATTAATTACATATTTTTTTCCCAAATGCGTGAAATTAAGTGATATCATTTCCAAGCACACAGAGGAGAACGGAGCAAGGGACTTCTGCCCTTTACCTGCTGTGAAAGTTTAATTTAAACTCCTGCTTTTAAGCACATCAGTAAATTTTTCTATCTTCAAGTATGGTAGACACAAAGATACACGAAGTTCATGACAGTATGCTGTTAAGCACACAAATATGAGATGGAAAAGAAATGAAGTTGCTGATTCTACCACTCTGGTTCAGACTGATCAGCAGCTTTGGGATGTTCAGATAATCAGTGTGAAATGCAACCCCATCAGCTCTCCACATCCATTGTGTTGTGCACACAGTGCTCTTCTGCTCTCAGTTCATAGGAAACATCTGTGGTGTCTTGTAGTGAGTGACTGATACTTTATGCTGTGCTATTTTACATGATGTAAAGGGCTGAGGCAGTCATTATTTCTATTCTGCATGAAAAATTTCAAACCAGGCCGGTGAGTGCCATTTCTGTCTTCCACTGTCCATCATAAACCACATAAGCCAGAAGTCTTGATCATTTAGCAATCACAGGCTGAGATTTGTGTTTTAGTTGACCAAGACTTGTTACCCAACTGACCTTTCAGTGAGAAGGTGCTTGCCTGTCATATGAGTCTTATTTTTTGTATGCAGGTGAGCTACACTCCTGGTTACATATTCTTTTGGTACTATCAAAGTGCAGATGGTATTTTTGGATAGCCTTTTTTTTTTCCCCTGCTATACTTTATTTAGAAGACTTATTAGTGAAATAATTTAATCTGGAGCATTTACTCTATAGTATTTTTCAATAACTTTGTGGCATCTGAGGTATTTACTGAGTTCAACTAAAAGTATTAAGCACCACAGCTTATTTAATTTTTTTGTGAAAGGGACAGTTGCTGGGAGGGTGGGATGATTAATGCATCAGATAGAAAGTATCTGATGCTGTAGGAATACACTGTACTCCTAGATTAAATGTATAAGAACATGAGCATGTGCAGAGACTCTTATGTCCAGCCCCAGAGGCAGCTGGGACCCCTTAAGGCTAATTATTGATTGCCTTGGAAAATTGGTCTCACCTGCAACTTGTGGCAGGTGGGCTGGAGCAGGTGGCCAAAGCTCATTGCAGGACAGGAGGTCTGGAGGGGTTTTTAGAGGAAGGGGTTGGGTTTAGGGGAGTAGTGCTCAAGGTATGAGTAGGAACCGACCCAAAGGGCTTTCTAAGATCTGTAGCTTATCCTCCAATGATTCCCTTTGGTAAGGGGAGATAAAGGATGCTGCTTGCTGAGCTACCTGCTACAAGAGGAAGGATGTGTCTTCTACTGGATGCTATAAGCTTACACAAAGGTACTTTATCTGTTTGTAAAGTGTCTATCTTGGAGCTTATTTGTATTTCTACACCTTAAAAGTGGATTAAAGTAGGTTGTGTATTTGTTAGTGATTTAATTGTAAGAACGTGCAGAGCCTATCTAAGGAGAGCCAGGAGCTCTCATGCAGGGACAAGCAAGATACAAAGCTTACCTTACTGGAACTAAGTGTTTTATCAGGAGTGCCAGAACAGCTCACAACTACAAAATAAATAAATAGTAAGGAAAACTACTGAGCCAAAAGGCTCAGGAGGTGGGGGACTTCTAGTCTGTACAATCTAGGGTCTGGATTCAGTTAAGAAGGTTGGAAAAACCCCATGCTCTTTGGAGCTGATCTAAAGACATGGAGTTTAAGAATATATCTGTGAATTTCTGTGCCTTTTGAATTGCTAATTTTGAGATACGGCCACAGCATGTGCTCACCTCTGTCCCTTCTCTTGTATCTACTTATCCCTGCCCTGATGCCCTGACCAGGTTGTAATTTACACATTGAGAGACCAAATGAGAGCTAGGCAATGGGTGGAAGAAGGGGAGGTTGATTCTTGGCAGGTGACCTATAAAAGTAACACTTGAACTTTTCTACTGACTTGTGTGTAGCAGTAGCACAGTAACTTATTTCATTGTATTATGTTCCATATTTTCTTTGTGTGAACAGTTATTGCTTTTAGATCCTCTTAATCTGCATTTTTCTTCTTGGTTATTGTAAGTAAAAGCAATGGAGGAGCTGATGTTTCCCCAGGTATAATGTGAATTTTTAGCACAGTTAGGAAAGTTTGTTTGTTTTAAAAAAGCTGCTTTCATCTAACAGTGTCATGCTAGAAAAAGACAAGGGGGAACAGCACAATTTCACTGTAACTACTTAACAGAAACTGATGCAAAATGCAATATATAATCTTTCAACCATGCATTGTCAAAAGCTGACACAGAACTATCATCTTGAAGGCTTTTCTTGTATCTGTTCATATGTTACATCTGCTTCTTATTAAACTTGACTTGTCTTTCAGAATTACTGCATCAATTCATTTCTGTTCATTTCTTCTCACCTCTAAAAATTGCTCAGTAGGGATACTGATAAAACGTTTTCTTAGACAAAATAAGAGATATTACACCCTCTAAATCACCTGCTGCTTTCTACCCTCCTACAGGATTTCTTATTTCTATTGATAGAAACTATAAAATAATTGAGGCTAGACTTCTGCCTTTTTTTCAAAGTTATTTCATCTTTAGTTAAAGCAGAGACCTTTTTTGGGTATTATGAGACTTTTTTCCAAGATTTTATTGCAATAAAATTGCTCATGATGAGACTCTTTTCTAAATTTTTTTTCTTCCTTAAATAGCATTTCCACTTCAAGGATGGGTTAGTTGTAGCTAAAAATGTAATTTTTGCATTGCAGCACATGAAAACAACTCCTGACTTTCATATAACCCACTGAAAGTTTTCATTGTAGTACAGTTCCCTCTATGGTAGTTTTGTTTGTACCATTATCCAAGGCTGAATAAGCAAAACAAAATAAACAAAACATAACATGGGATTTAACATCTAGAATATCACAGGCAAAGAGGAAGGAAACCATGCCACCATCTCCACCAACCCTGGTGCTATCTGAGAGGACAAATGCTACCCTAGTGCAATGGCAAGGCATTTGGGACTGGGTTCTCTCTCAAGGCCTCCATGTTTGTACTCCTCAATACCTGTGTACTGTGCTCCCACCTTCTCTTTTTTAAGGTGTGAGGAGAGTAATTGAACATGAGGACTAATTATCATCAGCTGTGGTGTGGGGCACTCAGTTCTTGCAACTGAAGTTGCAGAGCAAAATATGAGTACTGTGTAAGATATGAAGTATTTACTGCTCTTAGAGGTATAGATAAAAAGAACAGATCAACTTATTAAGAAAAAAAGTCTTGAAGCATTAACTTTTTACACAAATTTTTATTTTTTTTTAAGAACTCAGTATTTAAGCTTGCTGAGCAAACTGATTTGGGTGCAACAAGGGTCTAATATCTCCTGAAAACTTCAGTCTAGGAATGCTGTTACAGTACTCTGATATTTAGTGAATTCATATCTCCTTTACATGGAGATATTTAATATTTTTTCTTATTTACCCTGCTGTTGTCTTTCCTCAGTGCACCTGGTTAAAGGCTGTTCATATGCTTTAAAGGTTGCTGTATATAGTAGCATGTTCAGGGGATGTAGAATCTATTAGTAAATAAAAAGATGCCATTGGATAAGGATTGTTTCTTACAGGATGCTCTATCGGGCCCGGTTAATGCTGCTTTTCTTGAGGGTCTGTCAACTCTGTTATAAGCCCTGCCCTGAGGCATTCCAGGCTTCTTCACATCAAGCTGCAATTTGCCATTATTTTCAATTTAAATGCAGCAGATTCCTTTTGAAATCCAGCTTACTCCCTTTTGTATCTCGGAGAGGTTAGGGCCTAAAGGTAGGTCTCCAAATGCAAGTTTAGGTACCAGCACCTCTGCAGCAGGGGATCTGATCTCAGTTAGATGCCAACCCTGGATTTAAAGGTTCAATCCTGCAGGCTTGAGTGTCTTCTTTTTCTTAAAGGAAAAAAAAGTGCCCTTCTATTTTAGATTCTTAAACTTAGTCTTTTAACCAATATGGTTCGTGTGTTTCAATTTTGCAAGGGGATGATTTGAAACCTATATGCTATTTCTCAGTCCCAGCTGAGTATCTAATCATGAACTACATTGAAACTTGCTTTTTGGACCGTGTGACTTCTTGGATTTTTAGGTGTTTTGGTTTTTTCTTTTTTTTTGACCTGTCATGGGTCTAGGCATAACTTCTGCCCGCAGCTCCACAGACAGGTTTACTGGGCACAGGTTGATGGTGTCTCTCCCTGGTACAACAGCTCAGGAATGGCACCTGCAGCTGGACTATCGATCTCCAGGACTTGCTTGTCCCTCAGCTGTACTCTCGGCAGCTTCAGCTTTCAATTACTACACTTTATATTTTTATTCTTTGGGGACATATAGCAATTGAAGGAAGGAAAACTGCTTTTGCAGAGGATTTTATGAGCTAAGTGGTCTTTAGTTGTTCAAAAAGCATGGGAGATGCAGTCAAAATAAAGTATCTGTGCACGGTTCCTCAGCTCTGCTAGTGCAGATTCCTGCTGCTCATTTTAGAAACACCTCTAGCTTGTGCTGCTGCTTCCTCTTAGCTCACTGATATCTGCTGGCAAAGTGTTTCTGTTGCTCAGTAAATGCTTTCTTCCAGGCGGCTTTGAACCTTCACTTTATTAAAAGCCAACTCGAGCTCCTTGATTGCAGTTTTCCTTTCTTCATTGCCCTGGTGCATGTTCTTACAGGGAAGCAGGGCAGGTGTGATTTCTTCCAGCTTATTTCCCTTTGTTCTAATTTGCCCCTCTTGAAAGCAAAAATACTTATAATAATTGATATCAACTATTTCTGCCCTGGGAGGTACAGTGCATTTACACCACAGCTGATTATTGAATATTTCAGTGCACAATCGATGTGGGAAATCTGTCCATTTAAAACTTGTAACATCTGTTTGATATTCTGATGTTTTCTAAACAGTAAGATTTACATTTGTAAATAGCATTTATGTATTAGAATAAAATTCAAATAGGAAAATCCAGTATGGGTTTTTTTGCCCTCCATTATGCAGGTTAAGTCAATACACTGGAAGGCTTATTTAGACCTAACAAATATGAACCATGAGTTATTGTAGGGAGATTATCTGTGCAGTCTGGTGTGAGTAAAGAAAATATATACAATCAATACTATGTGACAAATTTCTTGTTTCTAGAGTAAGTTTGTTTGTTTGTGAAGCCTTTTTGACAGTTGTGGTTATTGCTTTCTTCAGAACAGGATTCGGCATACCTTCCCAAGAAAATCCATTAGCCATGGGTTGACATTTACCAACCAAAAAACTCCATGTGTTTATAATAGTGCCTATGAGCACTATCTGGTAAGGAGAACCGTGTAGACTGCTAAAGCAATTGGTCAGGAAAAAGCAAGCTCAACTAGGAGAATTGTTATCCAAGAGAATGACTGTTTTCTGTCTAGGAGGCATTTTAAATTGACCAAGGGTGGTATAGGTAAAACAGGATTTCTGTGGTCTCCTCACTTTTAAATAAATCTATAATGGTCCTTCAAAAGGCAGATTGTGTTAGTTAACATAATTCTTTACCCTGTCAGTGATTACAGAATGCCCTCCCTCACACATTGACTCAGCAGAACTGGTGAAACTGTTCATGGCTTGAGCAGTTACTCAGTATAAGAAACCAAAACATTTGAGTCCTGAAATGGATTAACCAGTTTGTGTAACCTTGGATGAACAGCCTCTTCTGCTGCAGCCCTTCTAGCCTGAATTCTTTACACAAGGACTTGGAATATATTTAAAAGCTGAAAATCACTGTCATCCTTTTTATCTTCTGTTCTTCACCCAGGCTGGGTGCAATACAAAGGATCCTTTTGTGCCTGGACTTGGAGCAGGAATTTTGCATCACTAGCATGTAGCAGGTGGTGCTACATGTTTTTGTATCCATCCAGCCTCTCGAGGACTTCATGGCCTAAAGCAGACATACATTATCACAGATCTTGATAGACATATTTTTTTTCTGAAGGTGTTTTGAAAGCCTGCAAAGCTCTGCCTAATAGAGGTTCTGCTTGATGTGTGAGTAGGCTGATTATACTGCATGCCAATAAAAAAAAATTGGTCAATTTTGCAAAATGTCTTCGCTCTATCTGCCATATCCAGCACTGAGAAACATGCAATGTCTCTTGTGGGGAAATTATGAATCCAATTTGAAAGCAGTCAGAAGACATAATTCTTATGCTGCCCAGAGGGTGATAGATAAGTGAATGCTCTGCTCTGTGAAGGTGTGTTTAGGTTTTTGTGAGCTGGCAGAGTTTTTTTTGTTGCACCAAAAAGGGAAGATCGAAACCAAAGTTCCTTGGGTGGGGGTCTTGAGAGAAAAGATGTTCCTAAACAGAAAGCAATACTGTCTCTGACACAGAAGTTGCCCTAGTTGCCACTGAATTAAGCAGATTTTGGGAAATGCTGGGTCAGGCCCCCAATTGTCCTTCCCAGTACCAAGTCCAGTTCGAGAGTGATTCTCTGCAATGAGCTGAATTGACTGATTTATGAAAAACCTTAATAGAAATTATTTTGAACGGTCTAAATACTGGGGAATGCAGTAACTGTTCCCTGCTCTATGCCCCTTGAGGCAAGTGTGTCTCTGAGGCCAGCTGATGTGAAGCCTAGGGCTGAGGCTGTAGCTCAGGGAGGTGTCCTGGAACCCAGTGCCCCCAAGCAGTGCCACTGTCCCTCTGTGGTGTGGGGCAGTAGCTGTTCTTTCAGACAAGGGTTCACCTCATACTGATCTGCCCGATGAGTAACCACACATTAGGCTGCCTAGCTTGTTTTGCACACAGGGTTGCTGTGGAGGGAGTCGTGGGGAAAGGCTTATGAAGGTGCTTGGGAGTTAGGGCTCAGCATTTGGCAATGAGCGATGGCTAAATGATTTCACTTGTAAGCAGATGCCTCAAGTTTCAGTCAGCAAAATCTCTTGATATTTCTAATTTTAGAAAATTAAATCAGAGTTTGTAAAGAAGCCTCTTGTAAACAACTTTCTCTTTTTTTTTCTTCTTTTGAACAAAATTCTGCTCCTAGTTATGCTGAGAAATGCTGGTGCAGTGGAGGTTGCATTGCTAGACAAGATAACAATTGAATTTGGACTACAAAGAACAGTAGCAACTTTGCCCCCTTGGGCAAAGGGGAGATAGTAGGAGTTTAGCTAAACTTAACTTTTTGTGTAATGAGAAAGGTGTTTAAAAAAAACCCAACCCACTCTGGGTTCCACGAGTGTAAGAGATCCTTCCTTAGTTGGATATGCAATCTTTCCATACATCTGTAGCATCTCTCCCAGGGACTATGCCAGGCAATTTCTGCCTCCTTTCCCAGGCAATCACAGCTCTTCAAATGATAAAAGGCAAACATTGTGTAATGCATACTTCTGAATATTTATAATTTGCCTACTAGTTAAACTTACAAATCACTGCTGTACTCCTGAGTTCCTTCTAGCAGAAGATACAGGGAAGTTGTTTGTCGTGTCAGTCTTTGAAGTGTTTTGATTTCACAACTTGATGTTTGAGCTGGTTTGCCACTGCCCGTTGCCTCCTTTGCTTTACAAACTTACTTATAAAGTTTTCTTTGCTTGAACCTGATGATCCCACCTGACACTGATCATAATGTAGATGGGAAAACAGAAGAAACCTTATGGAAATAGTTTATTATGAGGTTTAGTTGTCTTCAGTGGTTGTGGTTGATATTTAAAATCATGACAGTGCTGAGTGTGGCTCGGTCCCTGAGCTCTGACTGCTTTGGTGGTAGCTTTGTTATTTTTACAATTCTCTTGCCACATAGCATTCTCCAGGACTCCTGCAAAGGCTCGTTACTCCAATCCTCATCACTTATTTTCTCTCCATCATTTCTCATTTGCCTCAATAAGAATGCAGTTTATTCTTATTTCTTTGTTTTTGTTATTAAAATGCTTAGTAAAGATGTTGGTTTTGTTTTCATTATTTCAGTCTGTAGAGACATTTTGTGCTGTAGCAAGCCAATATAATATTCATTGTGCATTTTCCTAAACAGTATCTTACCAGCCTTCTCCACAATTTCATAAAAAAACCTGAAGCAACCAGGGTCAAAACACTTTTTTTTTTAAATAAAAACTACACCTTTCCTAGGATCCAGTCAAAACTCCACTGATGTTGGTTTTCAACTCTTATTTTTGCCCTTCTGTCTTAGTTGTCATTTGTGCAAGAGCCTTGTGTTTTCTCAGTACAGCTGTGCAAACCTGGGCTCCTGTTTGAGCAGTGCTCATCATTGGATACTGTCAGCTTCATCTGTCCTGTCCTCCCCTCCCTAGTGCAACCCCAAATATCGTTGCTGATCTGCCAGGCCTTCCTCTTGAGAGGAGGAGGGCAGATCCTGCGAACTGCTGGTACTGTTTTGTGAGTATTTGGTTACTGCTGTAGTCACTGTGATATCTGAAGACTTTGTTCCTTACATATCACTGGGAACTCAAGTGTCTCATGTGCCAAACTGTATGTGCAGTGCTCTTCAGTACAAAAGCACAGTGCTCAGATGCTGGGTAACCTAAGAATCCCCCTTTTAAAGGAAGGAATCTGAAATTTAAATTTCAGATAAACATGAGGTGATGCAGTTTGTTTACTCTGAAAATTATTCTTGTGCTTTAAGGCCTGATCCAGAATTCCACTGGATGGGACATAGGCTCAGCAACTGCCCCTTGGGGGCCAAAATCTTTGTCCGATGTGAAGAGTTACCCAACACTTTAACCAGTGGCACGTGTTTGTTGAAAATTGACCTCTGGGACTCTTCAAGACCAGAAGATGCCCTTATATGTCACATAGCTTTCTGCTGCTTCAGTAGGACAACTGTAGCTGCAATGCAACTTTGATTTTTCATGGAGATTCCAATCACTTTCTCAGTGATATAATATCAGAACTGTGTGCTAAAAAGTGCACTGATAATTAGTAACATAGCTATTATTGGCGACACAGGCTTATGAACTAGTGAACAGGTGTAATCTTTCTTTTTTAAATACTGATTGACTATACTGTGTTTAGATATTTAGCCCTGCTCTATTAATTTAATTTAAAAAGTTATTTTTGTGGAATTTCTGGATGATGAGACTGGTTTGTGACTGTGTTGCTCTTTTCTGACTGCTATGCTGAGTTACTGTCTTGTATTTTTGTCTTTTTATCCTTCCAATAATTTCATTTATGAGTTGCTGTGATGAGATCTGTTATGCAGACAGTGTGTTATTTTAAAATTGGGAAATGCACCTAATTGAATACCACTTTCTCAGATTGAGTACTCTTCTTCTTCCTCCCTTGATAGTGAAAGGGAGGAGAAAACACTTTCTTTCCCATCAACATAATTGGGAAGATTCTAGCTGAGTTTTTTCTTTTTCTAATATTCTTGCAGAACATCTGGGAAGTCTTGAGACTTGACTTTTTTTCTAAGTCAACTCATTGATCTAATTCTGGATCCTTGAAGAGATCCTCTTTCTGTGGCTTTGTGGGTACTTCTGTACCCAGTCCCCAATGTAATATATACTAAAAGTCCAACGTGCATCACCTGAGAAATCACTTGAGGTGTCTTACTCTCATTTTGGGGGGTTCTGGTTCATCAGTCTTTGCAGAATTCGACTGACAACTTGTCCTCAAAAATATTGAAAAATTAGAACAAAATGCACTGTTTAACATTGCTTGTAGTGAATTGATATTTTACATGAATGATGGTACATTGCAGAGATTAGTGATGGCACAGGAGCATTCTGGGAAAATAATGAGCTGTCTAAATGGTCAGGAGGAAATTTACCTGCATTCTGTCTTCTCAGATGTACAGGAGAGAAAAGTGAAATAATTTACAACAGGGCTGTGTACCTCTTAACACTGTAATATATTAGACTTGTGATGTTGTGACACTAATCACCAAAAAGTTCTAGGGCTATGTCCTAAATTAGATTGTTCTGCATCTGATTGGGCTTTTTGTGCTTTATTCACATCAAAAGGCAATTACATTTTGTGCAAACTTAATCCTACTGGTTTAATGGTGCATGTAAAATATGCATTATATTTTGTCTTTTTATTAGTACTGTATACAAGTTTTCTGCAAATGAGAGGCTACTAATTATTCTGATTCTTAGATATTGGGGTTGCCCTTCGGGATATAAACTTTGTTTAAATGATCTAAACGTACGTGCAAGAGATGTATTTTGATCTTTTTAAGGGCTGTATCACACACTGTATACTCAAAGGAATTATCTTAACAGAGCCAATATAACTGACTAAATGAGCTCAGAAAGCCAGGGTTCAACAGAGGTTCTTATACTAAACTGTGATAGACTCTGAGGTTAACCCTGTGTTTGCATAGCATACCTTTTTCAGTATTTCTCTTCCTTTGGTAATGAAATAACACTGGCACCAAAAAAAATCAGCTTGGACTAATGATACTTCCTGGCAGATGAACACTAAGAGGAATTTAATAACAAAAAGGGTCTCATACACCAGAAATGAATCTCCTGGAAGAAGAGAGCAGCAAGAATGGGATCAAATTCAGCACAAAATGCAAAGCTGTACTCGCTGAAGGAGTGGTGAAATATGTGCTGGTCTAAGCTGGGGGCTCTAATAGAAACACACTAGGCACCAGTACCATGCTGATAAATGCAACTGGAGGATGAATTGGGACAGGTATTTCTGTGAGGGTTTGGGTTGTACTGGTGAGGCCTCTACAAGAACATACACAGTACGTGGCTCTGGGTATCCAGTGTTTCACACATGCAAGCAAGGCTTGCAGGCTGTAAGACTGCACCTGGAGCAGACTGATGTTTTGTGCCTGACTGAACACTTTCAATGCTGCTTATAGAACATGATTAAAAAGCCATAAATTAATGTGAGAGTTTTTTAAAATCAAAGGATCATGTTGACACTGAACAAAGTTATGAACTGCCTGAAAATGCATCTAGGCAGGTTTAAAGTAAGGTTTAGAAAAACTGTTATTGAAATGCCCTCAAGTAGGAGTACGGGGAGCAAAAACTGGAGGTTATAAAGGAGATATGGGATGCTGGTGTAAGAACAGGAACAAAGTGAAGTGACCCACGTAGCTTGTGCTTTATTGGATGTGTTAATGGACATGTTTGTGTAAAAAGAGGGTAAGGTATGTGTGTTGTTTAGAAAAGTCTGTAATGAGGAAATTGGTAAAAAAAAAGGGCTGAAGGCAATAATGGGATAGTTGAAATATCAGATATGGGCTGGGTTGACGATTATTTAAGGATTGAATATATATCACAAGCCTCATTTCTGTACTACTGCTAATCATTTAAGCTCATTTTACTGGTTGAAAAGTGTAGCCATCTACCATGAAAAGCTTTTTTTTTTAAATAAGCAAATTCTCTATTTAATTTCTATTTAGAAAGCTTATTTCAAAATGAGTGAACAGTTCTTTTTGCTTTGGAATCTGGATGAAGAATTATTTCCCAAATTTTTAAAAGGAGAAGAAATTAAATGTTTTGCTTTTTCTTTTTTAAATAACTGAAGATTATAAGGAAATCTAAAACTTTAATTTTTTCTGATAGTAAATATTTCTACTATGTGTATTAAACAAAACCCTAGCTATTTTTCAGTAGCTACTGATTTCTGAATAACTCCAATTCAGACACTGATTTCAGTTTGCAAGTCGTACGCATTTGACTGAAGCTTATTATTTTTTAGAGGATGTGCATGTCATATCAAGCTCAATTTCATTAGAGGATATTAATTGAATGTCATTCAAAATGTTTACCCTGGTCCACTCGGAAGCCACACACGGTGTACTTATTCTGTGCAGAGATGGTGGTAGTGATTAGTCATGTTACATGTCAGCTGTAATAGTGGAACAGGAAAGAGAAATGATTTGAATAAATGCTGAAAATGAAGATAGTGCTGCTTTGCTCATTAAACTGTCTGCAGGACTGATGCATGAAAACAGTTACTCTTTCTCCAGCAGTCTCAGAGATGTTGCACTGCAAGAATTCACAGTAAGTTTATTTTTAGAACGCACTTGAATCATCCACTATGATGTAGTTGTTGTCCAGTTACAATAACTGAGAGACAAATGCTGTTATGTGTGCCATTATAACTCGTTAAACACCTTACTGGTACGTTCTTTTTCAGTGCTATGCAGCTTTGTATCCAGAGCCTTTGAACTGAGTTTACTCTAACAGATTGCTATCACAGGCAGGATTCTGACCAAGAGTGTGAAAAAAAAATCGGTGGTTTGGGGCAATTTGAGACAACAGAAATGAGCTGAGAATTTCAGATCTGGTTTTAGTCTAGCCACTTTAGTCTCAACACAAACTGTGTGTGCATAGACTACAGGTGTTGTTTTGGCTATGAGTTTACACAAACGGGGTAGCAACCACAACAGTGACTACAAGCCCAGCAAAGGGGAATTGTGTGGGTAGAACTCATGGCCTTCAGTAGTAATAAAGCTCCATTCCTGAGTTTACCTACCTCAGTTGTGCTCCCCAGGAGTCAAAACTAGGAAAATGATGGATTAGTTCATGCTTATTTCATCCATGGAATAGATATCCTAAGGATAACAACAACTGGGATGCCAAAAAAAGGAAAAAAGTGACAAAAAAAGTCAAATGGTGACTTTGTGATGTATCAGTGAGCCATGAGTGGGCACAAGATATAAAATTGGGAAAAACTGCTATTAACAACAGGCTTTATCTTCTGATCTCTCGGCTGCTTGCGATGTGATAACCATTTGCAGCTTAGAGCCTGACTTAGATGCAAAATGAGGGAAGACAGAACAGTGCCTTTGCTAAAGACCTCTTGGCCTCACCTGTGCTTGTCACTGTCACAGGAGGAAGAAGAGGGGAATGAAAAATAGTGGCTCAAAAATCTCACAGATTGCAATATTGTGATATCAAGTAAAGTGCTTAGCTGCCTAATATTAATGCAATAGTGATAGCTGAAAACTGGCCAAGAAAGCAAGGTCAGGAACAACTGGTCGTCTTGAGTCCCTCTGTTTTTAATGTCCATCTTATTAGCTGATAGAAGTACTTGAGTTGCAACTAGTTCCATACCTACCCTCTGAATTGGCTCTTTGCTCCAGCACACACAGATTCTTAAATCAAGCACCCAGAGACATGCAGGTATCTTGGTGTACGTCCCTAGCTGAGCTGAGCAGTTTCAAAACCAACGCAGCTGAGCTGAGGTTTGCGCTCAGTTCGATAAATAAATGCTAAAATTGGGTCGAATTCTAGTTTGACAAAATCAGTGGCAGAAATAATTTGGCTATGATCTTATCTGCACTTAGGCCACTTCATGCTCCTCTGGCATCATAAAGGAGGAATGAATTACACTGTGACTCATTTTAAAACCCATTTATGCTGCCGGGGTGATATTGTGGGTTTAGAGTAAATGAAATTTCACCCGAATTTGCTTTAGTGTAAATGAGCATCAGGGCCATCAGCTTGTTTGGACCCAGGCAGGAATGAGGGATGTGTGTGAATGAGTTGCCCAACCCATTTTGGTTGCTGTGTGGCTGAAGTGGATCCTCTGCAAAGATGCACAAAGGTAACAGCTGTGGTTTGCAGAGGGCTGCGCGGGCGAAGGAGAGGCAGGGATGAGCCTTTCTGAGGAATGTAAGACAGCAGGCAAATGGCTGAATTATGATATGAAAAACATCCTTTTCACTCTGACTGTGCTTTGTCATAGTGCCTCGGGTGAAAACTGGAAAGAAATACCATCCCTTGTGAGAGATTGGGAGAGGGGAGAAAAATTTTCCATTTCCAGTTGGCACATTAGTGGTTTGCTGAAATGGTGCTGATGGCACTTTGGTCTGATGGGAACTGAAGTTCTCTGCAGGCTTGCAAAGTGACTTTGCCTTTTCTCCCCTAAATAACAGCACCAGAGTGTCTCAGAAGTTTCTCGTTGCAGTGGATTTATTCAAGATTTTGCATTTGGATCTGTAGTCTGGAGCTCTCTCGTGGTCGCTATCTCGTGTGATGTGTGATTTACTTCAGAAGTAAGGCACTGAACCAAATCAACCATTTTGCAGCTGTATTGCAAAGTTAAATGGGAGTGGATTGCTGAGACATAACACCACATATTTTTCTAAAAATAGACAAATTTATTTCCTTTCAGTGGCTACAATTAAGAGTTTTTCAGGAGAAAGGTGGAAGGAAAGATGTTCAATTACACAGAGGGTTGCAGAAATGCCATTAAATGGATCATTTAATCCTCCAAAGTATAATAACTTTTCTTTTTTTTACTGATTTCAGGCATTTCCAACCTTACATAACCCATCTACAAATAAAAGGTTGGTTATAGATTCTTTTGTATTTCCTGTCAATCTGTTCCTCAACAATCTGAACATGCAAGTAAAACACCCATGTGCACATACTCCTATACATGACTGATAAGCACAGAGTTGAGAAGGTGTGTATAGTAATTTATTAAATATGTGCAATATGCTCTTAATTATGTTTTGTGATGCATATTTTTGTCGTGTGATTATAACACTTGACTCTCTGCCTCACATTTAGGGTTCAGTCAGATATGGTCATCATAATAGTGTGCATTTAAACAAAGAGAAGAGTAAAAGGACATGCAGGGAAAACTTGGAAGCTGTTTTTTTCTTGGTTTGCAGTGTTTTAAACCGTAGTAGAGTAGGTTAAAATATTTTTAAATGTTCCTCCTTATCCAAATTAGCTTTTATTTTTAATACAGCTCTGATGATGAGTATTTCAATGTAAGCTGTTTCTTAAAGAGATTCTGCAAATTTCATTGAGTTTTGTCTGATTTAAGGACACAGCTTAGTGGAAATATGTTATCTTAACCTAAAACTTGCTGTCAGTTTTTAAACAGATGCAATCTAGACTGTATCCCCTTCTTTATAGAACTGTTGCATTAGATCAGAGAACCAAACAGAAAAGATATAGTATTTTATCTGTATTACTGGGAATTTCAGTATGTGTTTGGAGCTTGCTAAGCTTTAGGCATCTCAGTAACAATTTTTTAAATATTAATAGCAAATTACCTTACTTTATCAATTCTAATTTTTTACTTTCTTGCTGCAAAAGCGTAAGTTTGAAAGACTTGACTCCCATGAAAAATAATACTAAAGAGCATTAAGGATCCTATTCTAGTAGAACAACAACTAGTTTTGGGGCTTTTTGCCTTTTAGAGATGATTCATGATATCTAGTAATGTGAGATTCCCTGGTAAGACCTCAGTTTCCACAAGCAGGTAGTGTCTGAAAGAGATTAGATCTTAACCAAGTGGGAAAAGTGTTCTTTCCAAGCTGCAAGCTAAGCAGGGAGGTGCTACTCAACTGCTGTCATGAAGGAAGCAATAAATTAGTTTTACTCGTGGACTGCTGACACATAGCACACAAGTGGCCACGTCTGAAAATTGTGTACATCTGGAAATGAGATTTATATCAGATGCTGTTTTGCCACTTTTTAGTAAAGAAATGGTGCCTACTATAGCTGTGGGTTTTTTCAAAGAAGTGAGAAGTATATAAAAATAAACAACATAACACGAATTGCTTACAGAAAGAAAATAGGTTGCTTTTTTCCTACAAAGTGTTTACTCACCTGTTTTGTTTACTACTCCTGTCACTGTCTATACTTACAGTTATAAACCCTTGCCTTTCAAAGTACAGTGAACACTGAAGCCTTTATCTAATTTGTATCTAATTTGCATGTGCTACAATACAGTATCTGTTTAGCAAAGCCACTTTAATAAATATCCTGGGACTTTCACTCATCTGAATATGTTAAAGTCTTCTATACTGACACTTTCAAATATAAGTTAAATCTTATTTAAGCTAAATTGGGCTTTTGAGAACAAAGTTTTAAAATGTTTATTTTGTGCTTCAATGTGTGTCTCCACAGACTAAATCTTAGCATGTACCTGCATGCCTTTCTGGAGGGAATAGTATTTTATTTACTGCATAAATTGAATCTAAATGAAAAATTTGTATTTTATGGAAGTACCCTTATGAAAGCAAGAACAACATTTATGAGCAGTTTCTTATTAAAAAGTGCACCTTTTCTTGGTGTATGGGCTAATGTTTGCCAAATGACCTGCTTAAGACTTGTGCAGCTGTTTGGAGTATGAACTAAGTGAGAGTAGCTGAGGACTCAGAAGGAAGAAGTCCCACATCCTGTGTACCTATAGTATATATTGTTTGTCACTAGGGCTGTGCCTGGGTACCCTTTGGTATCCTTTGAAAAATACAGTCAGTCCAGCAGACTCAGTCTGGGGTTTAATGATGAGCAACATAACACATACAACCCACCAGTCCGCTGGTATCAGAAAAAGAATAGATTAAGCTGGTGTGAGGGGAAAAAATAGTCTCTTTTATCACCTTTTTGTGCTCTGCTTACTGCTGGAATTTTCAGGTTTTGTACAATTGTCCATCTGCTCAAAGGGGCAGCTCTGGTATGGAAAAAATGTACCTTTCACTTCAGATACACTGATGTTCTGTAGATTTGCCTGGCATAATACTTCTAATCCATTGTTGCAGTAATTCTAGTGATTTTGACTTCTGGGAAATTTGCTTAGTATTGATTTAACTTAATTTCTGTTAAAAGAAATACAAGGAATAGCCCCAATATCTGATTAATACACTTGGGAAATTTTTGTTTCACAGCCAAAACAATAATTGGGGGCAGGAATAAGTCACTGAAATGAAAGAAACTTTTGGGGATATTTGAATCAAACTTAGACTGATCCAGAACAACTACAGAGTAAAGCATTCTTGTTTTTATTTAACTTCTTTTCCCAATACAATTCTTAGGATTTCATGTAGAGTACATGGCATTTTTGCTCTAGTTCAACCTTTCGATATTTCTTCAAGGAGGGTGATTTGCTTTTAAGTACCAAAACACACTGACTGTTTTAAAAAAATTAAATTATGATGATGGCAATCAAACAACTCAAATCACTGAGTTTATCTAATACTGTTTTACAACACGCAAAATAACTCGGTTTCTCCTTAAACTCAATTTTTCTGGCATTTATCACCTGAATACTTAGTAAAGAATTGCATAAACAACTTTAGAAAAGGGTCATGTGAAGTCTTTTTTTATGGTGGGAATTTTACTTGTGGATTCTACTTTCTGCTAGGACGTGGATATGTACATGGGGCATCAAGTACCCCTAATACCAATCCTAATTTAGATTTTTGTCACTAATTTTCTCTGCATTATTAAATCTGAATCTTACAACTCTATCTCCTCAGCCTCTTCTTTCTGAAGATTCATATTTTAATATATTTAAGACTTAAAACCACTGATTACATGTCAAATGCTGAAAATGATCATTGAGCTCTGTTCAGGGACCATCAGGTGTTTATTTTCTGTTTGCTTTGGGCAGTGCTGAGTTGTGACTCCCCACATCTTGTACTATTGCTGCTGGAACTGGTCCTCGTGCTGGAGGACTTCTCTTGTATGGTCACATCTGCTGGCTCTTATTGGTGGCATGGGACCACCTGCAGGGCACTGGCTAGCGTGGGAGCCCTCCTTATGTGTCGGGCAGGGTAGCCAAAAATTTGTTAGATCTTTCTTCCAACAATGAAGAAAAATATGATTAGTCTCAAATAAGGTGGCTGTTTCCAGTGTGTTTGAGGGAGCAGTTTTTCCTGTGCTGCTCAGAAAGATGGACTTGGAGAAGGTCTAGGAAAGCTACTACTGCAATACTGACAGATGGTGTGAGGACATTGGCCATGCTGGTCTGTATTGTAGGGAAGTCGGATGGGGGAAGACATCTGGATTTGACTGAAAGTTGTACATGTCTCAGCCCTGAGGAATGGAAATGAAGTCGATGTGCTGTTTGCTGGCCGTGCAGAGAAAATGTGATACCCCCACCATTACTGGGACATGTCTAACACAAAGGATTGAATTGTACATGTAGGCTCTTGTTCCTGGAGGTGTGGCTGAGCTCTTGGCATGCACCGTCACCTCCTTGTACCATTTATCCTCCAAAACAGGCAGAGAAAATCTCTTGCCTGCATAAATGGTGAGCTGCACAATAATGTTTTCTCGGTGCTGTTCTCCTTGAGGAAGCAGGACCTTCCTGTGTCTTACAGGACACAGAAGAGGGGATTCTGAGTGACACCTAGGAGAGCACTGACATGTGGGATGTCACATCTCCTTCGCGAATGCATGTGAAATGATGGAAAGGGAATGCCAGAGCACACAATTGTCAGAGTGTAAACAACCTGTTTTTTCTTTTCTCTTTCTATTTTTAAATCTGGCTTGTGTCATGCCATCATGATGGTTACTGTTCCCTTTGTGCTTTGAAGCAGATCAATAGATTTGTTGTTGGGTCAAGACAAAGAGCTTGACAGCCCAGAAAACAAATTACTTGTATTTCCTCTCTATTCAAGCTTCCTCTGTCAAAGAAGTTGTTAGCTGTAGGAGACAACTTTTTTTTTAGGTTTTCAAGCTGTGTTGGCATCAAGATATCTGAAACAGATAAAATACCTATTTATCTCTCCATAGTTTAGCAGCTCCTTTTCTAGATTCAGCTTGTCTTCAAGGTAATATTTTGGTATATTACTGCGGTGTCACTACCATCTCTTCTAACAACTGCCCCTCTGTTAGCTTGACAAAGAGGCAGCAGAGAGAGTAAGATCTTCAAAAAGGAGGACCATGTGTTCATTTGGGAGCATCTATAGTAATAGCAACAGCAATAATACTAATAAGCTTTTACTTCAACGTCAGATCAGCCAGATGTGTCTTTATTGAAGCAGAATTCTTAATTTCTGTAGCGGGGAACATATTTTTCATATCTCCTTTATATGGAAGACAAGAGTAGAAAGAGACTATATCAGAAATCATCCATTTTGTCATGATACTGACTTTTATTTTCCATTGGGTCCTTTTAAGATTTGTATTTTACAGTCTGTGTCAAAGACCAATTCTGGTCAAGACTTACTGCACACAGATGAGCTATAAACAGAGTTATGAAAGGGCATTTGAGGCTTCTGTAAACATACATCACACTACACTTCTGAAAGGCCTGTACCCTGTGAGCTTCTCAGTCTCTAGTTTCATTACTGTACCTTCTGCTCTCCTTTCAAGCAACTCTTTAAATCTATGCTTTAGAGCTTGGGGATGCACCACAGTATGCAAACACAATTACCCCTCGATCTCCTTCCCAAACCATGACTGCATTGAAGTGTTCACAGGTGGTATAAAGTCAGTGTTTATCCACCATGCAACATGGCAGTCTGGTTCTCACGCTGGCACTGTTTTTATGTTTGTTTGCTCTGAGCACACCTTGCTGGCTCTGGTTTATGCTGACAAACAACAAAATAACCTCACTTGGATTTGATGTGATTTACCTCTAGGAAGCATGAACAGGGAAACATCGGCTTCTTTCTCTACTTGTTGTGCTTAATTTCACAATTCCCTCTGTTTAGCTGTATTTATTCTTCTTTAAAATTCTTTCTGATGTTTAATGGTGCAGTTTTAGGAGGACACACTGTGTTCTTTGTGTAGCACGGTGGAAGAAAGCAAAACCAAGCTTTGCTTTCACTCTGAAGTCATAACTAGCACATTCAAATCGACAAAGCTAGTGCAAATCAAGGGAATTTTCTATCAGGATATTCTTGCACTTCAATGTCTGTCTCAGTTCAGTACTGTAGAAACATCAACTGTTTAAATTGCAAGTGTGTGAGAGCTCTTGCTCTTACTGAAACACTTTCAGCTGGTTCTGAGTGGGGATGAAAGCTGCTGGCTGGGCAAGGATGTCTTGGGTTACTTGTGGCTGCTTCTGCTTCTGTGCACACAGAGGCTGATGATGCACTCCAGTGCCTTGGTCAAAACCACCAAAGGATCAAAGTTTTGGTAGTGGAAGGAAGATCAGGCGAGGTAAAACCTGACTCCTAAATATGTGCATTCCCCTGGAATAACATCATCATGACTGAATATGAGCCAGCAGTCTGCCCAGGTAGCCAAGAGGGCCAACAACATCCTGGTTTGTATCAGAAATAGTGTGGCCAGCAGGACTGGGAAAGTGATTGTCCCTATGTACTTGGCACTGGTGAGGCTGCACCTTGAGTACTGTGTTCAGTTTTGGGGCCATCACTACAGGAAAGACATTGAGGTGCTGGAGCAGGTCCAAAGAAGGGCAATGAAGCTGGTGAAGGCTCTGGAGTATAGATCTTATGAGGAGTGGCTGAGGGAGCTGGGGTGGTTCAGTCTGGAGGAGGCTGAGGAGGGGGACACCTGATGGCTCTCTACAACTACCTTAAAGGAGGTTGTAGAGAGGTGGGTGTTGGTCTGTTCTCCCAAGTAACAAGTGATAGACCAAGAAGGAGATTGGATATTAGGAAAATTTTTTTACTGAAAGGGTTGTCAGACACTGGAACAGGCTGCTCAGGACAGTGCTGGAGTCACCATTTAGTATAGTGACACCATTTGGTATGGTGGAGTATCTAAAAGATGTGTAAATGTGGTGCTTAGGGACATAGTTTAGTGTTGGACTTGATGATCTCATAGATATTTTCCAACCAAAAACATTGTGACCTGCTAACAGAGGGCACTTGAGGCAGGAGTCATGTGTGGTTCCTTAGTCTGATTTAGCAGGTGCTCTTTCTAATTTGAGGATGCTTCTCAGAGTAAGTGCACAATGAGATTTAAGTTTGGCTCGGTGTCTCTGGTATAAAGTCTAAGCTCTTTTTAAAGTTTTTCTTTTTCCCCTCAGTCACTGTAACTGAAATGAACAGTGCCTTCTATTCATTATTATTTCAACAGTGAAGGTTATAGGCTGAGAATGCTGCTCTGAGAAAATGATCATTTTTGGGAAACTGTTTTCATTGTGGGATGGGGTTGGTGGATTTCACCCAGGTTCTGCCAGCACCATAAGATGGGAAAACAAATGTGATAATGGGACATTAATTATTAGGATTAAGGACGTATATTGCTGTTATATGTGATCACTGATCTTTTCCATGTTCTGCACACTTTACTGTGGTAAATACATGAGAAGTTACCCCATATGAATGAAAGGGACATCTTTGAAATTTAGGCTTCTATGGAAAACTATTTATGTGGAATATAAATTACTATTCCATTTATGACTATTTTTCCCATAACTGTATATGTATAAAAAAATCCCGTTTTAAAAGGAGAGCTGTAGGTTTCCTTTATAATTCACAGGGCTGTATTTCCACACATGCGACTTATTTTTTAAAAATGAATCCTGGTACATCACACTTATTTTCCCTTACTCATCCTTTCTAGTTTATGGACCATGAAAACTCCAAAGACCACAGTAAATGTTTGGTAGCTGTCAAGCAATGCTCTGTGGTATTTCATATATGGTGAGGGGCATCGAGTATCATGCTTGGAAGATCAGCTTGATAAAGAGGACACAGAGTAGAAAGGTTGCACAGATGTTCTGGGACCTCAATTTTTGAATTTTGTAGACCAGAAGTTTGATTATATTCTGAAATCACTGAAGCAAAGAGTAAATATAAAGCTCTGTGACCAGAAATCCCTGCAGCAGATATATGCTGTGTGTTAAATTTACAATTAAGCCATAGTGGTGCAAAATCTGCTTCCAAATCATGATCTGTGGAATATGAAGCTTACTGATGAAGAGCCCATTGGTAATGCCCCAATGCCTCAAGCAGGAAGGTGGGGTTGCTGTTCAGTGTCCCTGCTGTGGTGGGAGCAAGAGAGCCTCCCTTTCTCCTTCCACGGCCTCAGTGAAGATTTGTCAGATCTGAATAACCTCTGCTGCTGTGTTTGATTTCAAACATTGCACACACAGAGTTTCTGGGACTTAAATGTGTCTGTTTTCTGTATATTTGAAATTGTTGCTCATTTAACCATGACTAGTAGATACCTTGAGCAGAGGTCTCTAAAGAGAGACTATGAGTTAGGAACACACAAAAAACCCTCATCTAATCAATCTACACATGTAGATACATCATCAAATTTTGCAGTTGCATTTGCCCACACAAATCACTGCTTGTCTGACAAAAAGATGTATTTTAGTTCAATTTTGGATTAAGCAAATTGTAAAAAGGAATGTTTTGCTCAATCTGATCCAAACAAGAGCCACATTGTCTGAGGGCTGCATATCAAATACATGCTGCAACAGAGAAGGGTAAAAATCAATTTTCACTTGGCTTTTTATACCAATACTGTCTATGACTGGTGCTGAAGTATTAAAAAAAGAGTTGCTGTGAAATATTAGGTGGTGTGAGATACATGACACTTGAAATAAAGTCTGTCAGTTTAAGACAATGATGACATTAAGCGCTCTTAATGCCATCTGCTTTATCTGTCCAGTTTGCTCATATGGTTGACATTCCTGTTCTACTGAACAATATTATGGCAAATCAAATTCACACAAAAGCTTGTATGGCTTAAAAACATCACTATAGTGAGGGGGGAAAAAAGAGAACTTCCTACTGCTAATACTTAATCAATGTGCTGGTTTTTCTCCTTCAGGTACCATCAAATATAGTACAGTCAGCTACAGGTGTTCCTGATCTTATTGTTATTTTGTTAAATAATCACTAATACAACTGTTAAGCAGCTTGACAGTAAAATTCCATTTTTAAATAATTGGTCAAATAAGTTTCTGTATGCTTGGATGTGTTACTGTACCTTGTGGTGGCATAACATCTATTGTGGTTCTCCTCATTTTTGTGGAGATGAAGAGGTCTCTTCTCAAATGATGTGCTTTGCAGCATTCTGCTGTACCTAAGGGGCAAACAAGTGGTCTTTTTGTCTCCTTCTATACTCCTGGGTTGTTTAGCTCTGTGACCAAGTCCCTCCAGGAAGGTGGCATTGATGACTTGTTTGTGCGAAAAATTGGTTTGTTTACACTTTGTTGACATGACTAGATGAACCATTTTAATAGAAAATAATTGTGAATAGTTTTTGGATTTGCTGCAATACTTGTCTTTAGCACTGTGCTAGTAAGACCCTGGGCATCGTAGCTGCAGATCATGGAAATATCTTCTGGGCCTTTCAGGAAGACAGCAGCAGTGCAAGGCAAGGTCCTTCTGGAAGCCTAGTGGTGGTTGTATCAGTTCAGACTTTGTAATACTTACGTCTTGCTTGGTTCATCTTGGTGTGACTGTGCTGCACACTTTCATGGACAAGGTGTCCTCCTTCTGTACTATACTCTGCTCCCAGCAGACAGTAATGGAAATACTGTTGTGTGTTCCCTACAACATCATAAATATTTATATTCACCTTGCATCTATGTTACATTAGCATTCCCGCAAATGTAATGCTAATGTTAAACAACAAGCATGTCAAACTAAATACACATTACAATCACACTGACAATTCAAAATTGCCAAAAATCCTCAGTTATATGCAACTGTACTCTACTTTTATCCTGGGTCTTATCTCTTTGTTAGTGATGCATGTGATTTGCAATTTTATTCTATCTGATGTGTTTTTGCAAGGGAGAGACTCTATTTATGACATCTGTCATTGATTTAGTGACAAGAATGTGAAGTTGGCAAATTATCAACTCAAATGGCTTAAAAAAATCCCTAGATTTTGTCACAATACTACATGCTTGTATTCAGGATGTTTTCTCATCTCTACTTTCTACTCTTCTCACCCTCTTCTTTGAGTTACAGACTCTCCTAAATTGCATTAAAATTCCAGATGCTGAGAATATCCTGATGTCTGCAGGAAACTGGCATGTTAATATTTTTGTTGAGGTTTTTTTAAAAGGCAAAAAATCCCAAACCCCACCACAAATAAATCTAAGAGGAATAGACCTTGCACATCTGCTGTGACTGGTTGGATAACTGAGAGTCACCAAGGAGGGCTGTGGTTGCAATGACTGCTTTATCTAGCTGATGTAAGAGACAATCCAGAATCTGTGGATAATTAGGAGTGCTGTGACTGTGAGGTTAATTGATTGGAATAGAAGATGAGTCGCATCTTTTTGGGAAGAAGGAGCAGTTTGGCAGCTGTCATGGTATATCAGGTGATTTGGTGTGTGTGCATTGAATGTGGAACAGGAAGACTTTCATGAGGAACTAATGCACTTACTCATGCAACATGGTATTTCCAAAGCAGCCAGAGCAGTGCTAAGGAAATGGGCCAGTATAAAAGAATAAAGTCCTGTAACTGTGTCTAACCCCCTACTTTAAACTGTACTCAAGTGCATGAGGTTAAATCCCAGTGTTTTTCCTGCCACTAAAATTAACTCTTGAACGTGACTGGTGAATTCTGGGCTGTGTACATTTACACCCTTTTATATTTAAACTACATAACAACTATTCTCTTGCAAATATTAAAGATCCCCTTCTTTCTTTCTTTCTACCATAGCTATTAAATTATTACATTGCATGAAGTTGCTGTGGTTTAGCACAGATATTTGCAATAAGTTGGGTTCTTTCCTTTTGTTACTTGGTTCTGCTTTTAATGACTATTTTCTGCTTTCCAAGAAAAAAGGGAAGAAGTAGTTGCAGAGCTGTGGTGGGAATCATGAAATTGGAACCATGTAATGCCTTTAGTTTGCTGTCAACTAGTCTTTCTGATACAAGCCCATGATGAATCCCATGGTGCCTTTTCCCTGTTGAGCCTAATAAAATTAATTTTCGGTTTGCAAGTCTGTAGATGCCCCTCTGGTCTAAGGCAACACAAAAGATGTCAAACTACGTGTCAAACTAAAATAGTGAGAAAAATTGTAAATGAAACGCAAAATACTGAGGGAAATGTATTTGTGGTTAAATCTAACTGACTTAAGAGTTAAGTAAGTCTAAAGTTTAGTACAAGCTTGTCATGGTAGACTGTATTTGCAGTTCATATATCATGCTTAGAGGTGTTGCCTCTTGTTGAGAATAAGGAAATGGCTTGGTGAGGCTTGGAAATATTGCTGCGTATTCAAAAAGAAAAATACAACTTAGAGATCTACCTGGGACTTTCTAACTTTGAGTGAGCTAAGCCCATGGTCTGAAGAAGTTGCAGGGGATGTGGGAGATGTGTCTTGCAGGAGAGCTGGCCTGGGGATACAGTGCAGGTAGTATACAGTGTATACCATGGAGATGCTAACTCTGTTAGCTTGAGAGTTGGCTGCTCCTTGGTCTTAGGTTACCTCCCTCATGCATACAACAGTTTTGAGCAAGAAAGTAAACAAGGCCAGGATGAGTAGAGCAGTCAGGTCTGATAATGTTAGAAGCGAATGCTATTTTTTTAATTATTTTTCCCTAAGACCACCAGATATGTGACTCTCCTGAACTAATAATTAACACTGAGGAATGAATTAGTTTGAAAAATGAGTTTCTGCACAGGTCCTTTCAGCTATAAGGATGATACAGAAGATGTTCTGGGATGTACTTATTTATTACTCTACTCCAATTGTTTTTAGGCTGAAGGAATGCATGTATTCTGCAGATTCCTCTCCTGATCACACTTCACTTTAGGGAGGCAGATATTTTAGATATTCCCTCATACACAGAAATCTTTTTTGAAAATATGAAGGAGAAAAACTTGGATTTCTGTAAAGAATTTAATTTTACTCAGTTTCTGAGTGGGTTGGCTTAAGAGTAAAAGGCGATATATTGTCTTTGTGACAGAGTGGAAAAGCTGGGCAGGTGATTATATCCTGATTTACATGACATAAAAGTTCGGTGGTATACAGCTGAAATTTTTTTTCCTGAAAAGGGTCTAACAGTCAACAAGAACCTAAGTTACATTGCCAGTACCTTTGACACTCTGACAGGAGCTGGCTGACGGGCAGTTTCATAACCTTGGCTATTCTGCCATTTGAGAAAACGCTCTGGTGATATTGGAAGTCGGGAATAGGATACAGTCACAAATCACTTCAGAAATGAAGCACTGATTCCTTTTTTTGAAGAAAACATGTTGAATACTGGCATGCTGTTTTCTCCCTTATTTGGCCAGAAATCCTCAGTGTTATTGAGGGTGAAATTCATCTGTGTGCTGTGAACTATGCGCTCCAAATAAAGCTTTAGTGAGCTTTTAACATTGGGTATATCATATGCTGGCTTTCCTGCATAAGGATGAGTTTCTCCTTGAAATAAAATGAAGACTGAGAGCAAATAAGGTAAAATAACAATGGGATGAAATAAAACTGGTCTATCAGAAGAAGTGGCACAGAAATCCAATTTGGGGCAGTAAAATGGGCATACATATTATTTTCTATTGTATGCTACCTCACACAAAGTATGGTTGCAACAGGAAATCAATGGAAAATAAAAATTACATATAGGACAAACTGCTAAAAAACCCTGAGGCTGTACTTCCCCATTCAAATTGAAAGGTAAATGCAACAGAAGGATAACATATGGGTTTCATGTTTTTGGATAGCTCTAAGTTTCTAAGTTTGCTTCCTTCCTCTGTTGATGCACCATCTTCAACTTCATTCTTGTGGCTGTTTTGTCAACGTGTGCCTGTCCTGATTGTACAGTGAATGCAGTCAAATGTTCTGTATTTTTTTAAAAATGCCTGTAACTTCTGATTTTCAAATCCAGCTTTCTCTGAAGCTGTTTATATTTCATGGCATCAAATCTTTTCCATATCTGGATGTATCTGATGCTTACACCACACCTGTACTTAATCCCATTGTGCCACCAGTGTTCTTCCTCTTTGTACTGGGCCTATAGTTCATGGTGCCAACCTTAAAGCAATATAACTGTGTCTGTATCTTAAACTCTTCAGACACAAACATCATCTATAATTATCACAAAATAGTTGGTAGAAATAAGAAAACTGCCTAGAGCATGAGATGTTACTTTTTTTCTCCTTTATATTATATAAAAAGTCGCCAAAGTACTTTAATCTTCTAAATGAAGATTTGGTGTTAGTTTTACACATTAGAAACTGTCAGGTTTTTGTTGGTAGTTCTCATGAAGAAACAATAGGATTCAAATGTCAGTGAAGCTTTACTGCTAAAACCCAAAATTTATTGTAGATAAAAAATATGAAGCATTAAAAAATATAAAAATGCAGCAGCCTTCAGGGCAGCTGACTGCAGAAGGGATGAACTGAGATTTGATTAATATCTTAAGTATCTTCTTGGCTTGGAGTGCTCCTGCAATGAATCTCCATAGGTTTCCCTGCACTTCCTACATCTGTTTCTTTATGTTTCTCTTGCATTTACAGTTTAAAAGAAGAAATAACTTTTTCCCTCTTGCTCTTTTTTTTCTGCTGTTTGAATCCCCAGTGGCTCATTACCTCTGGTAGAGTAACTCTCGCTCTTGAGCTGCTGGCTCCATGTGAGGAACTTTTGAGGGTACCTTTGAAATGTTGGAAAGTGGGGGAAATCAGTTAAGTGTTTCAGTCTGAGTTACTGTGACTCTAGAGAAGATCATTCAGACATCTGGAGGTGAAGATCTACTGGAATTTGAGTCAGTTCACAAATACTTTCCCTTTTCTACCTTTTTACTAAGCCAAAGGAAATTCTGATTTACAACAAAACAACAAAATTAATCCTGTCATGGTCAACCAACTGCCTTTACTAAGCAATAATTGAATTTTTAAGGTCTTGACTATAGTGATCGAGATGGCTCTATGCTTTTCAGATCATAATTATTCAGTAAAAACCTTTCAAGCTTTAAAGATGCATGAAATTCTCCATGCTGTAAACCACAAGGTTTATGTAAAATGTGTGGAGATTGTTTGTGGACAGTGACCCATACAAATTATTACTAGTTTGTTTGTTTCAGGGAGTGTTTGGTGCTGGTCAGCATGCATATAAGAGTATTTATTAGTCAGAAATTTGACTGACTAATGGAAAAGCTTATTGATTAAGGAATTATTGTCAAATTAGTTTCTGGCCTAGTATTTTTCAATTAGCTATGAAACTCTGCCTCTCGTATTCGATGTTACTTCTTTGATTGCCTGATATTGATTCAGTAGCACTATTTCTGCTCTGCTCTAGTATTTCCGTGAGCATTGGATCTCTCAACAAGCTGAACTTGAGTTTGGGTGTTGCTGGGTGGGTTTTTTGGTGGGTTTTTTTGCATATGTTTATGAATATGTGGCCAGTAACAAATATAAACTGAACCTAATGTGTGGGATCCAGAAGTGCTTCTCAATTCCTAGTTCTTGGTATGTGCCTTGGCAATGTCTCGGCTCTAAGTTAAGAACTTGGGTATAGATCATTCTGCTCTTTTTGTGTAGAGGAAATCCAAGTAGATGGACAGAAGAGTGGAAAATTGGACGTGAATATGACACTACAAAATAAACAAGCTGTGCTTCAACAAGAGAGCAGAACTGTGTCAGCAGCCTTCTGGAAACAAAAAGCTCTTCTATTTTTTTTAACAGTAACAACAATTTTTGTAGAAAAAAATCCTGTTAAAGAAGAGCCCCTCTTCTACACCTGAATAGTTTGCTGTGAGCTTTGGTACGCTTTTGCCACTCTGGTTCTCCAGTTCCCATGATATTGTGTCATATATAATATGAATTATAGTGCTCTGCTCCAAGGAGGTTGTCATTACTGCATGTTTTCTGTTGTTCTCATTGCTGTAGGTTGTAATGTCTCTGCTAGACCAGGGTCTACTTTGCTATACTTCTCTGTGGATTTATTTAACAGGTTGAGATGCCAGGATGTCTCAGTATTGCACCTGCACTCTAAGCATTTCACAGCTGCTCTAATCAATAGAGGTTCAGCATCAATTGACTGGATTTGGTGCAAAGAGGTTTTTTCCTCTGAGCACTTAGTGATATGATGCTCCTTTATCTGCCTTCTAAAACAGTACTGGCGTTTCACCACTTACTCTGAGAATGAGCTGGACACAGGCACCTTTATCAGTAACTTATTTTCTGCAGTAGTTTCTCCTTCCTCTCCAATTCGGTAAACATGATTCATGTTACTTTAGTTTTATAAGACAGGATTTTTCCTTATATTGCATATTTATTATTTTTCTATTTGTGGGAGCTATTAGCCTTTCCCAGTGCTGGATGAGTCTTAAATGTTTTTTTCCCCCTGTTCCTACCCTCCCTAGGTAATTAATGAAATGTAAGCAGTCATTAAATTAGATGTGAAGTTAGGATAGTTTTGTAGGGCTATGACTCAAACCATGCTGAGTCTGGAGGAGCACAGAGCTGTGCTGAGTTGCTTTGGTATTCCACCATCAGAAAGGACTCTTTCAGTCACAAAAGGTTTCCCACACCTTGCAAGCAGCAGAGTTTTTCTTAACTCAGCCTGTGACTGCAGAAAACCCAGTTTCCAGTACACTTGGAATTGACCTGATGGAATTTTTCTCCCCTATGAGGGATGACATATTTCCATTGCATTTTTCTGAATGAAACAATGTGATTTCGCATATCATGCACTAGTATATATTTGGGTTTTGTATTACCAGAAAAAAAGTGAGGTAGAAAGAAAAAACTTATTGTAAGGATTTGATCCAGTGTTTGTCTTTTTCTTGTTTGTTATTTTTTAAAAATATTTCTATTTCTACTTACCTTAAAGTTAGCAACTGACTTTCTTTAGGGTGGATTCTACATTGCTCACAGCATCAGAGATTCTTGTGGGCAATTACTTTAGGCATCAGTTAATTATGAATCCTTACTGGCCTGAGTTATGGAAATCTTAATTATAATTCAGGTCTCTTGTGTTTGTGTTTCTATGCAAATTAAATATTACTAAGCAGGATACCTTGTTCAGAAGCTTTTCTCCTTGTACGTGTGGGAAGTATCATTATAATTGAATCCTGGTTTGTACATCAGTGTAAGGGGAAAAATATATAATTGATCCCTGGTGCACATATGTAGTCTCCAGCTAACAGCAGCACCTGCAGTTTAAGGCAGAAAATGTGCATTTGAGTGGGAAATAGAAACAATTTTGTGGAAGTCTTCTTTCTCTTCTTTATGGCCACCACTTAGCAGCTCTAGCTTTGGAGAAGCTCTTGCTCACTTACAGCACTGAAGCACTGTGTTCGCTTGCTTGTGAAGAGATGCTTAGGGATGAGAATTGGAGTTGTTTTCTTTTTTCTTATCCTTCTTAATATGTAATCCAGTGATGGGTGAGAGACTGAAGGATTTTCCTCAAGCTCTGCTGAGAGCACTTGGTGGAAGCGACGAGCCAAGCTGAGAACTCTGTCTATCATGTCTTTGCAATGACAAGCTTTCATGCCCAGGTTGCTTTTCCTAGCTATTTGCTCTACACAGACTATGTTCTTGTTTACACTAAGAAAGATGTGCTGAAATGTTGTAAATCTGTATGAAAACTGTCCTTGTGAAAACTGCAGGCTTTTGCAAGATCACAGTAAATCTGTTTCCGTTTGCATTCTCAATAAGAGCTTTGTTGACACAGGTTTGCTTTATGTTGGCTTTGTGAGTAACCAAGAGTAATATTAGTGTAGGTATTTAACTGCATTATAGATGCCTCTGGTGTCTCCCAGGCAGGTATTTCCATGTCAACATCCCTTACTTTGAAGGGTTTATGTTTTGTTCAGGTCTCCTCCCATGGACTTTACTAAAAATCCCAATTCTCATTTTTCTCTCTAGCATTCTTTGTCCATGCCATACTTCCTTATTTTTTTGTCATAACAGCTTGTCCTCATTCACTTCCACTTAATTCTGTAAAACTATCTTTATCCTCTTCCTCAGCCTCATATGATGGCACCATTCAAAACCTGAACCTTCAGCCAGTCTGGGAAGGGAGAACAGTCCAGGTGGGAGAGGGGGAAGGTCTGCCTGGCCCTGCTGCTCGCCCTCAGCAGCTGCCAGCAGCAGATGCTGAGGGCATGAGTGCAGGAATAGATCAAACCTGCAGCTCTGATGTACTCTTCTAGCTTCTGGCAATCTGCAGTTCAGGGACTTTGAGTTGGAGATTATGTTGTATCTTTGTATTTAATAGTCCTTGATGGTCTTTTCTATGGTAAGGCTCCCTGCTATCACTTTTGAGGAAACTAGAGTGAGAATATGAATGCTATGAAGAGCTGAGATATCGAACACGTTAACATTTGCATATGGGATTCAGTCCCACATCTACATTTCACTGCTTTTTATTGTCTGTTTATTAGAATGATGCTGCAAAATGTGTGATTTGGCAGTGTGTGTTCTCCTGTATTATCACCAATGATCAGGAATAACTTGTCACTCCTGCCACTTATTTTTTCTCTTCTCCTAAGCCCTTGGGAGCTTATATTGGTGAAAACTTGTGGGTCACAGCAACTTACTCCTGTGTTCTCTTGTCCTCTTCAGTTGTGAGACTGCATCTTTTCAAGTGTATTTGTCGTGGGTTGTTTTTTTTCTCTTCCAAGCCTGACTCCTTTCATAAATCATAAGGGCACTAACATGGCTGGATTTGTTGCATAGCTGTGGGCAAATATGGATGTTTTCTTTATCCTTGTGTCAATATCTAAACAAGTTGTGTTAGTTTGTTAGCAAGTGAGAAAAACAGCCCTCAGTTATTTAAGCACTAAAAATAAATAAATAGATCATGCTCAGCAGAAAGACTCTCACCAAATTTTACTACACTGTTTTAACTGGATATACTTGAAAATACTTTATTCCCCGCACTTGCGGGCCAGGGGTTAGTCTATAAATTTTTTTTTCCCTTTGCTGGGGTTAAAAGCAGGTTACCTTTCACCAGTCGATGGGACAATTGCTCTCTGGTGGAAAGGCGAGAGGCAGGAACTCCCAGAGCATCACAGTGAGGTTCACTGCTGTCTGGTTTGTTGGGTCCCTCCCATTGTTTTTTGTGCTCTTTGGCTTGAGAGTGGGGAATGTTCATCCTGCTCCAACAACAAGTCGGGCAGTAGCTCACCCATACCACACTGCAGCAGCAGGCCAGCAAATAATTTGGTATCAGTGGCTTTAAAGATCCTTCTTGAAGAGACAGGTAGAGGTGCAATATTGCTCTTAATATCCTTGGTTATTTTCTTTTCCTGCAGAACTTTGCCTTCACAGCTACACAATTGTAGAGGCTATTTTGATCTTCCTCTGTGATAATGAAGCCCTAAGGAACATCCCTGAAATGTTAGAGACGTGCATTTTATCATCAAAGGACAAATATAGGATGGTGCAAACAAGTAACCATAGGGTCATTCTGAGCTCTGATATCATTGTGCAAATGCAGTGCCCATTCCAGGAGAGCAAAGTATTCACTTATTTTGCCTCTGCAGGGTGGTGGTAACTTCTGCAGCATAAAAGACGAAACAAAAATAACCTTTGTCATCTTTAGAAAAGGTGCTTGCTGAGAAGTATTCTATTTGGAGCCTTCCTGGGCAAATTGTGAATAATTTAGTTGTTAGGCCCCAGGGTTCTGCCTTGCCAGACGCTACACTCTGCTGATGTGTGCTGAGCTGCTCGGGAGATGGCTGCTGCTTAATATCAGTGGGCTTCCCTCTGTTCCCATTTTGTTTCTAATAAACTTATATGAAACACTCAGTACCCACCCATAGCGTCTGTGATGTTTCTCATCAGAACAGCTTGTGGGGCATGATAATAGGGGAGAAGTTTAGGGCAAGGAGAAGAACTCTGGCAATTTTCAGTGGAAAAATTGCAAGTCTAACAGCCATCTATTTAGATTTCTTGAAACTTTTATACCATCCAGCTGCTAACAGCTCTTTATTGAGCAGTAGTGTTTGCTGTCTGTTTTTTCCTGCCAAAGATTAGCTGAGTACTGTCAACTTGAAGCCAGACTCTCGGGTGACATCAGTTGGTTTTAACTGTGGTCAAATCCAGTGCATTTACAAGATACTCAGTGACACAGAGTCAAGAGGGTGTACAGTCAGCTTTCCCTTTTGGAGCCTTTCCTTTGTGAGAAATGACTGTGACCCTCAGGGACACTTAGGAAAAAATGAAAGCTAATTTTGGGAAGGTTTCAGTTCTGTTGGTTGTGAGGGGGAAGGGCTACCAGTGATCTGTTATGATCATCACTGAGCGGAAATTTAAAACGAATAATGATGAAAGTAAATAAACTAGCTCTGGAGAGTAAGGCAAGTCTTGGACTTCAGTTTGCTAATTTTCGTTTGGGTGGGATGGTGGAATTTCATTACACTTAAGTTGATAAGGGACTTGGTGTCTACCGCAGGCTGGTCTTGTCAAATACAGTGCTGATTGTGGATGTGCACAAGGGAGCTTGGGAGGCAGAAGGTCACTGCTATCCTGAGCCACAGCTCGATGTTTCATCCTCTGCTGTCAGGCTTTGATCTTGATTCCGAATGAACATCTGAATGGCACTCTGTAGGCTGGATATGTCAGAGACCCTGGCCTCGAACCAGGAGAGGTAGGGATGTTGTTGTTGGCAGGACTGGAAACCACTTAAAGTCTGTCTTCTCTCTTGTTCTTTTCATTTGGACTGCCTTCTTACAGGCTGTGACTGCAATGAAATAGATGTTCTGATTTCTTCATTACACCCTATCGTTGGGAAACTGTTAAATAGAGCTCAGCTTTGTGGTCTGAGGCAAGGTGCGCTCTCAAGGCATCGCAGTCACTGTCATTTCTCTGTGTTGGGTTATCAGCGACTGAAGCAGCACAGTTGCCCCTGGGTTTTAAAGCATAGTGTGGGTGTCACAGTGGTTTATTTATATTGGCTGTTGATGAGTTCTTGAATTGCTTTAAATAAGATTTACTGAGGGAGGTGTATACTGCTCCAAATAGATTTCTTGATAGTCCAAGGCATGGTAAAAATATGATCGAGAGAAGAATATACCACCTTCTTCACTCTGTTATTACTTGGGGGCCTGTTCTGCAGGAAACTTCGGGAAAGGAGAAAAGAGAACAGAATAGATCATAAGTTTATTTTGTGTGCTTGAGCTGTTTAACTGTGTGTCTGGTTGTTGGGTTTTTGGTTTTTTTTAAGATCTACATATTTACTAATTCCTCCCTATTACCTTATTTACTTATTTGGAAACCGAACACTCTCAGTTGATACAAAAATGGAGTTGTATTTAATAACCCTTTTACCTTGCCTCATGGAAGCTCTGAGCTCCAGCAAATGCTTCCGTTTTTCCAGGCTGTTGCTCCTTGGTCTACGAAGATGACTGCCTATTATTGTAAAAGAAATATGCTTAAAATTAAAAACAATGGCACATCACACACTCTTAGGAACTGTCATATGAAAATGTAGATGAGTTTTGGATCAACTCTTACTTTGCTTCGTTTGAGTAGGCAAATACAAAAGGAACACTAATACATTTGGGCTTAAGAAAAGACAAAAAATAGTTCTGTTTTGACGTATTTCTTCTGAAGCTTCCATTTTAGTGAAAGACCAATTGCACTGTCAGCTTTTTATCCTAACATTAAAAGAAAAGTAATGGTGACATATCAGAATACCAAAACGCACTTGGATTTCTCCTAACAAACTCCAATTTGAGTGCTGACGTGTGACTTCAGTGTTTCATGCATCTAGAGTCAGAAGAATGATTAAAGAATCATCAGTGGAGCTATTTCTGTTCCTTCTGATGTTCCTTCTTAAAACTTGCCTGTTACTTCAAAGGCCTTTCTGCATACCTAAAGGAGGAGATTTGCAGCTGAAACTTGCTAAAATTTAAGAATATATTACAGGGAAACTGCTTGTTTCTAGATGTTGATAATAGCAAAAGTGTAGTACTGTGGTAATCAAAAGTTGAATAGTAAGATGGGTCCGTGTAGCATGTGGGGTAAATTGGAGTGAGACGACAAAGAACCTTAACCGAAAAAGATTATTTCCTGCAAAAAAATAAATCAAGGTGAATTGGTCCATTGAGGAGTTGGATTTCTGTGGCAGCTATATGATTGTCCTTCCTCAACACTGGTTTGGTTGTTCTTCCTTAATATCTAACTGTACGGTCTGAGAAGCTGAAAATTGAAACAGTTAAAGGCAGTGTGTGAGGAGGGTATGTTTGCACTCAGGTTGTCCTGAAGTCTAGTTCTTGGCTGGGGAGGACAAGGATAGTTCAGAGGACTCTGTTTGAAGCAGACTGGCTGAATCGCTGTCAGGTTGTATTGCTCAGAAGAATAGGATGGACCATTGCTGTTTGCTATTTTCCAAAACAGAGCATTTTAAAACTGCTGACTTGACATAGTAGCTACATTTGATAGTACTTCCAGACAGTGTTTTGCTTCTGAACCTCCTAAAACTCCTCTGAAATGCTGTTGACCACAACAATGAGTTTTGTATTGACATTAAAGATAGATTTATTGCACTTTAAGTTTTGCTTCCTTCCAATTTATGAGGTCCTTGAGAGCTGAGATCAAATATTTCCTTGTAAATGGCTACCTCTGCTTTTGAACAAAGCTGCTTAAATATGATATATTACAAACAATGAGTGCAAGCATATCCCTTCTGTTTCAGGAAGTGCTGTGTGGGTTGTCTTGCTGACAGGAAATTGGGGAACCATAAAGGAATCAAAATCTAGTGAGATTATAGCTGAACTTGGTGTAAGTGTTGGAAATCACCTTTTCCCTAAAGGGAGATGTTTCTAGGAATGGAGCTATAGATCACAAGCATTATTATTGGGACACCTTTTATTAAAGTGCTGTTAATAGACTAAAGCTGTTAAAGGCAGAAATCCTATCACATTGCCTTGTGTGTTCAGCCTAATTGTAGCAACAGCTTGCAGCTCCCTGGCTGTTTCCTCACATACCCTTTGTTTTACTCTGAGTATATTCCTGTAGTCTGTGCAACACAGCAGACAATGCTTGTCCTGGACGTTGTGCAGCCTGTTGTTGATGTTGGTGTATGCTGACAGTCTTGTCCAGATTTGGCCAACTTTTGGTGTTCTGAGTTTCAGTTCTCATGGATTCAACAGAACTGCTACTCTCCTGAGCTTGTCAGTCCATGGAAGTCTTTTATTTGCTGTCTCTCAACAGAAACTTTTTGTTCTCTTTAGCCTGCTGTTTTCTGATTAATTATTTCTCCACTGATACCTGAGTCATCTGCAGATGACCTGGTGGCAGGTGCTGTGCAGAAGGGGACTTCTGAGATTTAAGTGAACACAGGCAATTTTTCCACCCTAGTAATAAATTCCCTAAAAAATATTTTTCAAGGAATGTCTTATTTGTGAAGTTGTGTGAAACTTTTAAAATAGGGAAGAATATACTTTGTTTTCATGCCAATATTTCCAGCTCAAAACTTTGATAACATCACTTGTGGTTTCAAGACAGGCCATCTTCCTTCCACAGACACCTCACTATCCCTTGTCAGTTATTCTGTCACCCAGAAGTAAGTTTCAAATGTTGACACTTAGGTCTACTGACCATGCAGGAACAACCCATACATTTTGTTGTCTTCCTTGTGACTTCTGTTTGCTGTGTTTTGGGTTTTTTTCCCTTTACCATAGATTCAGTTGATTTTTATTTTCTTTCAATCCTGTTAATTCTCTGAAGGACAGTAGTGACATGTAACAGCAGTCTGCTTGCTATTTTTCAGTCTTTCTCTCTTTCCTTATCCCTCCCTCCTTCATTCCCTCTCAGATTTTCTCCCTGACTTTTCAACCCTGACCAGGAATTGTACACTTTTTCCTTCCCACTCTCCTAGTGCCATTTCCCATACCTTCAGTAGATCATTGTCCATTTATGTATGTAGAAGAGGGATATAATCCTGAAGGTGGACTTGAAAGTAAGATGCCCTGATGACTTTCCTGAGGAAGACTTTTGACCAGTGTTGACCAGGGATTGTCCTACCCTCCCATGTATGTTAGCCTGAAGACAATCACCATGCTCATCAGTTGGTAGCCAAAAGCACCTACTGCAGCACCCCAGGCTACAAATAACTTTCTAATCCATATTGCAGAGTAAAGTGATGTAATTCAGATGTTGAAGCCATGGTTATACTGTAGTACAGGGAGAGTAGAAGTCATCAGCGCTGTTTGCAATGCCCTAATTCACTGCAATAGATAGGAGTTAATTTAGAAAACATCCTCTGTGGTCCAAGATGAATGTACTGTGTGGTGGTGAAGACAAGAACCTGATAAGGTTCAACATTCAGATGTTTGTCTTGACCTGGCAAAGCACACAAGCCTGCCACCTAAGAAATGTATAAACTTATGTATCCATCAGAGTACTTTGCCCCTAGCCTGATCCCTTTTACTTGATCATGTTACCTGAATCAAAGCTTCTTTTAAGAGTCTGAAGGTTTGCCTTCAATCTTTCATTTTTCACATTTTAAAATAATTTTGTATCTTAAAAAAAAGATACAGAGGAAAGAAACATCACTGTCATCTGTAAGTTCTGTTGTCGTAAAGCAGGAAAAATGAGGAAATAAAACCCTGGATAGTTGCAAGGCAAATTTAAAGGTAAAGTGTCCTTTTATTTTTAAACTCGTTTTACTTTCACAGAAAAACCAAGCACTAGTCTGCATAGACAGTCAAAATAAATGCATTTTCAGCATCAGAAAAATCTTTTATTCGCTTCAAGTCCATTCCATTTTTCATTACCATCACTGCATTTTCTTAAAGTGAAAACCAGTCAGTGGAAGCATGGCTGGCAGGATAAAATGATTATGGGATAATTTGTGTTTACCAGACTAAACAAAATCAATCACTATTGTTTAGGGGCCAAAAGCATTAAATAGCTGAGAGATATTTCTGGACTTCTACAAAATCCTTTTTTCAGGACAGATAAGGGAGAAAGCCAACACCCTGAGGTGGTTGATGTAACTTTCGAATTTACACAGTGATATGAATAATACTTATAGAAGGGGTTATCTGTGTTGATTTTGTGTTTAAAAATGAAAAAAATCAAACCTGACAATACTAAAATTCACTCCTGTTCTACAGCATATTCTTGTCAGGCAAGAAGTCTTAATTTCTGCATGTATAAAATAGAAGCAATGTTTCATTAAGATATATACATGTAGTAGAAAAGAAATACTCACTCCACTTCCTAATAGTGACAAGTGAGCTGGATTAAAATGGAGATCAACAAATACCAATGATGTATTAAGCCCTTATTGTCTTTAATGAGGTATAATGTGATACTTACGGAATGTTTCTAGAGTTTTGATGTCTCTCCTAAGCCTGCTATCTTGTATTGCTTAGGATGGAGCAGTGGGTCCTGCTGGAAGCCTCTGAACGTTTTCTAATCAATTGTAGTCAATTGTCTAGCAGGTACTAGGAAAACTTTGTGTCTCTCACTTTCCCTCCTGAGCCCTAAGCTGTTCAGTTCAGCTGTTTGTTTCACTGACAGAACACAGCGTACCACAATCTGGTTTATAAACCTCGAAAGAAAAAGGGTCAGTCAAAGTTTAAATTACTATCTTCCTGTTTTTGTCTGTAGTTTAGGCATCAACATCTGAATCAGTGTAGAGGAAGGGGCAGGAAGGGGTGGTGTGGTTAGGAGGAAGAGGCTGAAGTTGGGGAAATCGGGAATCCCTCATGCTTGTTTTTAAGAACAAGGGTCTAGTGTGATAACTGATGCCAAGTTAACTGACTCTACAGGAAAAATAGAGCATTGTGGTGTGTTTGTTTTGAAAAGGTGGGATGGAAAAGTGTGTACTACTGGTACTACTGATGGGAAACCAAGGCATAATGAGCTACAGGTGGTGATGTCAAAATGGACTAATGAAATTAGCCAAGTGTGTCTGAGATTATATATATAAATATATACACACAGAGTATCCCTTTGATGCTATTAATCTCAACTGAGTCTGATTCCAGGCTTTGCGGAAATACTATGCTTTGCCACCCTATGCTTTTTGCCAAAGGGGGGGAAAAAAAAAAACAAAACCCAAACAATTTCTGCAATTCCTGAGGCTGGGAATTTTTCTACCATGGTGCATTGAGTTGGTTAGTTAAAGTGGTTGTTTTTCTTACCCTAGTAGTCTGGCCAACTGTCCAACCACCTGCTTTCCCAAAGCTGGCTTCTGTGATGTTTTTTACCAAGATTAGTAAAAGTTTAGGACAGGGAACTGCTTGAGAGAGTCCAGCGCAGAGCCACTAAGATGGTGAAGGGAGTGGAACATCTCCCTTATGAGGAAAAGCTGAGGGAGCTGGGTCTCTTTAGCTTGGAGAAAAGGAGACTGAGGGGTGACCTCATCCATGTTTACAAAGATGTAAAGGGTGGGTGTCAGGACGATGGAGCCAAGCCTTTGTCAGTAATGACTAATGATGGGACAAGGGGCAATGGTTGTAAACTGAAGCATAGGAGGTTCTATGTGAATATCAGGAGAAACTTTTTCACTGTGAGAGTGACAGAGCACTGGGTCAGGCTGCCCAGAGAGGTTGTGGAGTCTCCTTCACTGGAGACATTCAAACCCCGCCTGGATGCGTTCCTGTGTGATGTACTCTAGGTGACCCTGCTCTGGCAGGGGGGTTGGACTGGATAATCTTTCGAGGTCCCTTCCAACCCCTAGAATTCTGTGATTCTGTGATTAGATTAAAATCTTATATGTTAAGTCAATTTAAGTGGATTCTTTTCCATTCCAACAGCCAATAAATCCAGATGATGATAAAAATTATATATATAAAAAGGAATATATACTAGTACCAACAAGAAGCAGAGTTCTTAATTAAAGATGTTAACATTTCATTCACTAAAAAGTATATTTACTTACAACCAGATTCATGGCTGAGCTTGCCACAAATTCAATCCTTCATGAAAACAAGGTGTATTAATTTATGGCTTACTTAATGCCAACAGGATATTTGTCTGCAAAACAAGTGCCAAATTCTTTCAGGTAGAGCAGAGCAGTACAAAGGTTCATAATAAAATAAAATACCTTTCTGAAAGCAAATGTTATTTGTTTTGTTTATCTCATTTAATCAACTCCTAGTAGTATACCTTAGGGTTCTAAAAACCAAAGGGTTACCATGATCTAGAGGAGATATTCACTACATAGCTCACCAGCTACCAACAGGGGACCTCAGATGTTCAGGCTTCCTTCAGCCCTTCTGTCACCCTCTACTACTGTTAGACTTTTCAGCTGTTTTTCTATTATGCCATTGAAGATTTGGTCCTACCTATTATGGCAATAACTGTTAAAACCAATATTTCAATCTTCTGTTGTTTCTCCTGTACCTCGTCTGTGAAAAAACCAGATGTGTTGACAAAGAGTTATATTCCTCTTCTTGTTATCTTTCTTTTGTCGTAATCGCTGCTTTTGATTCCACCAAAGTTTTCTTCTCTCCCTTTATCCTTGCCACTGTTCCATAGCACTTGTTTGTAGGCTGTCCACCCTACTTTCTGTCACAAGATAATACACAGTGCTCTGAGAACAGCAAGGACAACAAAAGGTACATTTTTCTGGGAGACTGGCAGAGTAGCACCAGGGTTTGCTTGGGTGCCTTTAGGCTGAGCGTAGCCCAGAGGCAAAATTCATGCCTTTGGCGGTTGTCACCTCAGTGATGTGCACGGTTTGGAGGCAAGTTATAGAAGAACAACCAGAAAGATTAAGTGAGTAGAGGGATCTGATTTACATGGCAGTGTTACAAATGTAATATATTTAGACTGGATATGCAAATAGAGCAGAGGACATGATAACTATCTTGAAATACTCGCTCAGTAAAGACCGATGATGGTGAAGAATTACTATGGAGAGGAGCAGAGGGGTATAACTAAGAATAATGGGTTGAAATTAAGAAAAATAAAATGTGGGCTGAATGCCATTATAAAGCTTCATGACACTAAATTCAGAATACAGAAGAGAAAGAAGAATAAGAAGTGGTGAAATACCCATCACTTAAGACGGTTTTAAATTAGATGTGAAAAAGTAGTAGAAAGTGTACTCTAGAGGGCAATCCTTCACTGGCACAGGGATAGAGTAGATGTTCCTTTCCATCTCTAATTTCTGTGATTCAATGGTTCTGTGATTAGGTGATAATTTTTTTCACTTGTGCTGACCCAAGATGCTACTTAATATTTTAAGGAAGCTTTTAAAATAATCTGTAGTAGCACTGAGAGTTCGCTTTATCAAACAAATTGAAATACAGCATTATGGACTCTAGGTCTGTCAGGAAACACTGAGGATTAAAAAACAAAATAACAGAAAATTATGATAAAATACTCTGTGTGGCTTCCTCCCAGGCATTCTGAAGACTCCTGTCAACTCTAACAAAATGGTCCAAGCTCTGTTGACACTTCTTCCTTTGTGAGCTCCAGTGAAGTTAACTGACTGCCCTTCATTCCATCACTAGAGGAGCAAAATGTCAAAAATATGTTAAATGGAAACTTGAGCCCGTACAGTTTCTCTCTTGTGCACTGTTCAAAAGAAGCAAAGAAGAAAGTTGAATAGATTTTAGAAATGGTCCTTTTTGACCTTTACAGAAGTACTGAATTTAATCCCTTTAGCCCAAAAGGTCCTGCTGGCGAAAAGGATTAGGAAGAGGAAAAAATATTCCTGTGTGTCAGAATTGGTCAAGTTCTTGTGACCTAGCACTTGCAGTGCATTTGTTCAGTCTCCTTTACTCAGAGGGTTTCATTTTGTGATATGTTTTAGACTGATAGCTGAAAATTACAGGTCACTATTTTGTATAAGGAGCAATCTTTACAGTGCTGGTGACAAACTCCTCAACAAACCCAAACCAAAGACACCCAACAAACTTCTGTCGACTGTCTGTTCCCATATGGGTCTGCCTGAACTTGGTCTGTGAGAGCACCTAGGCATGGATTAAAAACCCTCTTCTCCATTTTTCTTAAGTGACTAAAGGCAAAAAAGATAACAAGCTGCAGGTCTGGGTAATGGAAATATATATCCACAGACAAAACCTAAAGTATTTTTACAAAGGAGCAGACATGAGATAAAACAAACTGTCAACAACCAAATAGAAATGTAGCAACTGATCCAGTTCACAGTGCTCTGCTTAAGCTAATATATCCCACTTTCAGGGAGGCTAAGTAGTGGATCTAAGGCCTAATGCTACTATATTGTTTCTGGTTCCCAAACTTGATTATTGAAGCAGTCTTGGCATCTCTGTGTCACATAGGCATACCCTAAAAGAACCAGTACCAGTGGTTAAGGCTAGTTGACAATCTCTATTTTCCATCTGGGGTTTAGTTTCTGAAATTGTTTTAGATTTGCACTAAGCACAGCTCTGAGGATAGGATCTAATGGTTAGATGCTATTGCAAGGTTGTAAACTCATTTTGAGATGTCTGAGGGCACTGGAAGTTCTGGTGATGTAATGTTAACTGAGCATGTCTGTGGGACAAATAGAATCATTTTAGCATCTCTGAAGTCATTGAGGGTTTTGACATTAATTGCACTTCAGATTAATGTTACCCACAAGAAATAACAAGTTTTCTGGAATTGTGTATCTCATTGTCTATGTACGTTAGCAAGACAACACAGAGCAAAGTGAGGTAGAAAGAGGAGGGAAATATGACGGTAAAAGAAACGGGGGAGAGAAAATAAGTTATGTTTGCATGTTTATGGCAGCTGTGGAGATAGCACTGTGATTTAATCATCCTAAAATGTGCCATGTGTCACTTCACTGTTGCACACTGATGTAATAATGCGAGGGGAAGTTGAATTATTTGTAATGTTATATATTTTAGGCTTGAGCTGCTCAGAAGAAACAGCTGAAAAGTGTCTTGATAACAAATTGTGAGGCTAAGAAACAGGAAGGAAAAATAGCAAAAAGAAACTGCCACTGTCTTGTTGTCTTTAAGCTGGTGCACGTTATTCTGAGTACTGTAAAATGTGGTGTCTCCAGTAATAACAATGTGCAGTACAATTGTGTCCTGTTACCTATAATGGTTGGCTATAAACCATAACACTATCCTGCACTTCATGAATAGAACAGTGGGGTAATGTTATGTTCTGCAATTGTTTTAAATAGGTTTGAAATAATTCTATTGAAGCTGCAAAGTGGCCTGAATTTGCATAAGGATTTTTTTCTATTTTAAATGCGATTTGGGTTGTTAAAAGTGCTCACAATCACCTTTATAATCTCTAATTCATTTCCTACTGGGTCATTACTAAATCTAGCCTGATCATATCTATTTCACAGTGACATCTGCAGCTGTACAGCCACCTGCCCCTCTGCATGTTTGGATTTATCTGTTCAAGGTGATAGCTGCAAATAAAACAATTAAAAGTTTGAGCATGCATCTCTTATGTAGCTATTTCTGAGGCAACTGAAGCTTTCTAGAATTAACTTTTTTCAAGTGGTAGTTCTAGTCCAATTCATTGGATGAGGTAGAGTTAGGGCCTCATTTATTTTTATTTCTAGTGGATTGTATTGCCACATGGTTTACAAAACCTACACTAACAAAAAACAAACTCCCAACAACAACAACAGTACACCCCATCCCACCCCAAAAACTTGAACTTGCAAGTTCAAATTTGTGACAATACAAATTTCCAATGTTGAGTGAGAATAAGGTAACAAACACTGCAATGGATAAATTTTGCAGACTGGAAGCTGAGTGGCATAACACTGTGCTTTATAATAGGTGTATGTTTAATAGTGGTGATGTGCAGTAGAAGTGGGAAGATATGTTTTTACCCTGCCCTGGGAAGTTCTGAATATTGGAAGGACAGTGCAGAAAAGGGTGCCTGTAAGGGTGCGAGTATGTTATGGGAAGCAGTAATTATGCCAATATGATGAGATCCATGGTGCTTACTTCTGGGTTTACACTTTACAGCACCTGTAGTGGTAGGTTCTCTGCCCACATTCATTTAACTGTGGATGTTGTACTTAATATTCTTACAAATATTGACTCACCTACTTGAAACTTCTTTGGGTCAATATTTTCAAAAATTCATTATATTTAGATGTATTGCTCTATCTAGTACTGTTTGGCAAGTGGAAAGAATGTTTATCCTGCCTATATGCTTGTACCTGATATTTACCTGCTTTCTGTCTTTTTTTAAGTATTTTTTTTCTTCTACTGGCTTTTTTTCTTTTACTCTTTAACCTAGTGAAACTTCTCCAGTGCTCTGTTTCTAGAAGTATGATAAAGCAGACTGTAGTTTAATGTCAGAGTTCACCTGAAAATTAAATAAAAATTCTGTATTTTTAAGTCTGTCTACATTTTTTAATAGAACTTCACATCTTTAGCTTTTTGTCTATCACTGAACATCAAATAGACATTTCAGCTGGGTCGTCTACAATGACATATGAGCAAATTGCTCCTTTACAAAGGTTTCTCAACATACAGAAGTGTAGTAATTAGCAAAACTTCAAGGAATACCTAATTGAGAGAGTAGTCTTCTGGATCATGATTCTATTATGTATTTGAATTTGATGCAATCCATTTGATACACGTCAAAATATTTGTGAGGCTTCACCAGTCTCTGGAGTCTGCTGTTAGGGAAGGATACCATCTTACTGTACAGAGTAGTTTTATTTACTTGTTTTTCATAACTTATTTCTTCTACATGCTTAATTCACACCTCCAGCATTTAAAACAAAATAATCTGTGGACTGAAAACCAGATTGTAATTTGTATTCATTGTTTTCCCTTGAACTAATATCTGATTAATTGAAAGAATTTTACCTTTTTTTTGGTATAATTTATTGATTATTTCACTTTATTGGGTCCTTCTGCAGGAAAATGTCACCTGTTTTCTATAATTTATCAAAACAAAACATGTAATTATAAATAGTTCTCTGTAATCAACACTATAAACTTATTCAGGCAGAGAAAAGTTTTTCATAAGAGATACCAGGGACTTGTATTTCACAGTAGAGTAGGATGCAAGTTAAGGAATTCACTAGGTAATACTGACTTTGTATTACGCAGACAATGTTGAAATGCATTAAAAGTAACTAAGTAGAAGTCAACCTATCCCCAGTATCCTGGTCATGACATCTGTCTTGTTTTGAAATTGTTATTCTCCACGTCTTAGTTTTATCTCCCTTATTTCATTTTTATAACAGCTGAAGATCTCACAAATGAAACATTGTGGCTATTGGTGTATGTGATATTAAATGTTGGAAAGGAATGACTGAGTATGTTCTGAAACAGGGTAGGTTTTGCATGCCCTTCATAGTCTGGTTTATTAAATGTTACATAGTTAGGTGAAGCGCTTTCCAGTATAATTTCCGTGATTATCTTTTCAGTCTAATGCATTTTCAGCTATATCAAGATGGCTGTGTCTGCAACTGATATCAGTTTAGTTTAGCTACAAGGTGTAGGGTGAAATGTGTCATTAAAAAAACCCAAACAAAATCAAACCCAAAAAAACCAAAAACAACCCACAAACCCCATGGCAAACAGTAGAGCAGTAGGAAGAAAATAGTGTAGCAAGGAAAGAACCTCCAAGGAGGGCAAGGAAACACTAAACTGATATCATAGAAGACTTAATGAACAGTAAATATTGACCCTCTCAAGTTAGAAAAGAAAAATGGTTTAGACTCTTAAGGGAATAGATCTAGCTGACATAAGAAATGGAAATCCAGTTTGCCATTTCTAATAGGATGATCAAATGAGAATTGCCTAAAAGTTTGTTACAGAAGTGTTGATGGATGGAGGAGAACACAATTTTTCAATCATTTGTCCTGATAAATGAGGAAAATGAACAATCTAGATAGAAGATCTGTAGAAAACTGACTGGATTATTTAACAGAGTTGTTTCACTACCCTGGTTTTCATGCCAACACTTCAATATGGCCACTTAAAACTTTAGAGCTGAGATAAATCAAAACCTTAAGAGACTAACTGCACAGGGATCACCTGTGCTTGGCATCTGAGACTTTTGCAAAGCTCAGCAAGATGCAGCAGAGACATGGCAACCAGTGAAGAATGCTTTGATAAATGCAGTATTTTTGCATTTCTAACTCAAACATCTTCACTGTGTGCTGCCTTTTGTACATACAAACAAATCAAAACCAGAATAGTCTTCATTCTCTGACTTGTGAGATAAGGATGCAGTGACTCCCTGGTGCTGGATGAAGCATGTTTAACCGCTTAGCAGATAAAGAAGCCAGATCTTTGGCATTTTGCTACCATGACTTGCCATTACTAACATTCTTGGTAGTGTCTAAGGATTGTGGTATGTAAGCTCTGAAATGATATCTTTATGCATATTTAGATAGATATTCTTCTGCGTGTATAGACTACAGTAGTCACAGAATGACAGGGTGTTGACAGAGCATCAAACACATCTCAGTAAATCTGCGTCCTTTATTACTTGTGTTCTTCCTTCTATGCATGTATGTATGCCTACATATGTGAAAGGCTTGATTATTTTTTAGGTTTTTTGAGTGCTCATTGTTATGGTGGTGCCTTGAAGCCTGAGGCTATCTTTACATAACCTCTCCTTGAAACTACAGCCTTCCTTCGACTTGCTTCAATTTTATTCATAGAATGGATATAATTAGAGTGTTCACAAGGCTTTAAGGATGTAACACAAGTTTAAATCTGCTTAGGGTTTAACAATAAATTACCTCTGTGGCTGCCTGGCCCACTTGCCAACACATCAATGGAGTCTAATCTTCATTCCTCAAGATCACTTAAAAATATCTCCTTCCTGTATGGGATGTGGGACTTGGATGTTTTGGGTTTTTTTTCCTTTCTTTTAAGCTGTCTAGTTCTTCAAGATCAATTTGAAATAACCATGTATATAATAACAGTTAGTTAATTGTAAATTCAGACGGAAGTCCTGCTAACATTGTTATTGAAGGTAAAAGCCTGAGTTTTATAACAAAGAGGAAAAAAGCAATAGGACACTAATAAAAATGGAGGAAACTAATATTCTTTAAAAAAAAACCCAACCACTTTCATGAAAAAGTGTTTAAGAGAAGTATGTACATGTCTAACTTTTTCTGATTTTTATCAATGAGGAAAAGTAAGCTGCATAGTTTTTTTTCTGTTGATAATCTTTCAGTAACAACTTGAAAGCTTTCAGAAAGTATTTTTCACTCCTTTGTTAAAGAAATTTTTCATGTCAATAAAAATACTTCCCCACCAGCAAGCAGGTGAAGTTGCAGGAAAAAAACATTACAAGAGAAAAGACCATGTGGAAAAAAGATGAAAGGGTGCCCTTGAGTGTGTATTTTGAGTGTATTTACTTTCCTCAATCAGAAATCATCAATAATAGATGTCAACAGAAGCATGAGGATCTTTGTCTTTGAACTGAATATTATCCATATAAGTATAAAACCTTTAGAACTGTATAGCTTTACTGTAAATTAATCTTATTTGGATTAAATATATTTAGAAGAGAAATAATATTATGAAGTCTTTAAGAAGTCTGTAACTAGGATAAATTGGGAAAAATTAATTAAGGGAAGCAATCACATTTGTTTTTCTGTGTTAAACGTAGTTTTCTTTATTTAAAATGACAGAAAATTGTATAAGGTAGAAAACTAAAATAGCTGAGTTTAATGATGTCACTTAGTAGTGAATAGAACCAGAATATTAAGGTTATAGGAGAGAGGAAAAAATAAATCAAGTATTTATCAAAATTGTATGTTAATTTAAGTCCTGAATTGGTACCTACAAATATGAGTTTTAAATTAATACTTTTTAAAAAACATTTTCTTAATTTTTAAATTCTGTATTCTAAATTTTAAATTTGATTATTTATTGAATTGACAACATAATCACTTCTCCCTCTCTCACTTCTGACTTTTAAAGTAGAAGACTGTAGGCTTAAAGAAATATTTAAAATATTTTAAAAATTACATTAACGTGGAGCAGAGAATTTGCACTGCCACTCTTTGTCTCTTCTCTCAGTTGTACATTCATCCAACAGTGTCCTTTCCTCTGCCCTCTGCCGTGTCATGGGTCCTTACTCTACTACATTCCCTGTCTATATGTATAGATTTGCTGCTTAAAGTGAGATACGACCCTTTCACATCAATAGATTGAGTAATACGAGCATGTATAAGAATTAATTGATGTCTGTCATAAATCAGTGGAACTTATGTGCATATAATTTACTTGAAAAGTTTGACTATATATGTCATAGAATAATAATTTCAGTGATAATAAATAATAGAATGCACTGGGAAGTTGTACTAAGATTTAACTATTACACCACTGATGCAAAACACCAGAAAATATTAATTTTCAGAAAGTAAAAGATCAGTAATTAAGTCCATGTGCACTCTTTTGGTTCAGAGATCCAAGTGCTATGCAATTCCAAAATAATTATTAAAATAATTTTTGTATCTTTCTACTAGTTTACTATTAAATATGATACTTTTGTGAAAAGGAGTAAGGGAGTTGGCATAGCTGAAAGCTGGGTAATAGGCTTAATGAACAAACAAACTCATGTGTTGAAGTTCTGAAGGCCAGCTGGGTCTATTAATGACCCAGATTTTCCTTTTAGTATTTATTTACACAGCACTTGGTGTGTTACACAGTACCTATGTTTTGCTTTGCTTGTGAAAACACACGTGTGTTTCCCTGAGTTTTGCTCAGTTTCTCTGAGCAGGCAGCTGGGAGCACTGGAGTGGTCTCAGACCATTTGGGAATATCCATGTGTGCAGGTCTGCACAGCCTTGTCTCTTCCAGACAAACAATTTTTGTTTGCTGAAGGAAACCAAGGGCCTAATGTTAAATTTCTGAGGAGGAAGGGGACCCAAAATTGTACGTGCATTTGCAAGCCTGGATTGGTCTGACCTGAACTCCCCCTACATCCTTGGGTTATCATTGCCTATGCATTTCTGAAGGTGTAAAATTGAAGCCTGGTGTGTGAGGAGTTTGTGGGAATAGATGTGGTGTAGCTCAGACTTGAGCACCAGAGAGTCATTAACGACAATGTAATATTCAACTTCAAATGTCACTTCATGCAAGTCTTTCCATGCTGTGAGGAGCTGCCTTGTGGTCCACTAGGACCTATTCCAGACAGAGATCAGATGTGAGGAACAGAGCCAGAGTGGGAGAATTATGTATCTTTATAATGAGCACTTTGAATACCTTTTGGTTACAAACCACCTCTGTGACACAGTCTTCACAAAGATTAAAATCTGTTCATTGCCTTTCTTAGTAGAGGACTGATTCTTTATTGTCTCTGGAGCACAGTCGAGTGTTATTGAACTTTGTTCTGTTATGGAGCTAAAAGCTGACTTGAAAAAATCGTCACCATGAGGAAAATGGAAGAGCAATGCCAGATGTAATGTAGTATTGACAAAAAGCCTGGACTTGGCTTACAGCACGCATTTTTCTGGGTTTGTTTTGATGACATTAGTTTCGCTCAGTTTGGGCTTCAGGACTCTTTTTTTCCTCTTTTTCCTTTCCCCCTGGGTAAATCAGAGTTGGATTTATCAAGTGGCAATTTGGGTTATAGCACAAGATATCTTAATGTCCTCCTACCCTAAACACATGAATGTATGAATGAGGTCTATTACACCTTCCCTGTCATTTGCTATTGAGATTGCTTTTTCTTTTTCCTTGAAACTTTTTTCTGAAGAGGCTATTTAACTTTCATTCTCTGGTCCTTTCTATTTGGATCACTTTTCCTTCTCTTTGCTGAACTTTCTCTTCACCTTTTATTATTATTAGGTATTCCATTCTCTGGATGCTCTTCTCATTTGTAGCCTATCACTTCATATTGTTATTTTCTTTCAGCCTCTTGTTCATGTTGAGTAATGTGTTTTTTCCCTACCTCTTCACAAACCAGAGAAATAATAAGAACAGGATGCATGAGACATTCTTTTTTTTTTTTAATGTGAAAAAGAAATCCTCAGTTCAACTGGCTCCATCTATCTCTTTTTTTTTCTTCATTATCAAAGTGCAATGGCAAGTAATGCTTCAAATATGATCGTCAGCCTCTGGAGACCAAGAGCATGGTGCAAGCCATGTTTCTTATATTAGCACCAGTCCTCTTAATCCCTTGCTTATATCAACCTCTTAAAGAAAATTAATTTCACATGATTATGCTAATATTTTCTTAATGAATTAGAAAAGAAACCTGTGCAGAACTTCAATGAATCATTTTAACCATCCCTGCTGTGAGATTTCAAGATAATTCTTTCTGTAAAACTATATGAATATTAATATGCACCCTGGTAATTGGTACAAAGTTAATTACTGTAATTCTCCTATAGTAAAAAAAATAATCTATGTAATATGTAGTAATAGCTAGTTATTAAGATGAAAATCTTGAAGTTAAAATATTGACCCATACATATGAAGTGAGGTAAGAAACAGTTTTGATGTAATAATCAGGTATTTTAAAGAAATACATTATTGTTATTAATTCAGTTTATGTAAATAAATTTTCCACATATCTTAGTTGTTGTCTTCAGTGGGTTTTGCCTCATTGAAAATAAATAGGAGTGGGATCTATCCCTTCTAATGTCTAGGGGAATAATATGTGTACATATGTCAGAACCTCACTAACAAATGAATCAATACTATAAAATTTTAATACAAATTTTTGTGTTAATATTTGGCACTTAATAGGATAACTTGCCTAACTTTTTCTGAAACAAGTAGTCAAAGCATTCTAATGACACTAAAGTAGTTGCCGTTAGCACTGGTATAAAGAAATAAATGTGTTTTAATTAATAGTTGCTTTTTCTGTGCTTCCTAGAACAATTAAGACTTTTTTTCTCAGTTGAGTAACAGTGCAAGTAGTCATTTCTGTCTGCCATGTTGCAGAAATACCCTCTCCTTTCCCAGTATGGGAAGGGGAGGAACTGTTAGCCTGATCAAACCCTGATGCCCAAATTCTGTCAGAAGCTCCAGGGCAGAGCAATGAAACCCCAATTGTGTGGCTGGGTAACGTACCTGCTTTTCATTCCTGTGTATTTCAGATAAGTCTCCACTGCCTGCATCCTTCAGGTGTTTTCATGCCATCTGCCATGTAGGAAAAATGGTATTTTTAAGGAATGCTTTTATCTAAGATGGGGAAAAAATGTGAGATGTTTCTATAACTGATGTTACAGGCTTCAACAGTTGTTCAGATGGCTGTTGTTAAGTGTATTATTGTTTCACATAAACTCTTTGTATATGTCACAAAAACCTTGATTCTTACAATGATAGAACTATTCAATCATTTTGTTTTGCAGCTAAGAGTTAGTAACATCTAGTGAAACAGGATTAGTGTGCAGCCATACACACATACAGAAATTTTTATCTATGAAACTGTTGTCCAGACTTGTAAACTGTTTATTTTTTCTGGTGTTTATTATGTTGCTGTCTAACCTAATATTAGTGCAGACCTTCAGTGAGAATTTCTGCCTTGAGAATGCATTAAGACATGTAACTATTAACTAGGCCAAATTGAATAAGATGCTTCCTTTTCATCCAAAGACTGTGTGTTATCTACTCCCACTATTGCAACACTTGGCTTCCTTTTACTGCAGGATTTTCAGTTATGCCAAGCCTACAGTTTCCACATTACCATATAGACTATAATTGAAAAGGAATAATCCTTTATTAATTTTCTATTACAGAAAAAATAACACATAAGAATATGAATACCAATAGGGAAATAAAAGCTTTTTTAAAAACTGTATTCAGCATACTGGGTATAAATATTCCCTAAGCAATCCAATACTGAATTATCAGGTAGTAATAAAATGGTGGCTTAAGTGGTTTAAAAATGTCATTAAGTAAAGATGTGTTTTTGCTATGTAGTTACCATAGAAATTAAGTGGACAAATGTTATTTTTCCTTCATACAAAGAAAATAACTGAGTGCTGGAAGTCTTAATTTGTGGCAGTTTTTTTTTTCTTCCTCATGCTTGCATGCCATCTTTTAACACTGCACTATTTGTAGTGTGTATATGTCTTCTTTATTATCAATTTATGTTGGGATTTTAGATTGAATTAGAGTTGACATTTTTAGTCAAATACTCCTGGTTTCCATTTAAGGGTGAGAAAATACAAAAAAAAACAAGCCAGAATTTGGATTAAAACTTTTTTTCAAAAGCTTTAGTTGAAGTTTTTCTTCATTGAAGTTCCCTTTTGGTTTTCCTGGTGTGTAAATATAAAAAATTAAAAGCTTCAGAATATGAACTCCCTTTGTGTTTTTTGTTGTGCTCCTGTTCAATGATTTCAGCTATTTTCCAGGCAAGCTGCGTTTCTCTTAGGGTGATTACCAATTAGAACTGAGATAAGCTTGGTTTTCTGTGCCATGATCTTGGTTTTGACTTGTATAGGATTTCTGACTCTTCAGAACAAACTAAACACATCTCATGACAGAAATTACTCTTTTGTGCTAGAAGGAACAGAAGAAATGTTTTTTCATGTTGTTTGTGTCAACAGATTTTTAGATGAATAAATTTTCAGTTCTGGAGGCCAGACTGTGATCATCCTAACTTTTGTGTAGCACCTAATGCCAAGCAATGACCAGCTCACAGTGTCTCATTCCTGGATAACAGATCACCTGTTTGAAAGTAGTCTACTGGTTATTTAAACATTTCAGAAGGTGGAGAACTTACTATGTCTCTTGGAAATATTTTTCTATAACTGCTCCAGTGGTTTAAAATCCATGCCTTGTTTTCAGTTTGAATTCCAGATTCTAATCTCCCTATCTTCTTATGCTCTCTCCAAAGACAAGAAATAAGCTGGAAATTTCTTTCTCTATAGACTAATGGGGTCTAATTTGTTCATCCTTTACATGTCCCCTTAACAATTTTTCTCGTGTTCCACTTCTGAGTGAAACACTAGATCTGGCCTAGCTGCCTATGGCATTGACACACATAAACTCACTCCTTGCTTATGTATTTGTCCATTTCTGCATCCTGATAAGCTGTTGGCTATGAAGCTGTTGGATAACTTAAACCACAATAGAGCTGTTCTGATTTGTCCAAAAAATATTGGGTTTTTTGGTCTTCCTGCTCTGAAATTGTGATCACTTCCTCATGTGCAATTTGAAATTTGGGACAATGAGTTGTAAAATCTATGCATTTTTTTAATGCTAATATCTATGTTCTGTTTTTCTTTTTTTTAAATAGTTTCTTAATACAACGAGGCTTACTCTATCACCAACTCTCTTCTTCCTTCTGACTGTAAACGTGGAACACTCATCCATTTTCTGAAATGGAGGAAAGAGTTTCCAAAACCAGGATAAGTTCCCCCAAGTTGTGTGGGTTTTTTGTTTTTGTTGTGTGGGTTTTTGTTTGCTTGTTTTTGTTATTTATTTGGTGGTAGAGTTTGAAAGGGCTGCTCCCTGCCACAAGGCAGCGGCCAGGGTCTGGTTGTAGCTGTGTGCAGTGATGGCTTTTGCACAGCCCTGAGCCGCTTTTGCCCTCACCCTGCTGACAAACAAGGTCTGTTAGTGAAATCTGAGGATGCTGCATGGGTAGAAAGGGTGTCAGGGGACACATGGGATGGGAAGGGAGGATGTGGAGTGCTGCTGTGATGGGGGGAGAGTGTAGAGTCTGGTGTTGTGAGGTTGTGTAGCAATAAGGAATACAAATTCATGAGAAACTAGATTTCATTAGTTCTGCTGGTATTAGATGTTATCAGTCATAATGTAGAGGTATTGTTCTATGGAAGGAACTTCATTGAAGTGCTTATTAAATCTAATTCTCCATCTTCATGGTCCTTGTACAATTTGGAAAATTATTCATGACTAGCTGCTATTTTTATGGGCTCCCCAGACTGCCTACAATCATGTGCAAGGAATGCTTCCAGGCACCGGTGGCTTTAAAAGTATTTATGGGAAAGGAGAAATGATCTTTCTTCTCTGTTTTATCTCCTTCAAACTGAAGAAGTTATCAGTGGAACTAATTCTGAGTTAAACCCAATTTTCTTCCCCTTGCATTCTTGCTCCAGCTCCTTCAGATAAATTAAAAAATAGGCTGGTAAACACCTGCCCTAACAGATCAGGATCCTGCTGGTTCAGGCTCCCACCACAATTAAGGTGCTGCAGGAGAAAGCTGTGTATTTGTCTCCTGTGGATTCATCTTTTATTTTGAATATACAAGGTCTGTCAATGACGTTTGAAATTCAGAACAGCTATTGGAGGGGTGTTGGTAGTGGTATTTGTAATGTTGAGGTATAATCTGGCCCCATGGGACAAACAAAGTAGGTTTTCTTAAAGCAGATTGTGTGACTTTAATGGAATTTAAAAGTATTTTGGAAACATATAAATGAATTGGACAGTTCCTAAACTAATGTATCAAGATTTAAGCATAACTAGGCTACTTCTGCCTGAGATATATTACACTTGTATGAAACATAAGGGTGGGTACTTGATAGTGACTGTGTCTTTGTGGACATGTAGAATAGATTTGATTAGAAGAGCTCGAAGGTGGTTTGGAGCCACTGCAACTTGTGCCTCTCAGTAGCTGAAGAGTGGACTGTTTTTTATTGGGGAAGGAAAAAGAATTTCACTTTTTGTTGGAGGATTTAACAGCTATATCTTATTTTTAAATGTGTGATCTCTTCTTCATTTTGGCTAGAATAGCTGTTTGAGTTCTTATTATTTTAGATGTTACTTTTATTTGAGTGCTATGAAGATATTTTATGAGAAGCTTAGCTTTTATGAAGAGCAATTCACTAAAAACTTGATGATTTTTCCATTTAAATTATGAAAATCACCAATTTTAAGACTTGTGACATAAAATTCCATGATTTTAGCAAACATTTGACAATGATGTTAGCTGAGAAAAAAACAGGTTGATTTAGCTGTGAGAACAGTAACATGGATTAAAACCTTTCTAAAGATTCTAAGAAAGACATCAAGTGTCTGTTTAACCTATTCATTAATCTAGGGGGAGGAAAAGCAGTTTAATGATAAGAATTAGATATTCACAATGTGCTTGGTCAGCTGTTGAAAAAAAAGAGGTAGGATAGAAGTAGCAAATATGCATTTGAACATTAAGATGACTTTGCCTTGGCCCCAGTCCTGTAAATCTGGGAGCTACTTGTGATAGTGTGGAACCATTGCAACATGAAGAATACTCAAACACTGCAACATTCTCTGAAATGGAAAAAGAATTCCAGTTTTGAACTGTGGATTTCAGTTTTGATGTTCAAGTACATAATTTGGAATTAATTTCCATGGCTGGGCGCGTAGTTTTAAAGTTGGATGATGATGTTGAGTCTACCATACTGAGGAGCTGTGATAGAAGAGTAGAAGCAGTATCATACAACTTCTAAAACTAACCAGCAGAGCAGGGAATGTAGTACAACTTCAGTGAAATATTTGTGAACAAGTTGCAAACCCTATTAATTACACATATGAAAAATTGTCAATAGTCTTTGAATAATAAATCCTTTGGAGACTTCTGCAATTTGTGCATAGGCAATTTGCAAACAGAAAAAGAGCTGAAATCCCATTGGTGCAATTTTCATTATAAATGACTTGTTCAGTCCTGGCCTAGACAAATAACTAATACAAGATAACAAAAAAATGTTTGTGTTTCGGCTTGCGTGTATTTCAAAAGATTCAGCAGAAAAACTCATGCCAGGTTTTGGAACTAGATGAACAGTACTGAAATGGGGCCCCACAAAGCCCACACCTGACTTCCAGCCAACATCAGTTTCTCATCTGGGGCATGTCCTTACTGACATGACCAGACAGAAGATATTTGGGATGGCTTCTGAATTCAGGGTATTATTTCCCCCTCCTTTTGAAGATCAAGCCATGTACTAAATAAAACCAATGTTAGCAAAAACATCATCTACAGAGGGATAGATATATCCAAAGAAAAGGAAAAATATAGAGCACAAAACTATGTCAGAGTTTTTGTTAGCTGTGGTTTCTCTTCAAATTAGACAGGAGAGTTTTGGATGTTGTCAAAGTCGGTCTTCTATTGGTCTTAAACTGTTGGTTATATCTAACATATCAAAACTGCATCTTGTTAGTTCATTTGTCTGTGGCCCACATAGTCACTCTGAATTGACACTTTGTTTTGGACATGTCTGCTCTCAGGCTGTCCGACTTATTTAAAAAAATAACACAAACCAAAACAAAAAACAAACCCAAAACAAAAAACAAACCCAAAACCAAACTGAAACCCCAATGGTGAGTGTAAACCTTAGAGGAAAAAAATAACATTTCAAAGTCTCAGTAGAAAAGCCGGCAGACAGAGCTAAGAAAACTGGTAACAGGAACCACGGAGAAGATAAGTAATCAACTGAGACAAATATTGCTGTAGTCTGTCAGCTCACATGGAGATAGTTATGATTAGTGTTTTGGATACTCCTGAGCACAGAGAATAAAACCAGACAGAGGAATCTTTCCTGTCACAGACAGATGCTTTTCTTATGCTGAATTGACACTTTGATTGTGTAAGCACAAAAATATCCCTGTTTTACTTTCGGATACACAGATACTGGTTTGGGTGCTACTAGATGTGTCTCAATATTATTTGTCTTTCAGAGTAAATTGTATCTTCGGCTTAGATGGAAATTTAATGTCAAGGATGGCAAATGTCTTGTGTAGCTTTTAAAGTCCTATGACTGGAAGCTTAATATTATTGCATATATTTGCTGGTGGCCAGGAAAAAGAACATCTCTCTATGCAAGAAGACCTTCTAGAGCAGAGGATTCATTTAAAAAATGGGGAGGGGGAAGTGGAAGGGATAAATGGGAAGGGACTTGTACGTAGCTGCTTTGAGGTGTATCAAGCTTTTAAAAATATAGTCTATTTTAAAAGACATGATCAAGAAAATTTCATTCTTTTGCCTACTGTCACGAATTATGCCATCCACCAAGGCAGGCTTAGGTGATAGAAAAAAGGACAAAAGTAAAAAAGAAAATGATGAAAGAGACTCTTTAAAAGATAGAGGTCAGTCTTTCCCAGAGCTACCCATCTACTCTGGTAGCCAGTGAATTAAAGATTAAAGTCTTCTCTAACTTATTAACCATTTTTATGTCTTTGGGAGTCCTAATATGCATGGAGTGGTGTATCCTGGTTTTAACCATCATGCTATGATGCAGCTTTAGGATGCAATAAACAATAAAATGGAAATTAGAAAAGTATCATGCAGCATTAAGTTGGGAGTGAAGAAATCATTAGTGATGCCTGGCTTTGCCCTACTTGTGCAAGTAATTTCTGTGCTCTAGTTGCTTAGTTTCTTTATTTGTGAAATGGTGCCAATAGCACCTGTCTGTCTTACTGACTTTTGTCACTGGTGGCTGAAAGCTATAGTTTAAGAAGAGGTGGTAGGAGTTCAGCAATATTGGTCTTCCTGATCATAGTCCATGTTCACTCAGTTCAATTGAAAAGGACATGGTTGAATTTCTCTTCAACAGGAAAATAGGAAAAAAACCCAACAAAAACCTAAACAAACATGTCTTCAATGTGTGTCCTTTGACAAGCTGATGTCACATGTTATGTATTTTTTTCCTGTTACTTTCTAGAATTTTTCAAATTATTCCTGTACTTTCCAGTGTTCTTTGAAATACTAACACATTTCTTCCTGTTCTCAAGCCATTGTCTGTCAAGCCAAATGTCCTAATTAATCTGGTTGTTCCCAATTTGCTGAGCAATCTTGAAAGTGAAATCTCATCAAAGTACCCTTTGGAAATCTGAATATGCTTATATTTCCACTTAATTTCCCTTATCTGAAATGGCAGTAGTATAAAACTGTGGTAAATTAGTTAGTTAAGTATAACCTCCAGTGATTTAAGCCACTCTCAAACTCTGTATTTATCAAAAAGCTCTAACAGATGGAATATAGTTACAGCATCAGCTTAGGACCTGGGAAAATCTTAAATGACAGTTTCTTACTAAAGTACAGATTTTTCTCTCTTGAGTCATTTAATCTCCTCATTGCCTAAATTCCCTTTTTGTAATTTGAGTTAAGAACACTTGTTCCTCTTTCTCTTATTAGCTCTCCTTGTTCCAACTTCAAGGACGAGGACTTCATTCTCTAAAACACTTAAAAATGTGGTTAAAAGAAAAGGTCTGTCTCAAACAGTTTTTAAGTGTTTTTCCAGTTCTAGATGTTTTCAACTTCTTGATTTATATTTTTCCTATTCAATTCCTAAAATCACACTCATAAGAGATAGTTATAGATAACTGTTCAAGGAATCCTTCCTGCAGTTAGAACTTTCTCCAGCAAAAGTCTTCCTAGGTCAGCTTTTCTGACCAGCTTAGCTGAGGTATAGCTGTTCCTCTATTGCTACTTTACTAAACGTTTGGCCCAAATATCAGTATTTTATTGACTAATGAAAGAATTTCAGTGATAGGATCACATTCTTCACAAGAACAAGAAAATGCTATTTATTACAGATGGGTTACATACTGTGTTGCAACCCTGTGCTCAGATTTTAATCTAAGGGATTGATATTCTGCTTTGGATAGAAATGAAAATGTCTGTTGTAGTATTATTAGGGATGAGCCTAATAATGTGGATGTAAATGGCAGTGGCAGGGGCTATACAAACACAGAAGGGACAGCCAGTGTCCATCAAGGTTTAGTCTCAGGGGTGGTTGTAAGGCCACAGGTAGACAGAGACTAAACCTAGCTCTGTGCTGCTCCACTTCCATATGATCCAGTACTCATAGTTTCCAGCTCAGGCTAACTACGTGCTGACCATACATGGGCCAGTGAGTTAAAAGAAGGGTAGGTGGACTAGATGATTGTTGTAGAGCTCTTCAAACTAAACTATTCTATATCAACCCTGTAACTGTTCTGTGTTCTGCCTAGAATGGCTAGGGGCCAAAGGGAAAGGCTGTGCATGTCTTATCAGTCAAAATCCCACAGAAATACCTTGTGGAATTCCTACTGTAATCCCCTACAGGAATAACAAGCAGAGATGGACTGACAAAGGAGTAAAAAAACCCTAGAACTTAATACTTGTGATCAACTCGGATTCTAATGAAATTGACTTTTTAATATTTTTCCCCTAGTCAGAATTACCCAGTCATGGTTGCTGACATTAAAATAGGGTGTTTTCAGCTGATTTAAAATGAATTTCAAAATAACCTTGAAGAGAGGCTTTTTACTACGTGCTCAAGAATTGTGTAGGTTTTGCTGCAATATCTGCTTAGAAAAACCTGGTGTTTTAAAATAATGACCTTAACATTGTGGTTTCCAGTTAAAAGCCATTCCTGTAACTCAGTTCTTTCTATTGAACAGAAGAAATCAATAACAGTAGGTTTTAAGACTTACACTGTACAGACACAAAATACATTTTTATGCAATGCTATACTTGAGTTTTCACTGTGGGGATTATATTGGAAAACTAGACTGAAAATGTATTTGTTCTAGCAAGCAGATTTCATAAAAGCTTCAACTGTAGGATTCCAATGCATTTTTCTGGTGAAGCTGACTTCCAATGATGATGACTGTCATTGCAGAGAGGAAGTGCTGTGTAGGGTACTTATTCACAGAGCACAGTAATCTTTACATGGTGAGTTCTCTTGGGATATTTTACAATTCAGGACAATATGTAAGAGCTTACAGCTTTTCTCATCAGCTATTCTTTCTGCTTATAAATTCTATGTAGGTTACATAGCTATAGGAAAATACCTTTAATAAAACAAGCTCCTAGATAATTTTTTTCAGGTACAATGACACATATGTGTGGGATTAAACACACTGGAAAGGCTGAACCAATTGTGGTTATCTGGCAGTACATATCTGTATAACTCTGATTTACAGCAATATCAGAAATTTTCTGATATGAATGTATGAAACTAGACTATGCTATGTCATGGTAATAAATGGAGTGTTTTCCTGAACTCTGATCCCAACTCTGGAGTCTGCCTTTAAAGCCAGTCCCTGAGATGCTCTGTGTTGGGCACAACTGGGTGATGCTAGTGACCATGGTGAAAGTACGAGTCCAGGAAGATCATACCTGCTTTCTACAGGGATTATCTGGAAAGTGCTATGTTCTCTTTCTTGACACATCGTATCTGTTACATCGTATCTGTTACATCGTATCTGTTACATCGTATCTGTTACATCGTATCTGTTACATCGTATCTGTTACATCGTATCTGTTAATCTGTGGTCTTGGTTCCGATGGCTGTTTTATGCAACTCTCTGAACTTTAACATTTTCCATGGATGTAAGCCAAAATCAGAAAGGAAGAATGGCAGTACCTTTCTTTCCATCTTGCTCCAAGTCCAATACTTTAGGTAGACCATGCCTTATAGGTGTCCATTACTTTTCTGAAATGATTCCCATCTCGAGAGTATAATGTGAAGAAACAAAGAATCCATCTGTTTTCACACCTGTCATTTGGAATGACCAGAGGTATTTCAGACCTCTCTGAATTAATGTTTTGCCATGTTTTTCTACTTCCTCTGCTTGCTCACGTTGAGCAATGAATTTTGTGATCACTTGTCCCAAGGGAATACAGACTTCAGTGACATGATTAAGCATACTTAATATAAAGAGGTGGCAGTGTATAGAGTTAACTAATACTAGGTTGCTTCATTTTAATGTCTGTCCTACACCCATAACTTGTCCAAATTTTAAACTACAAGGTATGTGTGACTTTTCTGGGCATCTCAAACTGAAGCCTCTTATTAGACACTTTCTTCTGTGTCTTGTAGGTAGATGCTGAAGGAGATGTTCATCTTGTTCTCCAGCCTCATTTACTATACCAGTGTCTCTTTCAGGAGGTTGCTTCTTCAAACACTGCTACATATTCATTCCAGACACTCAACTCCACAGTAATCAATAACCATAAACCAAGCAATGATGTCTTTAATATACACTTCCATCTTTATCACCCATTCTGCCCTCTAGCAGGCTATAAAAAAGGATTTTTTAACATTTCAGTGATGCTCTGAACCATCCCATCTGGCTTTGCTAATGCTAATTATATGAAACTTCTTTCCACTAGTGAGTTTTCAATTCTTCTTCCTTTGTTTTGCAGATTCCTGTCACTGATATGGTGGTAACTGAGTTGTTACTTACCTTTCCTTCCCACTTCAGCTGGGCTCATTCATGAAATCTTGGACTTCTCTGTGCTTCATTTGTTTCCTTTATTAGCTTGACTTTATATTGTTAGTTTAAAGACTCCTTTGTTGCTCCAGTTAGTCCACAGCAGAGATTAACTCCTTTTCTGGTTGATAAAGGCCCCTCAGGTCTCTTCTTCACCTGTAAGATGGACAGATACTCCATCATAAAACTTCCAGCTTTTAGCCTCAGAAATTTCATCAAGTTTTGCATGAAGATACCAGTCCCACTCCAGCTTCTGGTTTGCTCGGAAAAGATCTTTAGGAAAATAACTTCATATTTGTTGTGCTGCTAATTCTTCTGATAGCTGAAGACTCCTAAAGTCTTCTGTGACCCACCTGAGTATTCACTTGTGCACCACTGCTGGCAAAGATTTGAAAAATCCCAATTCAGTAATTCTGCTTTGGATGCCAGTGGATTCCTCTTTCCCCTCTCAGTCCCAAATTGTACATTGCCTTTGCTTTTTCCAGTTCCTCCAGGTCTGCTTTAGGTTTGGTGCACTGGTACTTCATGGACCCCTAAATCAATTCTGCTCTTTGGCAGGCAGAGAAAAAGGAAAATACTGTTTTGGGTGTGTTTTTTTTGTTTTGATTTTTTTGTTTGTTTTTTTTGTATTTTTTTCACAATGTCCAGTGTACACCCAGTTGTACAGCTCACACAATCTTACAGGTTCTCTGGCAATGCTAACCATGGTTTTTTTATTTCAGAGGCTAATATAAACTGCCCCCAAGTGCTGTGCAAGTTCATTCAAACAAATAAATATGCAAGGTTGTGTAAAAATACTAGCTTGCATTGTATATACACATAATAATTTAAAACTTGTATTTATTTTTCCTATGAGTGCACTCTGTCACAGGTCAGCAAGTTTGATCTCTATAGTTTGTAATTTTAGTTGTCAATGTTTTTATTAAATATAAACAGAATTCTTGATGGCACAAGTTATTTTCATAAATAAGGAATAGTGGAGGGGGCATCAGAAATACAAGATAAAGAATGCAGCACCTTTAGAGCAGTGTAAGTTGTGGGCAACAATAAATAAATAGCCTGACATTATGAATGCTGAATTTAGTTAGAATGTAAATATCATACTCTCTGCAGACAGAAGTGTTCAAATCCTACTGAATTTAGTTGGAGTGGTATGTCAGTATTTCAGTCCTGGGGTTGGATCTTCTGGAATGAATTTGGAAAAATTATGGCAAACAATTTATGGACTGTGGCTACATGTAGGTTTTGAGTGACTTGATTAAAGAGAAGATGTATATTCCAGTGCAAATTGAAAATGTACTTCATGAGCCATGTCCTCAGATTTTTAAAGAGGTTTGAGTCAGCTGTTCTCACACTGAAGCAGTCATCTTCAAACACCAGGGCAGACTTGACATGGCTCTGTCTGAACTCTCTGGCTGCTGCTCACAACCACCTCTCATGACCGAGCTGCATCTCTTTAATCATATGTTGGGAGGATAAAGGGGGGATGAAATACCCAGCCATGTCCTGATAAATCTTTGCTTGCTCAAGGATGATGTCTAGTCACTTCTGATGCAGCCTTAAGATTTATTCTGCTCTATGCTGAGATTTTTCTTCTCTTGCCTGGATGCTTGCTGTACTGAAGTAAACAGGCTAAAGGTGGGGAGGAGAGGGAAAAGTAGCTGTTGTGTTCCAGATCTTGGTTCTCTGCTGGATGTCAAGCCAACAGGGAAATCAGGACATCAGCTAGTCCTGGTTAGTTTAAAACATAAGATTGCTCAGCTTTGTGGAAACAATATATCTAATAAAAGATGTTAAGACGCTGAAATCTTAACATTGAATCATTTATTAATGAGAAATCATAAGGAATATTATTATAAAAAAGAATATTTTGATATTTCAGGCTTCTGTATTTCATTTTTTCCCCAAAAGTAATATTTGGTTGTTTTATTATGAAATAGGATATTGCTTTAAAACACAAAGGCAATGAAATATTTTTTCTCTGGGAAAGTACGTTTAAAAAAGATCTGCAGTCTGTGCTGATTTACTGAAAATAGGCAAAGCTAAATAAATGAAAAAAAGTGTTTGGTGTGAAACCTCACCAAACACAAATTTAAAACAGTTAACAATGCAGAAAAAAATAAAAAAAAATAAAAAAAAGCCTCAACAAACAAACAGAACCCAAAGGTTAAATACTAAGGAGAGAAATTTTCTAATATATGTAAGAGGAATTTTGCTCACACAACCGGTCTCATTAAAGCTATTCAAGTGGAACCTCTCCTAAGAGGAAGGCTACTTGAGTGTGTAATTGTTTGCAGGGCAAACTCCTAGTCTATAACACACTGCATTTTGTTAGTGTATTGTAAAAATGCATAGGGATATAACACACAGTTCTGTAGGTAGAATTAAAGCAGGCATAATGTTTTTTTGTTATAATGAGCACTGGCTGGTTATAATAATGAATTCAATGTTTGTGTTCTCTTGAGCTAGCTAATGAATGTCTTTGAGCCTTGCAAATAAAAAGAATCAAATCTTCAGTCCTGTATGGGACTTGGAAAACTGTCACATCATTTTTTTACAGTGATTAGCATCTGGTATAATTTCCACTTCTGATCAGCCTGCTCCTCATTTAAATCAAAACTTGCCTAGTTCCAGCAAACAGATTAGCAGATTCAATTCACCTTAGAAACTTAAGTGTATGATAAATATTGGCTGTGAATCAGACTAGTAAGTGAACTTTGTCAATTTATATGTCAGCTCTATTAATTATCTAAAAAGAGTATACGTATTCATAAGCAGTTGATAAAGTCATGAGGAAGATCTATAATATGTCTAAAAATAGAGAACATTATATTATGTGCATGTGCTCATAGATACATCTCTCCTATATAGAATGAAGTTGAGTATAGCTCTTGGGCATGAGCATGGCAGATGTGAGGCTGTGGCTGTTTTGCTGCAGATGTTGGTCTGCTGTCCAAGGGGACAGCCTGTTCTGCACTGGATCTAATGTATGGCCATAACCTATTTGTTTAGTTCATGAATGCGTCTTCCATTTCACTTCTAAGAGAATTTCAGAAGTGCAAGTGAAAGTCCTTGGTGTAGACCTTCCAATCTACAAGCTCTAGGATTGTAATTTTCTGTTAGCAGTGAACCTGTAAGGCTCCCAAAAAAGCATTGTAATTCTACCCAGGATTATTATTTTAGCTGCAATTTGGTGAAACAAAAAATAAAGTTTAGAAGTAGCTTTCAGCAGAAACATGCCAAGAACACATATGATTGAAGTGTTTCAAAATATGTTGCTAAAGAAGAGCCAAAAGACATGAAGAATGAAGGAGCTGGGCAGGATATTGGTGAGACAGCATGGAAGGGGAAATGGAGGGTCTGTCATTTCAATCATTAGTTCTAAATATAAAATTATACTTTTTCCACTGGCTATCAGACTTTTCTCTTTATCTTAACAATACTGATTAATGAAGTACAGGATGGTATGGATGTAAATGAAACAAATTAAAACCATCTGTGTATATCTATGTTTTAGTCCTAATTAGAAAATTGGATTCCTGTGTTGCAGAACTAATTTCCCCCCAAAACCACGATAGCATCTAGAAGAATGTACCTGTCAAGGCTTAACCAGATTAATTATTTCAGTGGTTAGTGTTACCCTTCGTGTTTGTGTGTTTCATGTTTGTGTGTTTCAAATAAAGCAGACAGCTATGTGGAAGTGACAGAGGGGAGTATCTCTCTGTGCAAATATGAACAGAACTATTGCTTTAGCCTTGGTATGAGAAACTTCAGTAGTGAGAGGGTTATAATAGGAGCAAGAACAAGTTGCTCACCTGACCATAGTAATCTGTCCCTTTATTGCCTTCCTACTGAAACACTGCAGCACTGAATACCAATACCTACCACTGTGCATTGAATGCACAATGCCCCAGTTTGAGTTGTATTCCAGAAATAAAGCAATGGTTCCTGCTTCAGTGAGCTCGTGAAGTGTGTGCTATTAACATAATATTAATTACAGCAAACTGTGTTCTTCTGTGTCTCCTTCCCTCATCCTTGGTTGAGCTGCTATGATGTTGTAATTGCTTGATAATGCCAGTAAAGATTAGGTGTCTCATGGGTAATGCCCATGAAATCTTATTTTCTATTGTAGTCCATTCACAAGATGCTAATATTAACCCAGGAGTCTGAGGTCAGCGTACAGTCCATGAATTTTTCCAAGCACAATTGTCATTGTGCATATAAACCTTTGCTTATAAAATGTTTTGCTGTGTTTCCTCACAGTGATTCAACTTTTCCAAATCTTGAGTTGTTTCCTATGCAATCTGTGCTTATACTAACATATAATATGTGAACAGATTAAACCCTTTGGAAAAAAATTGTTACCCATTTTATGATTTTTAAGGTAAGCTAGGAAGATCCAAAATAATTCAGTTGAGAAATCAAAGCTTTCAGTATGTTTAATTATTGATCCCAGCATAAAGCAGTCAGTTTCCATTGATCGTATTGAAAATACAAGGAAACATATATTAGTGTCTCCACTGCAGTTGTCGTTTGCATTAAAGTTTTTGCAATTCTATTTTGTAGTCAAGTCAGAAACGAAGTAGTTCTGTCACTTCTGGAAGCAACCCAAGGCCATTGTACAATCCACATTCATTTCCTCCGTTCCCTCAGCTTTTTGAATAACAGCAATGCAAATTTCAAGATGTTGGTTGGACCCTGTAGTCTTTGATTCATTGCTTTTTGTCAAGTTACACCTGATAGAAACAGAATTGATTCACATATCTAAAGCTATTGGCCCAAATTTACTTTTGGTGTAAGTTCTATTGATCGAAGAGTCCTAAAATACAGGAAGAGTTTGGCTCACTTCTATTGACTGCAGTGAATTTGTATAACTCAAGACATTGTTCAGATTTGTTCACGAGACTGGACTGTTTTATTATATTTATATAAATATTTTGGTCTATTTATGCCCTATCTGAAGAGATGGTAAATGGTGTGGAATCAATGTGAACTATCATAAATGAGCACATCACAGTGCTCTGGCTACTAGGTGGCATTACCTGTTTTACTAAGTTGGTAGCAGAAAGTCTGGAAGAGGCTTTGGAAGTGGTGTCTGACAGTTACTTGCTTTAAGTGTCGCATTGCTGATTTATGTGTTGCTGGAATTGTAGTTCCTATTCTACAGTGTGTTTCAAAAAGATGGACCCATTTGAAATAGACCTTCAATTGAAATTGGGTCCACCTTTTGAAACACCCTGTATTTTGCCAGTAATGCTGCTGGTGTAGTGAATTCACGGGGGAATCACAACCTTGAACATGCCTTCATGGAAAAATTAAGAATGAAAGTCTCATAATGGTATTTTTTGTCTGACTTCTTTCAGGTCACTTGACAGCACTTGATTTTATCAGTCAGCCTGACTCTTTGATGTACTTTTGCGGTTTAGTTGAGTGGATTTACTTAGATTTGCAAATGCTGTCTCAGATGAAAAGTTAGTAATGTCATTTTTCTTAAATGACAGTTTAATTAGAAGTTGTATACGCCCTGTTGGATCTGATTTTGTCCTTTTATATGATGTCCTAATATGCTCATTGTATTGTACTTTTGAGTTTTATACTTTCTCTTTCATTGCTTTGTGTTTGCTTTGTATTTTATTTTTTAAACATTGGACACGAATAGTAGATGTTAAAATACTCATTTCATTTTTTAGAAAAATACATATGATGTTAGGAATGCTATCTCCAAACCCATGGTATCCTCCAGTTAGGGATCAATTTGGTCTATGTGGGCAGGGTTGTGCTCTGGGAATGATCTTAGTGTGTCATACTTGTCTGATTCAGAGTCCCTCTTGATCCTTATGGTCACTTGGTTATGAAATGTCTCAACCAAGCAAGTGAACCAAGTGTAAGCTCTCGCAGAACTGCTACACAAAGCAAACTATTTGTAGAGCAGAGGAAAAGAATCAAGTGACTCATACATACATATAAATGGAAATTTTGAGCCACTGGTTGCCTGTTGAGATGGGCAGAAGTGACCGTTCTGAATGCATAGGAATGGTTGTAAGTTAGTAAACAGCTTCCAACACTGGGGG